>JAZGTH010000073.1:1387500-1575000 GCA_036877525.1 Chromobotia macracanthus | reverse complement strand
CTCATCACGCATGCACCATCATCACACACAGTTTCTCTCATTTCTCTCATCACACACACACTTTCTCATCACACACACGCCATCACAACACACTCATCATGCACACACACACAGTTTCTCTCATTTCTCTCATCACACACACTCTCTCATCACACACACGCCATCACAACACACTCATCATGCACACACTCATCATGCACACACTATCATCACGCACACACACAGTCTCACTCTCTCATCACACACACACTATCTCAACACACTCATCATGCACACACACACAGTTTCTCTCATTTCTATCATCACACACACACACACACACACACACTCTCTCATCACACACACACACACACTCACACTCTCTCTCTCTCTCTCTCTCTCTCTCATCACACACACACACTCTCTCTCTCTCTCATCACACACACACACACACACACTCTCTCTCTCTCTCATCACACACACACTCTCTCTCTCTCTCTCATCACACACACTCTCTCTCTCTCTCTCATCACACACACTCTCTCTCACTCTCTCTCTCTCTCATCACACACACTCTCTCTCTCTCTCTCTCATCACACACACTCTCTCTCTCTCTCTCTCTCTCATCTCACACACACACACACACACTCTCTCTCTCTCATCACACGCACACACACTCTCTCTCTCTCATCACACGCACACACACACTCTCTCTCTCATCACACGCACACACACACTCTCTCTCTCATCACACGCACACACACACTCTCTCTCTCATCACACACACACACACACTCTCTCTCATCACACACACACACTCTCTCTCATCACACACACACACTCTCTCTCTTCACACACACACACACACTCTCTCTTTCACACACACACACACACTCTCTCTCTCATCACACACACACTCTCTCTCTCATCACAACCACACTCTCTCTCATCACACACACAACCACACTCTCTCTCATCACACATACACCCACACTCTCTCTCATCACACACACACACTCTCTCATCACACACACACACTCTCTCATCACACACACACACTCTCTCATCACACACACACACTCTCTCATCACACACACACACTCTCTCATCACACACACAACCACACTCTCTCTCATCACACATACACTCTCTCATCACACATACACTCTCTCATCACACACACACTACGGTGCTCAGCAACACTGTCAACACTGGTGATCTATTTCAGTCTCAGAGAGGATCTGAACACAGCTCAACACTTCCTCCTACACATCAGGCAGGAGAGAGAATCCACATATAATGGTGAGATTTCACAGTCCACCAACACACTGATAGTGATGAAGGTGAATTACTGCATCTCTGTGAGTGAATCGAACAATCACACACAAACAACACACTGCTCGTTCACCATACATGGGCTCCTGCCTCTGCCTAACAGAGCATTACTGTTGTTTGTCCAAGAGATTTTTGTAATGATTCCGCAGACTTCCCACGAATGAAAAAAGCCAGACACACACACACAGGATCACTTCCTCTGTAGAGCTGTACAGACGGGCTTTTGGGTGGGTGGGAAATTCTTTAAAGATTAAGAAAATATCCCACTGCTTCCCACTGCTGTGTTCCAGGTACTGCTGGTGTGGTCTGATTCCAACCGGTACAGTTGTGCTAAAATACACAATATAGTAACAGCTGTGATGTCAAACACGTGTTCACCAGTTACTGTATATCCTAACTGCACATCACCCACAGAGAACAACAGTTAACCTCAGTTTATATGTCCGTGACTAGGTCTACTAGCACAAGAATGGCACTTTTATGAAAGCAATAAGGCAGTTAAGGTTGTGCTATATAGTGTCTAACAGTGGCATTTAGCATGACCTGTCCCACCTTATTACTAGATTAACAAAGTCAGTGCAGAGAGAGAGAGTCTTTATAGAAACGTTAAGTATGATTGGCTAAGCATGTGAAATGAGTAAGGGCGTCTCTGTGTAAACACAAGAATATGTTAATGTGCTTATGTCATAGCTTAGTTTTAGAATGAACAGACTATCAACTACACCCATTATAACTATTACTAAAACTTAAACTGAACAAGCATTAAATTATTAAACTGCAAACATATCATTTGTGCTACACAACAATCCTTCAGGTTATGCAGTGTGTTGAGGAGACACGCTGTTACAATTATATAAATGACTTCAATTTTTACCTGCAGGACAAATAAAAATCCCACAGACCAACACTGAAGGAGGAGCATGAGTCCTGTCAAAGATCAGAACATCACAAAGACTTGCTTCTGAACTCCTGGACTAGTAAGTAACAACTCATTCTACAACAGCATAGCAACATGCCATCAACCCTTCAGAACACCTTAATAACCCTTAGCAACACCCTGGTTACCATTCATAACATCCTAAAGTAAAAGTAATTTTGCATGGACTGTAGAGGAAAATGTCACTGTAAATGAAGAGCAATAAAACACATCACCTTGACATGTGTAGCATTTACAGAATGAGAGTACAGACACAGTCATCAGAACAAGCTGTTTAAATTAGTATAGAATTTTAACACACAAGCAGCAGAACCCGTCTCCTGAGGGCTAGCTAACATCAGTCGCTTTCTCCACCTGTTACTTCTTATAAGCCACATATTTACATTCCTGAGGTAAGACAAGTTCAGACCTGCTACAGCTCTTCTTTTCAATCAAATGACTCCTGCAGCAGAGAGAGTGAGACAGAGAGAGTGAGACAGACAGAGGTAGTTAGACAGAGTGAGACAAAGAGAGAGAGAGAGACAGAGAGAGTGACAGAGAGACAGACAGACAGACAGAGAAAGTGAGACAGACAGAGAGAGAGAGACACAAAGACAGAGAGAGCTAGAGAGACAGAGAAAGAAAGAGATAGAGAGCATTCACTAACACCACAGATCATTGAACAATGCTTGATCTGAGGAACACAAAGCAGTTGAAGAACATTCATGCTGCTCTTTTCCACACATAACACAGACTCACAGTGACCACGTCTGTCTAGATCCATTTCTGACACAACAGGGGCTTTCACACCGCAGGAACTTTTTCGTATTTCCTAGAACTGTTGGCAGAAGTTCCCTTTTTGGCCTGTTTGAGCCTCAGGAACTGGGAACAATCAGTGATGTAAGTGTATGCTTATTGTCTGAACGCCCATCATTTTTAAAAAGCCATATTCACACACAGTTTATATTTACTCCAAGAACATTTTCAAGTGATACAAACGAGCACAACATGTACATTAACGTCATACTTTTATCATGAAACTGTGCGTCAGTCCTATTGAATTATCATGCCAAGCATTTATTGATATAATATTAATTTGCACTTTTAGTCCAGAAACCTACTATAGAACTACACATAAGATTTCGTATAAGATAATTTTCCATCTTCATTGTTTTCCAACAAAGTATGCATGCAACGCAGTGTTACTGTGCTAAAACTATGTGAAATCTTTTATGTTTTAGTAAATCTTATTCCAGTCTTAAGTGTAAAATAAGTCTATGCACCCATTATTCATATTTCACAAACAGGTATTGATTTTAGCCTTTCACAGTTTCATGTTTTTAGGACAGTTTGCCCATCTGTCAGCAATACCACAGTACAGTACTTTGTCTTTCTGACATGACATTAGAAAAACGTTATTGATGTGGCTACAGTATGTAAGTATTTATGAATGTAAATTATGAGAACAGAAGCATATTGTTTGTTCAAGTTCACTTGCAAACAGTGTGCTAACAAATGCAAATGTAATTTTACATTTATATTGTGTAAGATTCATACAATCTCATATAGTGTTCATTTACTTCTCACTCTAACCTCAGGTAGCTCATTTTAGATGTTTCTTTTTCAAAACATTTATAACACATTATTCATAATTTAATAATGTTAACATTTTTTGCAACATTTTGTAATAAAAGCCCTTTCATTATCGCCATGATGAACATGCCCCACCCACATTCTTGCCCCACCCAAGTACTCACTTCTCAGATCTATTGATTAATGGGAATGAAAAATTGACAAAAAGCTGACCCTAGTCCCTATGACAACGTCATAACTTTCCACAACTGGATTGAATTACAACATGCAATGCACAGATACACAGTTGTCATTTACTCTGCTGTGCACAACAACATCGAAAGATAGATGAAAAGATAAAAATATGGTTGTGTTCTCCATGTTGTGGTAATGATGTAAGATGAACTCAATGCACCAGGGTTTGACAGAATCGAGCAGGTATGAAACCAGACCAACACTGCAGCGAGCACTGGGAACAATCACACTCGGAATTGAACTATAGCAAAGGTGTCCAGTGTGAAAGCCCCCAAAGACTGTAGGAATACTGTCAGAAGATTTACCTTCTTCACTGCTCCACTGAATCCATGCAGGCAGGTCCAGTATCTTCACCAGCAAAGGTGACAGTTACACCTGTTTCAGAAAGGTTTGGTTTCCTTTTTCAAAATAACTCCCACAGGGAGATTACAATCAAGATAAACACTCTCTTCTCTTTCTGGATACTTTAGTGTTGTGATTCCTATCTGTGGGGCCCTCACAAAAACTAACCAAGAAAAGAAAGAAACTGAAGACTATTTAAGGACTTAATTAATTTAAACCAGCAGAACAAATAATACCATAATACACAAATACTTCAAATAACATTTTTTTCTGCATTGCAGTAATGAGACATATGAACATGTGCTTAAGGCAATGAAAATCATGTCAAAATGCACTGTCACCTGTGAAATAAAAGCCTTCTTGTTCTTTATGCAAAAACATAATATCTGATTTTTTCTTTTGATTGGCTTTTAGGGTGAAACACAAGCTAAAAATGTTTCGTGACACCCGCGCACATGCACGCTGCAAACGCGTTCCACAGGTTTCTTCTGCTGAATTCTGCATTCTGAAGCATTATAAAGCAAAGCTGCTACATTCCAAACAACAGACTCTTTTTAGCAAAACCTTTTAATACAAATAATGATGTAAGTTTCTGGAGCTTTACCCACAAATCTATTTTAGTCTTCAGTTTTCAACTTTGGAAAGTCAAGCACAATTGCTCACTTTAACATTAGCCCTCAAAAGAATAAAAAACAGGAACTGATCTAACAGACAAGCAGCCAAATCAAAAATAAAGAACTGTTCACACCAAGGACGATAACAGTAAATTTTTAAAGACCATTAACAGTTTCCTCATTAGACATCTAGAAGGTGGTGACTGTAATTCCCAAAGCCACTTTAGCTAATGCTCCTGCTCCCTGACTACAGTGAGTGGTTGATGATAATGTAAAATCCATTATCAATGATCACAGGTCCCTAGAGATGCTTCATTTCAAAGAACAGGATGCAGCTTAATTCATCTGCTACTATTGAAAATCTAATTCTGTTGTGTGAGGTTGACAAATCACAAACTCACAGGCTGCCTGTGAAAAAACAATAGGACATTTAGGAGGAATCATGGTTTCATTCAAACATCAGTGAGGTACACAAGCAAACACCAGGAGACTTTAAAAGATGTGACATAGAGCTCAGAAAACTCTGACCAACAGATCTTAAACATCACAGCTCGACTGAAAAACACACATAGAAGGAACTTTAAATCAATACCAATTAAAATACCAATTACAGCACCAGTAATGGCTATGCTTGACTTATTACACTATGACTTGTGACTTGTAAATATGTGAGGTTACAAGTTAACCCTACATGAACATACTCTCACTGCACTTCTTAATCAAAGTGTCACACTTCACTCTGCGCTGAGATACTGGACAGTAAACAGTGTGAATGAACTATCAAGAGAACGGGAGGGAAGGAAGACAAGAACTGCCTCAGCTCTGCTAACAGGGCAGAAAACCTGTAGTGTAGCTGAAATAGACAGTACTGTTTACCCAATGTGTGTGGGTGCTATTCTTATGCACTGAGGATCATGTGCTCATGCCAGTCTCAATCTGTATTCAAACAATAGCAAGTAGAGACTCAAATGAACAGTTCTGTTTATGTAGAACATTCCAGATCAATCGCTTATGAGCTTCCATGATGGGTATGATGCTTCCTTAGAAGGTGTTTATGTTTAATCTGTTTATGTAAGCAGCGGACACTAAGTTTAGTGTTTAAAAATTTCATTTCATTCTATTTGATTAAAGCTTGATTTCTGAATGAAATCTGACTGCACCTGGAGATCAGCTAGAAAACACCTGACACAGAAATTAAGCACACGCTTAACAAATACAGCACGGGCTCTGTATTTACTGCTTTAATGAAACAGTTCTGAGATTCCCCACACAGACAAGACACCCAGGTCATATTTCACCCCAAAATCACAAGTCAGAAATAACACTTACATTTAGGCAATTAGCAGACGCTTTTATCCAAAGGGACTTACAAGGTGAGGAAAACACAAAGTGAAAAATTAGAAAGTAAAACATCCAGATACAGCGATGAGAATTTGACATCACATGTATAAATACTTCATTTTCTTTCTCCTGAAATTCACAACTAATAAAGTGCCTAAAGTATCACACTCACAGTCCATTACATACAAAGAGGTTGCCGCAAAGAGTTTGCTATGTGTCAGACCTGCTGTTTCCCATCATCCTCTGCTTCAGATCAGTAACATGACATAAAGAACAGCTGATGTATGTGCCTGCTCAATTCCATCACTTTTTGCTCATCAGATATTGAAGCACATTTATGGCTGTAATCTCAGCACCTGTGCGGTCTGTCATGGCAGCTGATTTGCATAAAAAAGTTGTTCATACATTAAGAGCATGCCATCCCTCCGAATTCCCAGAAACCCTCTCATAACATCTCTTGAAGAGAAAACCAGCCCTCCAGGAATATTACTACAGTAGACAAATTCACTTTCCAAAGTCTTGGAAGTTTCTTTAGTAAATACAAATGTTTCAATTTATAGCAGAATTGTCCAATGTCTAGAAAGTGAATTCACTGAGGGAAGAGTCTGATCATGTTCAATATTTAGGTGTAATTGAGCACTGAAGCGTCTGTACGGGGTGTGCTGGTTTTGGCTGTACTCACTGGTAAAATAAGTAATGGATAAACAATTATATTCATAAGATAGCAGACATCACAGGCAAGCTATTTATAACTTACTACAACAGCTTGTCTTCACATACATAAGAAAACCAACACAAGTGTTCTTCAGAATTAAAATAAACACTCCTTACTATTTACATAACATCAGAAAATGAGTTCACACTCTGAAACAAACACAGGGTTTATTAGCATATATTAGCAACCACAAATGCTGTAGTAATAAGTACTGTAATCACTCCTAAAGACTTAGTCCCTTTTACATGCATTTAATGGCATTACTCGATTACAAGCCTTGGGCCTCACCACAGTTTATAAGGAGGTAATGATTTGCTTACACCTCTACTCATCTTAAATCCTGATCTACCACTACGTTACATAGAGTGGAATAACAAATACTTGCTTTAACTGAGGACTAAACCGCTAAACCACAGAGGCAGGACTGAGCTTCAGAGATTTCCTAACCCTAAGCACAAAAACAGAATAGAAAAAACTCTTGAGACACAAATATTCATCAACATCAAGGCGCTATCTGAAGTTTCATTTGTTTCATTACACACAACCAACCATGCGGATGCAAAACTGATGCAACTGATCTGATGCAAACCAAAGCGCAGCTTCTTCACCAACATCATGAAGTTTATGAAGAACTTGAAAACTAAACGGGGTGAAATAATCTAGCGGTCAGACCAGCTAGACTGAAACCTTATGAACTGTCATCACAGATCAACACACTTTACCTCAGAATACTCCAGAGAAAAGAGACTGTCATGACTGCACCGTACGTGAAAAATCACCAGCTTAGTAATAAAACAGCGTTTAGTCGCCTTACATCTTCAAACAAGGACCCGACGTTGGCAGTGACCAGCAATATCCCCGCGCCGTGAGCTGTCAGCTTCCCCGCCATCATGAATGAGCTCACGATCAGCACTAACGAGACGGCTTCACTTGTTAGTGGACTGAGCAGTTTCAGACTCGAGTAAGGGCTCGTCAGGTGAACCGCAGGGATCGCGATCAGCTGGGCTTGTGCATACTCGAGCCGTGAGCCTTTACTGCGTCCCCGTCTCAGCCATGATCTGACACTTGTCCCGGTTTAATCCAACACGAGCGGCGGTCTCCGGCTCACTCCCAGACGGTCGGTGCGCCTGAGCGCGGTGCTCGGGTTTGTTTAGGGAGGACACACCGCTGTCGAGCGGGTCCCGCACTGCCGTGACGTCACCGAACCAATGGAAAACTTGCTACTCTTAAAAGGGCAACGCGTAATGTGTGTTACCCCTTTAAGAGCTGCATATTTCCATTGGCTTAGTGACGTCAGCATCGTGAACGATTTAGAACAGCGATGTTATGAAAGCGTGTAATGAGACGAGCTACAGTTAGTCCAGAATGTTCTTACCAGGTCCAGGAAATATGACCCCAATAACCCCAATTTTGCCATCTCTACACTACCTGTTAAATTCTGTATTACTTACAAAGTACTTCTGCTGATAAAGCCTCACACGGGTTAGCCCTGTGTGCTTAACTGACCTTCTCTGGAGTCAATGTGCTCTTTACACTCACAAAACTGCATTTCTGGTTGTACCTGGAATCGCAAATTCAGCTGAAGGCAGCAGAGTGGCTCCAAACCTCATTTGGCTCCTAAACTCATTTGGCTCCTAAACTCTGGAATAGTCTCCCTAATGCTGTTCGGGGCTTAGACACGCTCTCACACTTCAAAACTAGATTACAGACACATCTTTTAGCCAAGCATAATGCATCTCATCACCTCGTATTTCCATTTTATCTCAGACAAAATCAATCCCGGTTTAGCTTCAGATTACGCCTGCTCCAGTATGGATCAAGCATCAGGGTTAGGCCGACCCAAACTCCAGTTCAGCCTGAAAATTGTCCCTGCTCCAGTACAGGCGGGTGCTCATCCCGCACCATCGAACAATGTCAGTTGAAAGGACAGCCATAGCCTGGGTCACCCAAAAGCACTGGGAATAATGTGATAGACTTCTTTATTAATTTTTCACAGTCTACTTACTGCTTACCTGCTTGGTTGCCTGTTTTTTCTGTGTAAACTTTCACTTCAGTTAGATTCCATAGACTTTTTGAACAGCGTATATTCTGTCTTATAATGATGTTTGCTGTTAGAGCTGCAATCAGTAACATTATGGCCTACCCCATCATTGTTGAAATATCCCTTATTTATCTCATTATCTGACATGTGTCACCAAATCGGACAGGTAGTTTTATATCCATATACATGTATAACTCGGTAATATGAGCTTTCTTTTACCTTGTGGTTACCATAGTTAAACTATAGTAACCATGTTTTTTTGGTGTAAACTGTAGTAAAACAATGGTTCATTTTCATAAGGGTGGGCAATAATCTAGAGAAGTGCATGAGCTTTAACATTTGCTCATTGTAGTTTAATCTAAATGAACGAGATAACATCAGTCCAGTGAACACAATGATTAGAGTTAACGTTAAAGTTTACTAAACATGACTAATCACTGCAAATATCATCTCTCAAATCTCTGACGACCGGCTGCTGACTATTGTGCAGCAGATACTAAAACTGTCATGTGACTCATTGACATTCTGAGGACAGGACAAGATTATCGCACTGAAACATCATTTTCCACAGCTGTGACTGGCAGCGCACGGCCGTGTGTGTGTGTTTGGGCACTGTTTTGCTTTACACTGATTGTCAGCATGATACCAGTCTAAAACCCCAGCATGCTGGGCATAAAAAATCTGGAAAGATTAGAAAATTTAATCATGGGAATTTAAAAAATCTGAAAAAGTCATGGAAGTTTCTTTAGTAAATACAAATGTTTCAATTTATAGCAGAATTGTCCAATGTCTAGAAAATGTTTTTTAAGGAATCTTTATTAAGTGACAGAAATTCATTCAACTTAATATGATTCACGCAGAGCTCCTCTGTCCTCTGAATATTCCGTCTTTATTGTTACTGTTACAGGGCTGTTGTGTGAGGAGAAGATACAAAGGCAGCTGACATAACGTGACTAGAAAGACTTTTCAAATTTTTAGATTAAAATTTATATTAATTTTGAGAAAAATAGTAATTTTAGATTCTGTAAATGGTTTCTTGTTTTGTGTTGAAAATTTTTGTGTGAAAAATGGATTTCAAAATAGAGCAACATTAAAAATAATTACACAGAAAATCTTTTTAAATAAATAGTTTAAGTAGTTTAAAAAAAAGTCCTTTTGAATAAAAGTGTGTGCTGAATAAATATGTTAAACACAAATGTTTATTTTTTCCTAAATTGTCTATTTCTGTACTTTCTACACTCAAAATAATAATTTCTAAATCTCATGCTTATGAGAGTGGAAATGGAGCTATAAATACAATGTGTGAGGAGGGATGTGTCTCTCTGTGTGATTCCCAGGTAATGTGTTCCATACCCCACAAATACTACACTGCAGCTCAGAGCAGGATATCCCAGAAAACACATCACCGGGGGAGGTTATTTTAGTACCAACGAGTGTGTGTGAAAATACAGAGAGAAAGAGAGAGAGAGCATGTGTCCAGTAAGCGTCCACTGGCCTAAAGCTAACAGCAACTGTGCTCATGCTCCGCCTCTAAAAGTTTGAGTCATGGAAGAACATATGAAGGATTTCAGTCTGGGAGAAAAAAAGGTGACCCTCTTGCTGGACTGATCACATTAACCAGCCCAAAATAAAACAACCCACAAATCCCAAGCTAAAATTTTTCTGACTCTGAGCAAATGTCTGATTCAGCCATTCTGAAACCATGATAAACAGAGTTTCACATGCTGTTCTGATTCAGAACCTGAGTAACATAGGAAGTTTGATTTCATTTGTGTCAGACATGTTGTGCTTCCTTCTACACTCCACAAATACACTTTTATTCTGAAACAATATCTTGAGTGTTGTGCATGTTGCATAAACATAACCAATTTGCAACCTAATTACAGCATTTATTGAAACAAAAATGCAAAATTGACTAAAAAGCCTGGAGTTCTGAGACCAGAAGATCAACAGTATTGTCTTTATTTACAGACCAACAAAACTAATACTGTGTTTAGAAACTCAGTCTGCTCAGTCACAGTGAGGTAATGAGGAAATATGACAGAAATACTATTACACACAGCAGAAGAACTAACAAGTAAAATGACTGTCAAACCTTTAGCTGTTTTTGGCTTGCTGCTCTGAAGTTCCTTCTTAAGAATCTCAACAAACCAGCTAATACTGGTTTTCAGCATTTTGCTGCATTTTGCTTTTACCCAAACTTACAGTTTATTAATTGTGTGTTCCCTGGGAATCAGTCTTGACTCTAAAGAAATCTCTATGAAATCGGTGTTTTGTGAATCTGTCACAACAAAGGACATTTTATTAATAACTTATTAAAAATAATAATAATTAATAACTATTAACAAATATATGTACACCTCTGTGTGAAACCCAGCAGAATAAAACAGCTGTACAGAATAACCCTAACCCTAACAGCAAATTGTCTGTACGTTACTATTTGCAAGAGACACAAAAATCAAAAGAAAGTTTTTCCTCCACAGGCATCTGATTCTAACATGTGTTGAGGAAAAGCAGAACTGAGGCCGCAACAAAACACTAATCTGTGTGTCTCTATTCTCACACTAAAGACTCCAATTAACCTCACACCTGATCTGGCTGTTACACACAGTCTCTGTTTCCAGCTTTAGATGAGGCATAAATCTCGGACATATTTCTGATATTCCTCTGGGTTCCAGTGTGGTGGATTCCTCAGAGTAACTGGCCTACTTCCACTCTCACAGGACCCCCCAATAATACCACTTTTTTGAGGCTACAGTTTTTTTAGAAAGAAAATTAAAAGTGTGACCTAGCTTTTGCTCATATATGTAAAATGCAAATATCTAGATGTAGCACAATCCACTGAACCAGCACACGTGTCCCGATGGGCAAATCACATTAAACATGAAAACATACATTTCTGGTCATATTTCATTCAAGAAATGACTTTTTTTGCATTTGCAAAGAAATTAAGCCTGTATTGCATTATTATTTTCAAGACATTTCCCTAACTCGACTAAAATGCAGTTCACGGTATTACAGTATCAAAAATGCATTCAAATGTGCCTGATTAATGAAAATAATGTCACAAATTCATCTTATTTTTTACATTCTAATAAATGTTGGTAAATATATCTTAAATTAACTTTAAAGCACATTTTAAAATGAAGACACATTGCATCGTGCGGTGTAAATGAATTCTGAGTGTTTAAATGGCAAATAGTAACTGTGACCTGTCGAGTGTGACGCATGTACAACAGCGCCCCTGATGACCACTAACAGTACTGCAGCTTCATTCTGACTTACTACCACAGGCAGCGCTGACAGTTTATTTACACGTTTATTTAATGGAAATGCTGTTGTATGTTGTGTATCATTAAAATACAACAGTAATATCATTTTTGTCTGTCACAATGCAGAAACACTTTAATTATTTAAATTACGGTAAATGACGTTGTTTTACAATAGGGAGCTTTATTGGCCACTTATGGCTGAGCATACAAGAAATTTGTTGCCGAGGCGTTTCAGCAGTTTACATTTATACATGCATGCACTACACAGCTAGACACAGACTAATACACACATGATTACAGGTACACAAACATAATTGTGGTTATAGAAGCACATAAAACAGTTTAGTGCAGACCACACAAACATTCACAGTGTGTAATACAGTATGTGCAAAACAGACACAACTAATGACAAAACACAAGTACTGTGCAACCATAACACTACATGATCATGCATACAGAACAGGAGAAGAGAGAGAAACATAATAGTGCAGATATAGATCTATATTTATATATATATATATCCTAACCCTAACCCTATATATATATATATATATAATATATATATATATATATATATATATATATTATATATATATATAGTTAGTTAGTTAGTTATTGGTATTGCTATCGCTTACCTGCTTTTGTTAAATATGCGGCACTAACAATACCCAGGTAACACTCAAACTGATTAATAAAAGAAACATGCATCTTTATTGCACTGTTATTTATTAACTCATTTAAGGTGACGAGCAACAGTAGGGATGCATAGACATACAAAACATAAGGAATATGAGTATGTTTCCAACCCTTTTTTTATAAGCCCACATGTTTGCATTGTGTCAGATTTCCTGGAGAGCAATATGTAGACCAAATGATGTATTTAAACACTAAACATTGGGAAATCTCATTGGCCAATGAGAGGAACCAAAACTATTACAATCACATGATTGAAATGCAGATTGGTAGCTATATGTCAATTATTGTAAGTATTATAAATTCAGCCCGGTGTTCAACATAACTATGGATATCATTTCAACATCATGACCCCAGCACTGCTTAACAGACTCATCATTTGTTATTCCTTACACACATTAACCACAGCTTTGCCACAAACAATAAAAAATTAACATGGTTTTACTACAAACTGTGGTTATAAAAAACATGGTTGCTACACTTTTACTCAAACCATGGTTGGTTTTTATAAGGCATGATCCTGTGTAATGATCCTGTTCAATACATATTATGTTTGCCTAAGTTTCTTATCTGAATACTTTTCAGGGGGCTTTGACACCTACATAACATAAAATTAATCAACAAACAAACAATATTGACCTACATAACTACATAAATAAACCGTCACACAATCAATCTACAGAAATGACCTGAAGAACACACACACTTAACCTCAACATCGAGAAAATGATGGAACAGAAAAGTAATAAGGACTGTCACCAGAATGAGCCAAGCAGACACTTGAAATTCTTACACTAGTATCAAACAGAAACTTCTGCACCTGATGCAGTTTCACTTCAATGTCAGCAGATGGCGCCATTTCAATAAATTAATGTGACTGGAGGCTGGAGTTAGCAGACAGTTAGCAGACAAAGTTACAGTAAAACATTAAACATACAGTAACCATACATTAACATGACTCGGGGTCTCAGTCACAGACAATTATCTGTACGTGAGCTTAGACAGAGAATCCTCATAACACTGGTTTATAGAAAAACATTTTTTATGGGCATAAATTGTTCATTGTATTCAGTATAAATTGTTTGTTGTATTTATTTACTCATTCAGTGTGAGTTGTTTTTCTGTTAAACATAAAATAATTATTTGGTTAAAAAGTAACATGTCTTTCTTCAGCAAGCCACATGATCTGAAGTTCATTCATGTCTGTAGCACAAATGCACAATCATAAACATATGACTGTAACTGGACTGTATCCAGTCTGAGCTCAGACTGACTGTGATGATACTTCATGATATTGTGTCTGTGAGAGCTGCTGACTAATTAAAAAGTGTGTTTGATTTCTGCTCAGGTAGATAATACAGGTAAATCATGGAAACACTTCAGTCTCCAGGTTTTTGTGGAAGAGGTGTGTGAAAGAGTTATTGAGGTGGTACCATGAGAAACATTATCAGATGATAATACCATTGTACTGAATGATTACCATATTTATATATGCTGATATTTACACTGTACACAAGTACTTTACTATTCAAATGAGGAGATTCCATGCACTTCATATAAAGATAAATTTTGAAACAATACCATAATGCAAGCTAATCCTCACCAAACATTAAAAAACATTTACTTAATAAACTGTGGTTAAACAAACACACACACACAATTTCTGTTAGCATTATGTAAACGTGCTAAACACAGAAATGCTTAGACAAGATGAGACAGAAATTTAAAGGTTTATTCTTCCAATTAAGGAAACAGTGTGAGTGAAATATTTCCCACCCAACGTATTTAAGGCACAGACACTACACACAATCATATTACAGTGAACATTTTGAATAAGAAATAAACAAAATTTTTCTGATCATTCACTCACCTTATGTACATCAGTGATGACGTGGTCATATAGAGGAGTTTCAGTTTGGGTGAGTTCATTCTTTAGAGGCTTTGATAGTCATTTATCAGACATTTTACACAGTGCATTCAAGGCACAAATGTTTAAAATTAGGTATCATTAAATACTTTTACTTCAAGACCTAAAGTCCAACATACTTTAGTTTGGAATTATCTGGAAGTTGTTTAAAAGAAATTCCTGAGAACGTTCTAACTAGTTAGTGTGGCTCTGTAACAAAACTACTGACAGTTCTGGCTCATTTCCCTCTGGACCTCAACAGACTGATGTGACATGCCCGCACACAAGGCCATTATGGAAAGAGCCCACCAGAGGAAACTGAGTAAGAGACACTACAGTATCTTGTAATGACCCAGGAAAGGTCACACTTTGTGTCAGTGATCGTTTCTACCTCATTGAATTACAATGGCAGCACTGACGTCTCTGGCCAGAAGAATCATTTTGAACAGCAGCAAGAGGCCAGACGTCTTCAAGACGTGAGGGAGAAAGAAAGCAAACAGGAGAAAATCCACACCGGGTCCCGAAGGACCACCACAGCACAGCTGAAGCGCCAGACGGTTACATTAAACCCGAAACATTCAGCGGGCCACTAATAAACTATACGAGAAACGTTCCCATTGTGCACTTTGTCTAATTTACTACAAATGCGCTGAACATGATATATGTAAATACATAATCGTATGTAAATACATAACTCCTGACATCAGCACCGTGGTAAAACGTCGTGGTAAAGCTACTCTCATCTACGTCATTTTTTAAGAACTGAACAATCAGAGTTTATATTGTTCATATCGCGGAGTAACGCAAACAGTTTCAAGTGCAGCAGCGCGTCCACACAACGCGCGCGTTCATGTCAGGAAACGCAGCGGGGACGCGGATTTCACCTGGAGCAGAGGGCAGGTGACGTCATAGTACAAATGACGTAGATGAACGATGACGAATGACGACCCGAGCATGCGTCTGCTGAAGCGGAACGTCAGCAGCACTTCCAGCAAATTAAAACGCACCAGTAATGTAACAGTTGACATTCATGCTATTAACATGCAATACACTTTCCTTTCACTTATTGCATCACTATGCACATGATACAAAAGAGAAAAATTGGCTTTGTAACATTTTACTAAAAGTTACTTTCATTCAGTTTATTAAAACTAGCTTGGCCTTCAAATCAATTTCTTTGGCTGACATCCATCAAATTGTGTGGTAAGCAGTGGTAAACTGGCATTTTAGCCCCTCCTCCTCAAACAACGTCATTGAGACACTTTCACCATCAAATCAATTGACGAGGATTAAACTCCTTTTGTACCTTTCTGTTTTCCCTCATTGAATACCTTGAAATCAGTAGTGTTACACTGCAAAAGAAAAATGACCTGCAAACAGCTGGAGATGAACAGCTAACATTCATCTCATCTCATAAAACAAACAGTCCTTACACTGATGATAACAGCCATGACCTCATTATTGATGTCTTCTTACTGTTGTAGCTGCATGTATATAGCCATAGTTTTATGTTGCTTTTATTTCTGTACATATGTCATCTAATGGAAGTACAATATTTATTGATTTTACTTAACATTATTTTAATGTTTTTTTAGTATTTGTATACTTTGTCATTTATTTAAAAAATGTCTTTTACTTATTACTATGAACTGCTGCATTATATTGTGAAAATAATCTCGGCTAAAAGGCTGCAGTTCTAACAACATCCATCTGTGACTATTACCAATATAACATAACCTTTAAAAAAACAACTGTTAACCAGTTACTTCATCTAAACTATACAGATTCCCCAAACATTTTAATCAATTTTTACCTATAATCTTAATGAGAAAATAATCTGAAGAGTTGTCAACTACCCAGATTCAAACCATATGCTGTAGCATAGCAGCCTCCTAAAATACAGATAATTAGACTGTATACAACCTGTAGAGGTCCTGGAGTGTTTAACATCTAGATCTGGTAATAAGTGAGCAGCGAGTACTTTTAGCTCCAGTGCAGGTAACCCAAAAGTGTTTTGAAACGGAACCACATCGCATTGTCTGCATGCAAAAAAAACATTCCAGAAAGGTTATTGCTTTCATATTTTATTCTATTTACAGCACATAAAAAACTCCACTGTTGAGTCGTGGAAAACTGCAGATATAAACCACCACTATCTGCAGAAAGTCCAAAGTCTTAAACCAGCTGCAAAAGAAATGCACCAAACCCTGCAACTGACATGCAGCTCTGGCTCTCAGCTTTGAGCTTAAAATACAGCAGGTCAGGTCGGGTTCCTGCTTGGGTCCTGGAGGTCCATCATGCCTGAACAGTTGTGTCTCTTTGATAAGAGGTTGAAAAATGTTGCATCAAAGACATTTACAGATAGTTGACCCCACTCATTTAGCAAACACATTATTGAATTCATCCAATCAGCTGTAGTGTTTTGCGCTTTAATAAAAGAGGAGCTTACAGTTCTGTCCATGTGTCCAGTGGAACTTTTCAAAAGAAGCAAAGAAATGGTGACTAACGTAAACCAGGCTAAACATGAGAATACAGTGTACACAACTTCCTGAACACATCCTTTACTGGAAATCTGTATCATTCAAATGAAAAATCACCTCAAAAGCACTGGAATCAGCTCCTCCATCAGTCTGCAAACTCTAGTCACCATTCGCCCAGCGAGTTCACAGCAGGCCACCAAAGGTATGTATAAAGTGCTATTCTTAACATGACACATTAAAAAAGCAAATACAACTGAAACATCACTGGCCACTTCAATGACCAGATCCAAAGAAAAACATCATATGATCAGAGTGACGTAGATGTAGGACGAGAGAGATGTTTCTGCAAGGGGACAGAAAATCAGCTGGAGAAAGTGATCCACCTGATGAGAAAACAGCAATGGACATACTGCACATGCTAAAACCTACACAATGATCTCTACAGGCAGAGGTTACAAAGAGGAATTTCACATTTTTATAATCTGAGAAAAAACAAGAGTAAGACTCGTTCTTTACGATTCCAACTCAGATCTTCCTTGTCAAATTGTTCTGTTTGGGCATCCGGCACTAATGGCACTGATGGGTGACGAAGAGCGCATGGCAAATCAGAAACAGATAAAGGAAACCATCAGTCTTTAGAAACAGCAGCAGTTTGAATTTAAGGGATTATTTTGAGGCCAGTCATCTGACAAGTGTTTTGTGAATAAATACATTCAGATTTAGTGTCAAGCTAATTCTAATATAATGTAGGTACTAAAAACAAACAAACAGAAGATGGAGAGACAAACAAAGAGAAGAAGGGGGAAATTGTTCAATCTGAGATTTTCCAGCATTCTCTTTGTGGTCCCTCAAACACAGTCCACAAGCCTGTCCCTCTCTTAAAACAGCTGTGTGGGGAAAACGCCTTTACTCGTGATATCCGTGGCAATTGAAGGCAACCTCCATCCGGGGAGTCTGTCACATCCTGTGAGCGCAGACGTCTGCATAATAACCAGTCCACTGTCTGCCTCTTTGTCTACAGAGAAAACAAGAACACAGACGAGTCAGTAAACAGCTACTGTGGCTGTACATAAAACTTCTGGCCGAATTCTACCGCAACGTTGTTTGTATCCTTTATGGAGAAGAAACCCAGAATGCACAGTGAGAATAAATACCAAAAATATTGCAATGAAAAAGGCCTAATTAAAAATGGAATAGATAAAATGGATTAAGCTAATACTATCGCATTGTCACCTTAGCAACATGCTCATGTCAAACTTTATTGAAATCAATTGCAACTGACAAGCCAAAAGCTGCTTATGTTTTCCAGACGGGTCACTTATGAAGTTCTGCTTCAGAAAGATTCTGCATTTGTAAGACAGCAAGATTTGACAATGGTTTTCCATTTATGAAAATCTACAGTTAGCCAAAACTTCTCATATATTTACTGTCAAAATGAGCATAAACAGAATCTCTATAAGAACACCATAAGCAAAGATGGCTGATCCTGCTGGATGTCAGGTCTGTTTGGGTGCTCAAAAGCATGCAGTCTAACAGAACGGTCTAGTTGACCAAAAATGGCTGGGAAATTCAACTTGAGCCAATACTGAACTAAAAGATCATCTGATCTTTGCTAAACATTAAGTGACTACACAATCACAAAATGGATTAAAACAAATCTATTGCTCTTCATCTTCAGTATTTACTGAGATCTACATAATCATTGATTGATGAACTTAAGAGGATTTCTTCTCAAACTAAAAAGAAACTACCAAACAGGCACACAATGCTTTAACCTTTGCATTATAGTTTAAGTGACGTGGGCCATTTCTAGGACACTTCTATGGCACTTGTTGGCATTTTGGCAGCCCCTGGTCACTGTATGAAATTCAGGTTTAAAGGATTTTTTTAAAATCTTGTGTTTCATAGAAAAAAATACCATCCTACAGGTTTTAAATGACATTGGGAGTGGGGGGTTGAATTATGGGACAGACAGAGATCAGAACAATAAGCTGCAATAAAAGAAAAGAAACTCACTAAGTTTCACAGTGAGCGAGTAGAGATGTGATCTCTGCACTCATGTGTCCCACGGCTTTGGCCGCCTCCATGATGGCACGCCGGTACATCCCTTTCTTCTTACGGTTGAAACGTGACCTGAAGAATTCACGGAATGGCGACAGTTTGGCAACTGACAGTTGGGAAGTGGTGGGTGAGCCAAACCAGGACACTTTAGCTTCAGGCCAAGGAGCGTCAACCTCCCCTTCTTCTCTGTGAGTACCACTAATACTAAGAACCCGTGCAGGCCACCAGGGGAAGCCATGGATCTTCCCCCAAACAACATCACCTACAGTCACTGCATGACCTTCCTCTGTCACACACTTAGTCATGCTGCGAGTGTGCAGTCGTACAGTTAAAGGTGGAACCGTTTTACTTTCCCCATGAGAAGACGATGACACAGAGATTTCATCACCTGGTGCAAGGTCACACAGTTCCGGTGACGTGCCGTCCGAACTAAATGACTTTGACTCGTCCAGACTGTCACTACTGCACACAGAGAGACTTGAAGAGTCAGCCTTCCTTTTCCGGAAGTTAATAAGTAAAGTCAGGTCGCCGTGGCGCTCAACTTCATCCCCACAGTTTCCTGACCAAAGTTCTAGTGAATTCGTCTCACCACCATCAGAGCTGGGGACTCTGGGGCTTTTCCCGCGAGCTCCACCCACCAGTTCTGCCTCATATAAAGACACCTGCTCAGCCCCATCACCGCGAGATCTTAGGCGTATCTTGGGTGATGATGCGTCTGGACCAGTTAGCTTTGGGAGCTTGAGTTTAGGAATGGAAATGGTAAGGCCTGTTCGGATGGTGTCCATGGAGGGTTGCACGTCTTTCTGGTGCTCCTTGCTAGTGTCTCTTTCTCCATGGCCATTCTGCAACAGCTGGTTTGGGCAGAAGGGTTTGACAGAGCCATGCACTCTTGAAGGGATCTTCATCACTTCTCCTTTACCTTGTGGAGTGCTGTAAGAGATCTTAATGACAGGGCTGTGGGGTATGACGTCCCCTCCTGGAAACTTCTCATCTTCCTTCTTGTCCCTTCGAAAGCGCTTGTTATCGTAATCTGTGGAGTTCTCTCTTCTTTTAGACTCTTTATTGCCGTCCCCATCATCTTTCCTCAGATTTTTGGCTGGGGTTGTTTTAGTGTCCTCATCTGCTTGCAATGCATTCTCCTTCCTCAATGTCTTGGGCACCATCAGCCCATCTTTGCTGTCCTCATCACTGTTCAGTGTGTTCTTACATTTCTCGCACAGCACCTGTCGTGGTCTGAGTCGGATTGTGCTCATGGTCATCCTCCCTGGTTCTCGATTTCGCCTTTTCTTTCTCTTAATCGGACGAGGTGGTGGTTGAGGAACCCACTGGTTGTAAGTGTGACGGACCCACATTGGTTGGGGGAAAGGGGCACCCTCAAAGTACGGAGGGTATGTAGGCTGGCCTGGTTGTACTGGGATGGGCAGAGGAGCAGGAGGGCCTGCCTCAGGTTCCGTGTTCTCATCTTTTGGTTGCTGTATGAGCTGATTGGAGGCGTTAGAGGAAGGCTCTTCATTTGAGACCTCACAGTCTGGTCTCAACACAAGACTCTCTTCTGACTTCCCAACAATGTCTGGAAGGCAAAACAGTCCAGTCCTACAAACAGATACAAGTGGAAGCATAAGGGCCCATTATAAGCAAGTACATTCAGTACAAGTACTGACACACATAATAAGAGTAATTGAGTTTAATTACCAATTACCATTATTATAAGAACAGCATTTTTTTTACAATATGTTCAAAATGGGTAGTACAGTAGCTTCCTGTTGTTGTTTTTTTTTACTTTCTTTCTGACACGTGTCAATAATCAAGTCTTTTCTTCCCAGTGTGTAATTTCAATGCCACTAAATGCACTAAATAAAGTTACAAAAATAACCATTTTCAAACAGGTTGCCCAAACACTTCCCCATCTGCCATTGTTCAAACAAGCACAATCTTACCCCAAACGTACATCACTGGTTGAGTAAATGTTGCCGTGCTGCAAACAGAGCAAAGTTTTAAAAACAACTGGAGAAACAAATATAAATGGTTTAATTATAGCTTATTAATTATAAATCAAGTGGGATTAGAGAAAAAAATACACACACAGCCTTAAAATGAGAAGGACATTTGAACTCCCGTGAACTAAATACCTGATTTATCTTTTCTAATTGAAGCTGACTTTTGACCAGCAAAACAAGTTTGTGAACCAGTCCTATCATGCAAGACTTTCAAAATACAACAGTAATCACTGCACCTGTCAAAACTCTTAACGGTGTCCTGAAACATTTACTTCATGTTTTTTCCTCATTCTCAGTGCTGATTCTCATTACCGTTATACAGTATTTTTCTATTTTCTCTTACATTAAAGGTGTTTTACTGTCACAAAAGTGTTGTCAAAAAGGAATTACTTCTTTAAAAGAAAACCTTTTTAATTTGGGGTGAAAAATATATGGTACATTTTCTTGTGATTTAGCTGGTATTTAAAATGGAAGTGAAATATTGAAGTAAACAGATCCTAACCCACTCAGAACAACAAACCCACCTCAAAGAAATCTGCTAGAGAACTGAAAGAGACAAGCCTCTTTCCATACTGCACTGGGGCCTTGAGGTGTGCAGGCACACTGCGGTGAACCTGAGCCACCCGGCGCCACAGCAACAAGCTCTACAGCTGTGCGCTGTTAGTATTGACAGACAAAGAGACCAACAGAACAACCCGAAAGCCCAACCACCCACCCTCCCTCTTAACAAAAACAATTGCATACACCAGCAGGGACACGGGAACAGGGCCAAGAGATTTTACTGTTTTCACATGCAGCCCTGAAATCTGATTGTAGCAGGATTATCAATTAAAGCTCCTGTGGGTATTCACAGGCAGAAGCCCTCGGGCAATACGCTGCAATCATTTGAGATGTTTGATGTAAAAATAAAACGCCCACCCCTGAAGCTACTGTCCTGAAGGCCATAATTACTGCAGCTTTACAGTGGAGACGAGTATAGTACAGAAAAATATTAATGACCGAATAATGACTAGATGCTATTTAATAATTCAAGCCTGTTAAGAATTAAATATTAGCTTACCACTTACTGAACGCTATGTAGTGTACACCATAGCGTATTCTTTATGCATGCATTTAAAAAAAAAATTTTTTTTAAATAGTATTCAAAACAATACACATTTAAAAACAAACAAAACAGCTATGCTACTGTCACATGACCTCAATACATGGTCTTACTGCCTCCCTATTATTACCTAACTTTATTACATGGATATTACACTGTTTGATCAAACAAAAGACGTTAAAATTTGTGCCTGATATTAATACCAAGTTATTCGTCACAAGTTAGCACAGTGCATTGTGGGATACAAATGCAGTGTGGGTTTAAACATACATAACCATATCACCCATCATAACATGCAGAGCATACATACTATATACTGCAAAAATAGTTTAATTAATTTGTTAGCATGATGATATTCCGACCGAAGGCCAAGCCTGTCCATGTGCAAGGACATGCAGACGACCTGCAGCACACTCAATAATAGCCTGAACAGGATGTGACACATGATGACATCACAGAAATAATGTCATGAAGCAGCAACGTTCAGTACATTTCAAAACTGTGATTAAACAAATGTGCCAATAGTCAGCTAGTAACAAAAATTACCCTTATTCTTTATCAATACTGTAAGTTATTTTCAGATGATAGGTGCTGTATAAAGTAAAATGTGACGTTGGATTGTGATGCAGTTGAGCTATAAATATCTCAGTGTGACTGTATTTCAAGACTGCACACGCTTCATCTATGTGACATGTTCTGAAGCGCTCATATTAAAACAAGCATCCACATTTACACACAATAAAGCACCTACATAGAAAAGTAATACAATGATGATGCCATTTACTGAGACAAATGTGTTGTCCAGTGACACCTCACCTGTCTTTGTTTGACACAAACAGTTCTGCCATTCTAAACTCTCAAAACTTCAACATAATCGATCAACCACTGCTTACCTTTTATATAAACAATATAAATGCAATATAAATGGATGCAACAGATTTGTTCTGGGTTAGCCAAGACAAAAAAGGTTCACATTAAAAGACATCTTAAAAGAAAACTCTTTCAGAAAACCTTCTAAATGTTATTTAACATGTTCCCATAACATAATCAGAAACTTGTTCAATTGAATCACACACACACACACACACACACACACACACACACACACACACACACACACTAATTGACCTTTAAACTAAATGGATATGTAAATGTATAGGTAGCCGTCAGAAGCTACAACAATGCCAGCAGGCCATTCGTCAGGGATAATGAATGTTTCACTCAATATAACACTTTAATAAAGATTGTAATAAAAAACATGGTAGCACATATTTCAATAATACAAGATGAAATACTGTATCTGTGTATGAAAATACACCAATAAGTGTTTTATCTTCATTAAAATGCTCAGAGCAGATTCAGAGAGCTGGCTACAACAAATGGCTACATGGCTATAACTATAAACCCAACATTAAACATAAACTGTCAAATACTGGAATTAAAATCACACAAGCAGGACAAAAGTGCTGAACTAGTCGGATAAACGCGTTTACAGTGTGTCGTGAAGGTGCCGGGGCTCCTCTCATTGTTTCACATCAAGGCCTGCTCGCCTTCATTCGGCCTGTTGTTAGGCCGACCTGATAAATGTTGATTATTTTGTAAGAAATGCGACTCACTTTTTCCGGCAGTCCAGTAAAATGCCCGTGTAACTTCTCTCTCGGTACGTCAGCGTCACCACCAGCGTGTCGTTCACGATCTGATCGACGGTCACGGGGATCCGGGAGCCGGCCTGCAGCTCCTCCGCTACAGCCTCCATGTTCTTCTCGCTCGGGTATCCGGGTTGGCGTTGCTCGATCCCGGCCGCCGGAGCCACGGTCGCTTCGGCCTTCACTGCTACTCGGTTCCGTCAGCGCGCTCGGGAGGCTCCGCCAGGGCGCGGAATGACGCCATCAACTCACCGAGGCGATTACAACGGATCCGTCCGCGGTGACATCACCACAAACTCAGCATACATCCAACTGCTCCAGCTCTGCTTTCAGAGCACACATCCACCTGCTGACATCACAGATTATACACATTCACCTATTGTAATACATACTGTAATAGTGACATACATCATCTTTAACATTAAAAGTGTGTGTGTATAACCCACCTGTTACAGCATGTGAGTGTATCTAATGTAACATAATGTATATCTGTATACATCTATAACAAATTACCTTGGGGTTCATTTTATTCTGAAATCCAGATCAGACCTGCTCTGATTGATACACTGGTAGGTCATTTATTTGCAGTTCTGCTCTTCATTTTCATAATATTGATGTTGGGGTTCCTCTTTAATTTAGGTGTTTTAATAATGTGCTTGTCAAGATCAATACATCTTTACACACAACACTGTTTATTAAGAACAATCCTGTAGAAAAAAATTAAGTCATCAAACACAGGTTTACAGAACATTAGACACTGTCTTCTGCTGGTTTTTTGTTGAGTGATACATACCCATAACATTGAACCACTAGGCCCTTAAAATGGCTGCCCGCAGTCCAGGCACTGACACATTGGGACACATGAGCCTATACAGCAGGACGCGCCACCTGCCGGTCAAACTGAGAACAGTGTTGCGCTTCAGGCCCGCTGAGAGCTGCTGCAACATCTCAAGATCTTCCGCTCAGACAGGCAGGAGATCAGTGACAGAACTGCTGTTATCTGCTGAAATATCTTTACAAATAATCAAGGAAAAAATATCAAAGAAAGAATATCTTTCTTTGCTTGGGCAAGTCGCTTTAAACAAAATGCAACATACTCAGGCTGTAAATGCATTTAAGATGCGAAACTAACCGTATTAGAACCAGCTGTGATTATAAAGGTCTATTACATTTTAATACAGTGACATTTGGCTTGAAATAGTCCATGACCTGCAGGGTCCCATTAACAGTCCTGAGAATCTATTTTCAGCACTGTAGACGGTTCTATTAATAACGTCCTGAATGTATTGTAGTATTCAGAAATATTAGAGAGATTCTGATTAATTATTCCAGGTAAATCTCACAAATCCAGTTAAAATGACTACATAAAGAAGAAATTATTTTTTGCACAAGGAAAATACAGTCTGTTTCTGGAACCATTAAGATGTTTTAAGTAGTGACACATTTACAGCCTCTTTCGCCTCCACTTATCAGTAGCTGCCAAAACAAGTTGCATTATATCAATTGTATGCATGAGTCATATTTGTTGTACAGTCTTTAATTCCTGCTGGTTTAAATAAAAAAGTCACAGGTAGGTTAACAACTTGGTGAACTGCAACTTCCACAATTTACCGCAAGATGTCACTGTAACAGCACGCCCGTCTCCAAGGGAACCAAACTCACACAAGCAAGCAGAACCAGGGCAAGGAGTTATTTTTAAATAAGGCAGGCCCTCCTTTTTATGCAAAGCCACAGATGGCAAAGCACACATACACACACACTTGGATATGTGGTTTATAAGGACTCTTCATAGATGTAATGATTTTTATACTGAGCTAATCATAATTTCTATTACCTTCCCCTATCCCCAACCATAAACCTAACCCTCACAGAAAACTCTTGCCATTTTTTAATTAAAATCCCTAACCCTAATGCTAAACCATGTTTACATTGTTATACACGTCATTATACACATTTGTGTCCTTGTAAATCACATATACCAGTACACACACCCCCCCCAATTGATCCCTGGGTGCCTCAGTGCTGCCCTCTGCTCTGGGTGTGTGCACTGTGTGGGGTTAAAAACACTGTATGCACCTAGTTGTGGGGGTAGTTTAGTTATTGGGTTGCCTTCCAAAAGTAATGTTTTCAAGCACCTTATAAACAAATGACAAAACATTTTTTATTGTAAAACCAATATTTATGTATAATATTTATTCAGAATGGTATATTATATGGTCTAATGCAGAAGTTTTGATTGGTCACTGGCAGTATTCTGCAATCAAACATTTTTCAATACAATTATTGTTGTCCCATGCGGGTGATTTTCTGCACACTGTAGCTATGTCATATTCACTGCATCTCTTACCTCCCACATAAAAAGCCATTTATATTTACATATTGATATTTTATGTTTATTTATTTATTTGGTCAGTAGGTGTGTAATAATTGGGATAATGTACCACGAGTTGTTCAATATCATACAAGTGTTCCTCTAACTCAATTGGTAGAGCATTGCATTAGCAGCACACAGGTTGTGGGTTCGTTTCCCAGGAAACATTGAAAATATGTATTCCCCTAATGTAAGTCACTTTGGATAAAAGTGTCTGCCAGATTCATAAATGTAAATCATAACAATTATTTGTGCTAGTTGTTTTGTGATAATGACCAACTGACTAAACATTATACTTTACCTAGTCACTACTTTAACTAAATGCTCATTATGAATGTAATTATTGAGTAATATAAGCAAAATATTGCTTTAGTGATTCCTTAGCTGTGCACACACCTGTGCTGGCCGACACCTGCAAGAAGAGCTGATTATTTTTCAAATTCAACCAAAACAAGCAGGGCAAACTGCTAAAAAATTGTGCAGAAAGCGACCTGCGATTTCATTACCCTCCAGACACAAACTCTAGAACATACACATTAGAGGGAACATACAATGTGTGAATTGTATGAACTGAATTAACTGAATTATGTGAACAAAACGGTAAAAACAAGGCATACGCATACTGTAGTATAATCACATGAAATATACATTGCATGCATTATTATGCTTAAAAAAGCACACATCCGTTGAAACAAACTCTGTACTTGTGTCGTGATATATTCTTCAGACCTCCTCATATAAGTCATGTCTGTAGTAGCAGCTCCTGACAGCAGCTGCACTGAAGATCTCTGTGGTTTCGTGACTGTATCTGTACAGTCACTTATGACTTACAGTGCGTCGTTACAGCTCAGTATAATACTCTGAAATGAAAGTGCTTCAACACTTTCTATTACTCGCTGCTTATCAAGGCAAACGCCGCGGTATTAAAAACATCAGCGGCGAGGTTGTCGGTCGTTACCATGGTGACAGCGCTTGAAAGTGAAACCAAAACTACGGCGCTCAGCTGGGCCCAGAAATCTTCACGCGTTTGAAAACTAACCGGAGGCTGAAATCCAACCTTGCTAGTGTTGTTCAGCAAATGAAATGTATTTTATTAAATACTACGTGATTTTAGAACTAATTAACTTGATAGCCATGCATAAATTACACTAAAATTAATCAAATTAAGTAGTCTAATAATCAATAATGTAATCGTAAAGGGTGTTACAGTTCAGTGTTACAGTGCTTCTAAAGCAACACTTTCTACCTTATAATGTTGTAATATTTTTTGACGTGAATAAAAAGAGTAAATTTGAAATAAATTTAGATTTTAACTTACAGTGTATTGTAAACGGAACACTAAAGGAGTTATGCCAAAGATGCTGTCTTTCTTACAAAGAAAACAGTTTTCGATGACGTTTCTACAATGACGCTTCTATCTAAAGTGGAGCTTCACAAGCACATGCTAATTATCTTCTTAAAACTGTTCAGCCTTCTGATGAATTGCTTTGCTTCACAAACTAATTGATATTTTACGACACATTTCTGCTTAAGGAACGATTCTTACAGTTGCACAAAGGGAGAGAGAGCGAGAGAGAGAGAGAGAGACAAAGAGAAGCGGGGGTGGGTGGGGGCTTGTGCGTCCTAGTCAGTCGGAGTAGCTTGTGGTTCATCAGCTCTGGGTTCATTTCTCTCTTGTAGCATGATTCTTCTCTCTCTGGAGAGGATCCAGTGAAGCACAGATCTTATCGGACCGGATCATTGGTGTATGTCAGAGATGCTTGTGTTTTAGAGGCATCAGTTTCAGTTGCTGAAAGGAATGAAATCAGATCATCAATGTTTCACTGGGGCAAGTGGAAGAAGAGGATGGGCGCCAACAGTTCATCCAAGAGACCGGTGTTCGACGACAGAGAGGATGGTTAGTCATACCCTGCCGTGTTAATGCATGTTGACTAGCTCATGTAGTCACACAAACAGTGCATATAGTTCATCAGTATTACTCAGTACCTACTGTAATCTCCATACTAATGTAATTACTTTACAACACAAGCACTAATGTAACGTGTCAGTGAGATTAGAAACTAGATGAACGGACGTAATCATTTGTCTTAGCCTTTCAAATTGATCTTTATATGATTTACATCTTTATATGAACTGCAGTTGTCTGGGAACACAAAGGCAGATGTGTGTAGATTACGAGTGTATAAACCACTGTTCAGTTTGTTCTTTTTCTGTATCAGATTCCCTCCTCAGAAAGATATTGTAAATGGGGAAATTACATGTAGCTGCATATTTCTGGTCTGAGTAAGAGTCATTAACAATTAATCAGGCAGATCCTTTATATTCTCCTGCATCTAATAAAATGTTCACTTTGTGTATCTGTGAAAGGGTCTGTGACAGTTACACCCTATAAACACAAAAGCCAGACTTTAAGATCTGAGATCATTACAGTGGAATTGTCTATTAAAGGCAGGGTAGGCAATTTCGGAGAGGTTTTAAAAGCTAGTTTTGAAAGCATAGGATCCCGTCCTCCATCTAGAGCGATCTCCAAAGCCACGTCTCCGTCAATAGTGCACAAAGGTATGTAGATAAATGGGATGTCCTGCCTGCCTGTCAAACTATCATTGCATTTGATATTCCACTGAAGATATAGAAATATATTATTACAATTTTACTTAGTTAGCATTTTACCTATCAGAATTTGAAAAGACTTTCAACTAGTGTAACAAAAAATGTTTCTGGAAAAGATTGCCTACCTTGTCTTTAAACGAGCTTTTCATGCAAATAAATGGCCAGTCTTTACATTTTGAACCACAAATGCAAATTTTCCATCATTTGTCTTTCACATTATTAAGGTGCATTGCATTTCTAATCCAATTGCTGCTTTCATTTGCTTCAGTGCACAGATTAAAGCAATAAAAACCAGCCAATTAAACAACTGATTCTGATTCATCGGTTATTTAGTGAAGATTAGGAAAATCCAGGGAAATGATTCTGCATTATTCAAGCAGCTGGAACTAAATGTGTGTTTGGTGGAACAGTGAGAGTCAGTCAGAGTCGTTTCTTATGACAAGAGCTGAAGGAGGGTCAAAAGGTGACAGAGAGCCTGACATGAGGTTCCTTCACTGTGGATTTATAATCATGTGATCTGACAGCGGGAATGTAATGACCCATCTAGTGACTTTCTAGTTCATCTAGTTCATTTAGTTACTGTTTAGTTACTTAGTATGGACTCAGTACTGGATCTGCTTTAGCTCTGTTGCTCAGTTATTGTTTGGGATCCGATTGGATTTGTGTGCTTGTTTGACATTTTTCACCCTCCAAAAGATTCTCACTTCATAATTAATGCGGAATGTTAATTCTGCAGAAGTGTTGATACAGTGTTGAGTGTTGGTTTGTTAACATCACACGTTCAGCCTCCTCTGATGCAGAATGAAAGAGAGAGAGAAGTGGTTTGGTTTAAGAAGAAGCACTTAACACTAACCCATACTGTAATGATATTGTGTTTTGTTGTATTGGTGTTGTGTTTTGTTGTAATGGTGTTGAGTTTTGTTGTGATGGTGTCGTATTTTGTTGTTATGGTGTCATTTATGTTGCGTGTTCTGTTGGAGTGACCCACATTTAGTTGTAATAGGTGAAAGACGTTCATGTGATTTATTTTGGTAAATCAGTGCTTGTGTTTGAAGTGTGTGTGGTCTGACTGACACACAGAGAGGCTTTGTGACTCTCGTTTAGGAGGAAAGAAATCAGCCCAGAGCAGAAGCAGCAGATGACATAATGGTTAAATCAGGACATGATGGTGGAGCAGCAGAACCTCATGCTGACCTGCTTACAGAAGTGATGTGTGGACTGATGTTCCCTGCAGCCTAATCACAAGCAGTAGACTGCAGCATCACATGTGAGCCTCACATTTAATTCAGATCAGATACATGCGGGCTGAAGAGCACAAACACTTCCACCATTGGTGGAATAAGATTTAATTTCTCTGCCTGTCAGGTCATTTAATGGTGCAGGTAATTTAACATCTTTAACATGAAGATATCAGTATTTCAGCTGTTTGGAAGCTGTAATCTTTAACATTACATTTATTTAGTGGGTTATGATGTGTAGTTCATTGAGGATGGGGTTGTTGACTTTCAATTTGATTTCAGTCAGGTCAAATTCTAGTAGTTTCGCCGGTTCGTCTAATTAGCTTTGAATTAAAACAGAAGTCTGTAGCATGTCCTCATTTAGATTCTGAGAGAGAGAGAGAGATGCGCTGTGGGTGGTGGAGTATATGGGACATATCACCATGCGTTGCTCCTTCACCTTTATCATCACAGCAGAATTCAAACAGGCTCTGTCTCTCTCTCTGTCTGTCTCTCTCTCAGTCTCTCTCTGTCTCTCAGTCTCGTTCTGTCTCTCTCTTGCTCTCTTTTTCTACATTTACATTACATTTATATTCTGGATTAAAGCAGGTGCTTTAATCCAGAATGACTTACAAAGAAAGAGAGCATTTAACATTTTGTCCAAACCAACAAGCCTACAAAGCTACATTTACAAGTAGGAATAGATCTGACGCTAGAGACAGGATGAACAGCAAAAAGTTTTTTAATATAAACAACATTAAACATAGTTACTATGTTTAGTATAGTTACATAGTTATATTTTTTTCCTCTTAAACATCAGAACATATTCTCGTTTTTAACTTTAACCATTAATTGTTTTTACTCCCTTCTCATTACACATCAGTAGCTGGTTCGTGCTTTAATGGTGTGTTCTGATTGGAGAGTTCTTCATTCACAGCAGCTATGAGACTCAGCAAATATGCTTACATGCTGCATGTTTGTTGTTTTCAGGTCTTTCTTTAACTGTCAGACAGTTGTAATTGATTTGTGTAGATCCTGGGAATTTAATATCATATGTCTCAATCTGTCCTTCACCTGAGCAGGCCGATCTCACTCTTTTCTCCCTATAATATGGTTGTGCTTAAAATGATAAGATTGCTTCTAATGTTAGTCACAGTTTGATACACCAGGGACTTCAGTCCCTGTTTGTCCCCTCTGAATGTTCATGAACCAATCAGCTGTAAGTTTGATTATGTATTTCAGCAACAGAAACACTTTGTGTCCTACTTAATTTTCAATAAAAGTCTGTTGTACAAGTTGAATTTGCACAAGGTATTTTATTAAAATGATTTCACACATAATGTTGGTTTTGCTATAATTTTATATCTTGTCAGAAGTACACAAAAGAGAGAAAATATGATATTTGTGAGTAAAATGAAGTTGTTTTAAACAGGTGCAGAGACGCATGATCAGTGATCAGATTTACAGAGTGTTACAGAGTGTTTGATGCTTCTGAAGATTCTGCTGGATGACAGCAGACAGCTGCAGGTTTAATGCATGAACACAAACAATATGAATCAATGATGTGATAATGGAGACCAGTTCTGACAGCTGGGCGGAGCTCTAAGGGGCCTGTGATGTCATATGCAGGGGCCTCGGCCCAGTCTTGGGTGCTGCATGTGCATGTGTAGGAGAATAGAACAGAAAGAGCTTTAATGGAAAGTATGTTTACACACACAAGGAATTTGTCTTGGTGACAGGAGCTTCCAGTACAGAATTAAATTAAGAAAAACAGTTCTATAATACAGTAAAGTATGTAATACAGTAAGTAGTTTTGTGAATGTACAGAAAAGTTACTGCACAGATATATTATTTACAATATTATTTTTGATTGTTATTTACAGATGTACAGTTTGGGATTTTATGTAGTATTATACAGTTATGCTTCAGTAAATCTGGTTCACTAATTCAGTCGGTGACACATACTCTTTCCCCGCATCGCGTCTTTGTTTCCTTCTTTCTGTCTCTCTATCTCCTGCTTCCTCAGACACTCCAAAACCTGACAGGAAAATTACTGACATATAATTGTTCATTTACTTCATTTTGCCAGATTGATAACAAAATAATTCACCAAAAAATGAAACATCTTTCATCTTCAACTCACCATAATGTAGCTCCAACCCTGTGTGACTTTCTTCAGTGAAGATCTAGAGGTTTAGGGGTTAGTGACTGTGGACATGCTGCTGAGATACACACATACACACTCACATACACACACGCGCTGACAGTTACACAGAACATCAGGTGGAAACCATCACCTTTCCACCTGAGCTTGACATCACACTGACTGTTAAAACAGCAGAGCCAATAAAGACTGTCTGATTTGCTGGAGAAATGTGACCTGCCCAGTGGGATTGTGGTCATTAAAAATCTGATCTTCACAATTCCCCAACTCCAACCCCCTCCCACCCTCTAGAGCCCGTCTAATGATTTACACTGATGAAGAGAAAAGACTTACAGAAAAAACACTTGGCACTTCCTGCAGATATCACTGAAACATCACTGGACATCACTGAGATTTCATTACTAAAGGTTATTCTCAGAGGAAATAGGAGTTCTCACCCAATGAAGAGCAAAATTGTTCTTTAAATATTTCTAAAACTTTTCGACAGCATGATAAGGGGCACATTTCCTACAACAAAGAGTAAAATTGTTAGGTGACATGTTTCTAAAACTTTTTTGACAGCATGCCAAGGGACCCATTTTCTACAGTTCTCTTAAAATCCTTCCATATGTTGTTTTGCCTCTGAGGATGAAGAATTAAATTAAAGACATTTGAGGCTTTTTCTCAAAACTGTTAAAAATGTGCAGCTACTAAATTTCCAAGTTAAACACACACTGTATGTTTTATTTATTGTCACTCTCAACTTATTCAGCAGTTATGTGAGCAGTTTGAGTGCAACAGAAATGATGATTTAAAAGATCTGTGTCATGCTTAGACATGAACTTTCAGGATCAATTGCATGTGTTCTTTAATCCCTAAATAACACAGTTTACATGTTCATTATCATGATTCTGCTATGATAACAGGACCTGCATGTTAGAGAATTCCTCAAGGTGTACGAGCAAAGATTCATAGCTGTAAAGATGACATGAGAAACTGGATTCCAGACAGTTCTCAAGTCGGGTTGGATGAAGCACGTTCTAAGCTGTTTTAAAGTAGTCCAAAAACGCACACATTTCAGTGCTGTTTGACATGCGTTACATTTTTAAGTGCAATTAATCAGTCAACAGCAGGTGAAACACTAACAGATGAACAGAGAAAATTAAAAACTAAAAACTAAATTATTCTGTTCTATCCTGTTCATTTAGGTTATTTGTGTCCTTTCAAGTAAAGCAATAATTGGTATATCTCTTAATGGCAGCAGTGATGTACCGTGATGTAAGACTTTATAAATACTCTTCTGCTAGTGTCTGTATTTTTTGGAGTAAAGGTTCGGTTTCAGACAGCAGTCTGTTGTTTTCTGCAGACAGATATATTGATTATCATGAGATTCCTCAGCATGGTTTTCAGCTCTGGGGACTCCGGGTGTGATGTCTTCTAAATCTTTTGTCCTGTCATAGGATTTACACAGGAGCATTTCCTGCTCATCCTTATATCTTTCTGCACATTTGTTTCGTGTTTTCAGTCACAAACTTCTGCTTTCAGAAGATTTAAAGAAAACAAAAAACAAAGCTTAAAAAGGTATTAAGAATCAAGAGTTCTTGTCACATTGTTGTCCTAACAACAATCCTTTTACACTTTTGCATTTGGTCAATAAAATGTCTGATTACAGTGATGGGTTTGTAAAGCAGGGTTTCATTGGATTATGTGTTGAGAAGAAGCAGTTTCAGGTTACAGTGTTAAATTAAACATGTAGTGACAGATCCGCCCCTCCTCACACCTGATTGTCTTTAGCTTTTGTTGCTGCACATTTGCATAGTGTTAAAGATTTTGCAGCTTTATTGAATCGCTGGACACGCCCATATCAGTGGGTTCTGTTAATTAAAACTGTAATCAAAAAGAAATGATTTCTGTTAGCGTGCGTGAATACCTGGTACCTGATAAACAGATGAACTCATTCTGAAACGTTACAGATCATCCTGTAGTTCATCTCTAACATCTGTGTTTTCCTGTATGTTTGCTGTATATGTGACCATGTGAAGGGGCTTTAATAGTCTTCACAGGCATCAGCCTCATATATCAGTATACGTAGACACTCTATATTCCCAGTGCACACTGCAGCAAGCCGAGCTGTAATTGTGCTTTTTCAGTGTAAGTGGAATCTTAATTCCGGACAGGAGCGGCAAGTGTTTCACTTGAATGTGTCATTGTGTCTGAAGCCTCTGGCAGCAAGGAGAAATGAAGCTATGATACAGAACCTATTTGGAGATGCAACAAACACATTCCCTCTCTAATACTCATCCTCAGGACATTTGGACATTCTTTTGTAGGGCTTCAGTGGAAATATTTGATACTGAGAGGCAATCAGTGGAATATAAGCTAAATATATATACAGCCCCGTACCAGCCTGAAAACACTGGCAGAATTACATGTCAGGTTGTTTGTCCTAAGGCCAATCAGAACACAGCATCAGTTTTTACTCAACTGCTGCAGACTCTTGCAGAAAAGATCTTTATTTCTTATTGTTCTGTCTGTTGCCTAAAACGGTTTGAGTAGAATTTGATCTAAAGCTGAAATAAGATTTGTGTCTCAGGATTTTCTCTTCCTCAGAGCTCTGTGTCTCAGTTCTAGCTCTGTGTCTCTTGTGCATTATCATTAGTTAGAGTGCTGTGTGGAACAAGATGGACTTCAGACAGAAAGACACACTAATGACGTCCTGTGTGTGGGCTCGTCTGTGCCCACAAGTGGATTGGTTTAATGCAGTTTTTCCCAAACTGTTTACAATGGTATACACCTCTGAACACTAAACAACCTTCTGTTTGGGACCCATTGAGCAAGACAAAGGCCACTGTGTCCAAAAAATGCTCTAAAATGTCAGCTGTGGAGAAAAAACACCATAGCAACAACTCGAGAAGAGCATCATGATGCTGAGTTTTCCTCACATTTTCTTCAGAAATCAATTATTTCTGTGGCAATGATGTGACGGTGTGTTTCACACCTCAAGTACTGCATAACTGACTGTACTGTCACCTCTGATCTGTCAGCAGCCCACTGGAAATCAAACCTCAGGGGTTGTTGCTATGTTGGCATTAGCCCAGTAGGATCAGCGCCAAGATCTGGCAGCTCCTCCATCTCTCTGTATGCTTACTCAGGCTCTGCTGAAGGTGTTAGTGATAAACCACTTAACAGACAGTTCGGATCGCAGTTTCTGTGTGTTCAGCTATTATTTGATAGGGGGCTCTTCCTGTGTCTGTGGATAAGTCAAATCAGACAAAACGATACAGTCCACAATTACTCACAAGCTTTTGTGCATATCCAACATGTGCAATACATACAGTGTGTATAAATCACTAACATTCATGCCCTGCTGTCAACTGTCTACATAGGCAGCTGTCTTTCAAGACTGAAATTAATGCTTGCTTTTTAATAGATACAATATTATAGATTTTCATACAGAGTGTGATCTATTTATATCAAATATTTCTATTTACTAAGTTAATTCAGATTGACTCTCCAGTGTTTAATTAGGTTTTAGATGGAGTAAAATATTATGAAATATATCAGATGTTATAGATATAAACTAAACAGAGGAATTCTATAAATTCCTCTAAATAATTTGGGCACATTTTTGTTATTTTCTCTGGCCTTTGTTTGTTTTAGTTTCTATTTCTGAAGCTGACACTCACAAATAGAAGGTCAAATGTACTATGGAACTGAGTACTGAATGAAATAAATGTGTATTCATAAGCAACATTTCTCATGAAATGCTTCTATTAAATGTGCTTTTGAGCACAGTATAGTGCTGCCTCACTTTTCAGGATGCAACATAAATGTAGTCATATGTGCTCTTTCTATTAAAAGTACATTACCCATAATTCAATTTTGTCAATAACAGTGGAGCGCTGAATGAAAGCTTCATGCAGTTTATTTCCTGATGCGTCTGACGGAATGCATCTTACTAACATCATGAAAGTTGTGAGGCAACTCAACACAGTTTCAGGATCTGCAGTGACAGCTAACAACCAGCATGTCATCTGAGGAAATCACACGAGCTGAGAAAGGTCAAATCAATGAGCGCTTCACTTTGTTTTCTTGTAACTTCACTGGACTTTTTCATGATATGAAGCACTGATTCATGTGTGAGTCAGATGGTGTGTGAGAGTTTCAGCATTGCATTCAAAACTTCTGTAAGAAAAATCTTATTTCCAAATCAATTCTGTTTATCTTGAAGTCACGCTGCAGACTGAGTCATAGAATATCAGCCAGTCCTGTTGTTACATGCTCCCTGATGACACAACAGCAGTAGGTGAAACTTTGTGTATGATAGGTCTTCCTTTACTTTGAACTTTGTTTTTCAGTATAAAAAATCACCTTTATTATCTATTATTATTTGTGATCACTTTTTAATTATATTATACGTTGTGATATATATATAGTTGTTGGATTTTCTTAGACTTTTTCTTCACACAGATGTTTACACAGTTCTTTTCTGTTCAGTATTAATGTATATTTTCTTCTTTCGTTTTAGTGAATTTTGATCACTTCCAGATTCTCAGAGCCATTGGTAAAGGAAGCTTTGGGAAGGTAAGATGATTTTTTACATTCATTGATTAAGTACTCAGTACTATTGTTAGTACTCAGTACAACTGTTAGTACTTAGTATATGTGACTCCACAAACAGGCTGATTCTTGGCAACTAGAATAATTTGTTCAAATACATGAGTCGACAGATACTGAATCTGCTATAGAACAGCATGAGATTCATTAAAGCAAGAGGTTTATTGAGGTCTGTTTAGATTGATTTTTGTTTTGAGTTGGTACTTCTAATGTTTCACATCTGAGTACAAAAAGTGATTGAAATCATTGCTATAGAGAAGATAGCCCTGTTGTCGAGCACCCTGGGTAATTCAGGCGCTGTAATTAGCCTGCGCTCTTGTTATCTGAAATGGGCCACACTGAGATTTATTGCTTAAGTAATTACATTTTCATTTTTCCATTAATCTGGACCTCAGCAGTTAATTAATTTAACATGCATGTGTTGTGTGAGATTTAAACTCCAGTGAGGCAGTAAGACAGAACTGTGACTGAACATCTGACAGATGAACATTCATCACTCCTGCGGTTTTCATTTTGAAAAGAATTTTGTAATCCTGCGATAAGTGGGAATCATCGGGGTTCAATCAAAATGAAAGCTAATTGATAAATGTGAAAGAATACATCCTGTGGATACACCTGATTTTGTGATACATTTCTTCCTTAATCAAAGTTTTGTTGCAGAAAATATCAAAACCTTTTGTTATACCTTTTGTTTCTTATATCTGCAAAATGATTCAATAACTTTTTGTCAGGATGGATAATTCCACTTTTGGAAAGAATAGAATAGAACCCTGTCATTATTAGCAGAAACAGAAATGTGCGTCTTATTGCACCACCTAACATGGAACTGATCTGTCCACAAATAGGGGTTAGATTCTGTTTGCTGTGGGGGCAGGTTCATGGCATGACACCAGAAATGCTATAGAACACTAGATTCACTTTTAACTTCATAATAATAATGCTTGAAGACAGTAACTTTAGTTTACCATCAGAAGCTCATATGGGGGATTGATGTCATTGTAGAAAGTATTATTAAAAAATATTAAAAACATGTATCCCTGCATTTTTAGGAGGAGCTACTTAACCCAATTCAATGTTTTTGTATAATGTCTTGCAATACATATTACTTCAGTTAACAACATATTATTTCAGTTGTTAAAGCAGTTTAACAAAGAACCGTGCTTTACAAACCCTCCAGTAAACCAGTCGTGGGTCTGTGTCATACTATACATTATTAAACTCCACCCACTTGTTTCCCAGCACAGTGTGCTGCAGTCTTGTGTTAACTGATATTTAGAGTTGTTTTTGGAGTATGTACATGCCATTCATAACTACTTTGTAGTTAGTTACACTTTGTCAATGTCAATGCTATAGTTGTGTTAAATATGGACATTTTAAAATAAACCCTTTTTCAGAAGATGTCAGGACAGTTTTAATGGTCATTTGCCTTCATGCTCTCTCATGTCTGTGTGATGGTTGAAATCTGTGTGTCTCTTTGATCACTACAGGTCAGTTTTGTTCTGCAGAGCATTTGATTGAATTGAATTCTGTGATCTTTGCTCATTTTAATTGATTTTTTTTTTTAATTAAAAAACATAAGTGAAGCCACAAAGCCATAAGAATATGAAAAATAGATTTTTATGGCAGATGTTTTTTGGTGTGGACTCTCATGAGGTTTGGATCAAAGTGAGGACAGAGATTTTCTGGACCGCCCTTCAGTTTGAATTCCTTCTACAGGATTCACAAAGGGAAGCTGCTTTAAAATGCAGAGCTGCAGTCTCCTGTCTGTTTGCGTGCAGCAGGAGTGAATATTTACTGCTGTACAGAGACCTCTTCCGCTTTGAGAGACGTCACACAGACACTAATAACCCCTCAGGGCCCAGAAAAGCCTCGTTTTTCCCAATGAGAGACTCCTGCTTTAGAGAACTTGTGCCTGGAAGACATGAACGTTAACTAGAGCAGGAACACCCAGCAGCACGCTGAACACACATGACTTTAAAACAGCTCATATTCTAGACACTTCACATGTACAGACATGTTGTCTTACTGCCTCTTATTATTATGGTTTATATTAAAAGATGTTAGTCTATATTAAAAGCTGTTATATTAAAAACGTATATTAAGTTATATTAAGTCTCTCAGTTCAAGTGTATTTATATAGCACTTTTCACAATGGCACATTGTTACAAAGCAGCTGTACAAATGAAAAATATCAAAAGATATTTCACAGTGAAATAAAGCAGTGATAGTGGTAAAGTAAATGATAATGAAAACTGAATGAAAAAATGAAAGAAAATGTTGATAATTAAAACAATGATAAGTAACAAAATGTACACGACATTATCCTAAGCTAATGTTCTAAGCTGATGTAGCCTAACAGCCTTGCTTCATGATGTTCCACCAGGACACTTGACATTTTTTGTTTCAGAAGAGGAGGTGAGGAAGGAAGGTAACGCAGGAGTGTTTTCCTGTAGCTCAACTGGTAGAGATTTACTTTAGTGGTGCTAAAGGTTGTGGGTTCAATTCCCAGGGAACACATCTCAGGGATACAAGTGTCTAATAAATGCATGACATGTAAGGAGAGGAGCAGTCAGAATAACAGATATATCAGAAGGTAAGGTATAATTGCTTTCTTTCCTTGTTTTACTGCTTATCAATAATAGTCAATGTGACATGTTTCAAATGGGAAAGAATTCAGACTGAACAGTTACTGAATTTTATATATTATTTATATATATATATATATATATATATATATATATATATATATATATATATATATTATGTTATATATTGTGCCATGTGATCTTTCAATTCAATCCATTGTTTGACATAAATTAAATATGATTTAACATGACATTTTTTGGTGCAACTGTGTTTCTTTAAGGAATTTTAGGCCTTGTGCTGCAAATAGATGCTTCATACTGATGTTTATCATATATCTATGTTTAATTACATTCTTAGATACTGCTAATTATAAATTGCATGTGGGACTGAAGTTGAGCTCTCACTGGAAAAGGAGCTGATTAGTCTGAGAGGTGAAGAGATTCTAAACTGTTTTTATATTGAAGAGCTTTTGCTGCTGTTTGCTAACGTTAAACACGACTGTAACTGTTACTCAGTCAATTACTGTTGCTTTAAACCTCCCTATTTGAGGATTGAAGTGGTTGTGCTACAGACCTGAATGATTCCTGAATGAATCAGGATTTGTCAAATGTGTGATATTAATTTCTGCTTATGATTTTTACCTGAAAAAAGTGCCATAGACTTAAAATGAAGGAAGGACTCAATTTATATCTACAGTCCTGAATCACAGAGACTGGCTGGGATACTTTGATTTGGACCAGTTAGCAACCACCCACAACAGTTGCATAGCAACACCTTGGCAACCACTCACCCTACAGTAGCACTACAAACATTTTCTTCAGGAATGTATTTAAAAGCAAACAAACCTTTCACATCTCTCTCTCTTTCTCTCTCTGGATTTTTCTAACTTTTCTGTTCTGTGTATGTTATGTGTATGTGTTGTGTGTAAGTCATGTTGTGTGGGCATATAATGTGTTTTGTGTGTGTGTGCGAAAGTGATGTGTTGTGTGGGTTGCACAGTAAGTGTTGGTCACGTGAACTCATTTCCTGACACCACACATCATTAAATGAAAACATTTAAAAAGAAAGAACTTATTTCTCTCTGTCACAAACTTCAAAACATAATATCTGGGGTGTGTGTAATATTTCAGAGGAAACTCACTCTGCTTGTTGCAGTCAAATATGTTTACTTCACTTTCAATAGATCTGAATCCTCTAATGTTTATCTCACGGATGACATGATTATATATTAACTGAAACAGCAGAAATGTATTACTGTAGGAAGATCTTTAAGATGTCTGTGTGGAATAAGACTAAAATGGTCTTTAAATGGAAATTGTCTGTGTATATCAGGCTGCTGCTCTTGGGTTTGTTCTGGTTTTGTGTCTGTTTTTTAGCTTGAATAGTTCTTGCTCTCATCAGCAATTGTGTGAACCAGAAACCAAATGCTTGTAATTTAAGTGTCCTCCAGATTTATCAGAACTTATCAGAATTTATCTCTTTACTGGGCTAGACCGTGTTGCCAACGAGGAAGACAACGATGAACATAGCTGATAAACATATGACAGTCATGGGAATAAATGCTCCGTAGAATCAGATCGGTGACCTAACACACTTGATACATAAACCTCAACTACAAAGATCATAGAAGATGTTTGTTTATATTCATGAAGAGTTAGTCTGTGGAACTGTATGATGGCTTGTGACATCACAGTGACATCACACCTCACCTCAATTGGTCACATAATCTGAGAATCATTTATGGCTGTAGCACAAACGGCTGAGGATAAGTGACACACTGAATGTCAAATGTACACTGAAAGGTCAATTGTAAAACTCCAGAAGCAACAGTTAATTAATTGTACACTTCATTATTAACTTCATTGGTTTCTACTTAATGTAAAGTAACTTGGGTTACTTTACATTAGGTAACTTGGGTTACCTTTATGCATCTGACAGATGCTTTTGTCCAAAGCAACTTACAGTGCTTTTAAGCTATACATTTGAGCAGTAGGTGTTTTCCCTGAGAACACATGTACTTGGGAGCAGTGAAGATGAGGCATAAAGTGAGTGTGTGTGCGTGTGAGGGAGTGAGAGAGACTATAAAAACACCCAGATATGATAAAAGCTGAGTTAAAAGAGGGTTTGTCTTATCAGGTGCTCCTAAAAACTTTTTATACATATAAGTAGAGATTCCACTGTCTTTAAGTGTCCAGCTCACACGTTTCACACATCTTTACACTACTGTAAACATGCTTGCAAACAGTCTAGAAGAGGAATCTGCTAAAGCAACTTTTATTAGGACCAATGTCAACCGAGACATTGAAAAGTATTTGACAGTATTTGTCACTTTATGTGACTATAAATTCGGTTTGAAAAGTCTTTGCTTTAGACTTTTCAACCCACAACTAACACAGACTACAGTTATACATAACAGTATAATAGATACACAATAGTGTATTACAACTGAGTCACGAGTTGATTATAAACGTCAGTAATTGTCTGTTTCAACTGGCACATTTTGAGTGAAGTTGCATGATTAGTTTACATTTATGTCTATGTAAGAAATATGTGGTATAAATATGTTTATATATCTTCTGTGAAAGATGCAGGACAATAAATATTTGTCCAAGCATTTCATTCAATCCAAATGCAATGATTGAAGGTCCTACTTGCATGTCAAACTTTGTATGTATTAATGTATTGGAGGAGGCATAGCTTTGGAGAACAATCTGAAGGGTGGATGGGTACCTATACTTTAAATGCTAGCTTGCTATTCCCAGGAGAACACATGTAAATAAATTATATATCTTGAATACACTGTAAATTACGTCTGCCCAGTGAATAACTATAATGTAATGCGAAAGTATTGCTACCTTTTAAAAAACTGCCTGCCCAAATATTGTCATTTAACTTAAGCTTATGTATATTTAAGGGTAATATATTGGGTTTATATCGTCATCTTTCTGCATAAGCACAAATCTTTCTGTTTGTTCTGCATGTCAACATCTGTTGAAAGACATAATTTCATTACACATACTGTACATATTAATGTACTGGCCTACTGCAATGCTCTGTTGGCCGGACTTCCAACACGGGCACTCAAACCATTACAACTAATTCTGAACACAGCAGCGAACGAACGTCGCCTTGTAATACCCTCTGTTCGGTCTGCTGTATCCCTCACTATATTCAGGAAACCTAAAAACCTGCCTCTTCCATGAATACCTGACACAAGTATGAAAAAACTACTAACCTTTTTCTTCTCTCTCCCAACAGGTATCGCCTCTCAAGCACCAAAATCTTGTACTCTTGACAGAAATTGTAACTGCGTACGGCTGTTATGTTATCGCATCCCAATGATTTATCGCTTCTTTGTTTTTCTCACCTTGTAAGTCGCTTTGGATAAAAGCATCTGCTAAATGCCTAGACGTAAATGTAGTGTTTGCTCAGTTTAAGAATCCATTGATGAATGTGCTGTATTTTGTTTTGGAAGGGTTGTCCTTTGCTGGACGTGGTTCTCATCCGATTCATCTGTGGTGGTGATATTTGGCTTTAGACACTGAAGGCTGTTAATATGAATTAGTGCTACAGGAAGCGTGGTCTGCAGGCAGGTTTGTATTGGAGGTGTCCTGTGAATGGCTGCTGGGATGTAGAACCACTGCAGCTGCATCGCTGGTGCAGTTATGAGCCATTTTAATGTTTGTAGCCACCAGACTGCGTCTTTGAGGTAAAAGTGCTACTTTTTTGTTATAAGAGCTTAAAGGCTTCAGAAATTTCAGAAAGCAACATTTATACTGGACAGTTTCATTGGTCATTGCAGCTAGATTATTTTGTTTGCTTTTTCAGTTGGAATGCTAAATGACTTGCTTGCAGCCTCTGGATTCTCCTCATGACTTTCACTGGGTCAGACGTAGAATCTAATAGACACAAACCAAAAGATTATTCCTAATAATCTGATGATTATTCCTAAGAAATGATGTCTAGCATTAGATGACAGTTATATAACAAAAAGATTTAAATCACAAAACCTAATATTAGCTTTAAATTAATATTACATTGTAAATGAACTCTAAATTTGATGATCCATATGTGAAGTGAAAAAGGCCACACTGAATTGTATTTTAATGCAGCAGGTTGTGAAGTTGCTTGTAAGCTGACTTCAGTGAAGAAGTGTACAGGTCATGTCATCACAGAGAGAGAATGCAGAGCTGAACTTAGATCTGTGTCCCACCTCAACACAGGGAATAAACACATGATCAGTCAGTGTCTCGCTAGATTCAGATCAAGGGTCAAGGGGAGTTTATTGTCATTTCAACCATATACAAGTACATAGTGAAACGAAACAACGTTTCTCCAGGAACTAGGTGCTACATAAAAACACAGAACAACACAGAACTACAGGCTACATAATTTATACATAAAGTGCACACATAAAGTGCAAACATGTGCAGACAGCACAAGACAGTACAATTACTTCTGGGGAAGACAATGGACATAGTATGTCCCAGTGCAGCACCGACCAGCACACAGTCCTGATCCAGAGTGATCCTGGTGAAATAGAGATATAAGTGTTAACATAAGTGTAGACAATGACTATGTGCATTATAAGTATTCAGCAGCCAAAAGTATTTAACAGATATAAGTGTTAACATAAGTGTAAACAATGACTATGTGCATTATAAGTATTTAGCAGCCAAAAAGTATTTAACAGCAGCAAAAAGTATTTAATATGTGCAAAATAATACAGGGTGGAGGATAAACAGTTGTGTGTGTATGGTTGTGTGTGTTCCTTTCAGCTCCAATTCTATGTATTGAGGAGTCTGATAGCATGAGGGAAGAAACTATTGCATAGCCTGGTCGTGAGGGCCCGAATGCTTCGGTAGTGTAAAGAGTGGAAAGAATAGATCTGTTTTTGTGTGAGAAAAATGTTGGAATGAACAACTGGAGTAAACTGTTGTAGTCTTTACTGCCTTAAACACACATCTGTTTAATGTTATACTGTCAAATGATCATGACACATGGTTTTTTTGTTCAAGCCCAAATAGAAATAAAATAATATTAATCTCTTAAAGGGGTCATGACATGAGGAATCAAATTTCCCTTGATCTTTTGACATGTAAGAGGTATTGGAATCACTAATATATCCTGCATGTTTAATAGCTTAAAACATTCTCTTATCAATAAAGAAAGCATTTATGTAATCATTCTTCTGAAAAAAATGAATGCAAAATGGCTGGATATGACACCACAAGGTAGATTCATTTTCATATGACCTGCCCCAGAGTAAGATAACACCTCATCATCACATCATCTGCTCTGCCCACAGTTGTTCAGTGGCAGAGAAGCGAGAACAGTCCTTGTCTGACAGAACACACAGAGAAACATCCTCTATGTTTGGAATTAATCCCCTATGACATCATGCAACAGGTTGAAAACAATACTTTAAAGAATGAGTGGATCTGAAGGCCTTGTTAAACTAACAATTTGTTTGTGATAGCAGTGAGATGCCAGTCAAAAGCTGTCCTGTTCATTGGCTAAGATGTTAGCCAGTCATACACGTTGATGATTACATCTGAAGGTTCTTAAAGGGGAACACTCATATCTTATTTTTTGAGGTGTGTTGTTATGATGTTTGTAAGAGTCGGTCATTGTGTTGTCATGTTGTTTGTAGAGCTTTTTTGTTCATATTTTGTTCTGTTGTCTTTTATTTTGAAATGTATTGTTTAGTGTTATGTTGTAGTAGTTGCCTCTCTAAAGGTGAAATAAACAAGATATTTCAAGATAAGTCAGATATTCAGTTCTTTTTGTGTATCTATTTCCTTGTCTCTATCTAGTTTAGTTTGTAGTCTTAAAACTAAAAATGTCTTTCAAAGATTTGATGCCACTAACCTGGCAAACTTTGGTAAGTAAAATGTTACCCTATTTCTATGTGCCATCTCCATGTAAGCTGAAATCATGCTTAATATGCTACCTGTCATCTATCCTGTTAATTGACTAAATGTGGCACAGTGTCAGAAGTACACACTGTTTTAGTATGCAGTCTGGATACATTACCCTCTCCTAGAGCACTGAGAGAGGTACGAGCCTTCACACACAACGTCAGGCATGTCTAATGTGCATCCATTTATTTAAATGACCCGAATGTGTTGTAGTCATCATCAGTTCAGTGAACTTTAAATTCATAAACCTGCTACAAACCTAGTATCCCTAATTACGTTTATTAATACACATCTCATAATGAACTATTAAAATGTGCAATAATACCATGTATAAGTGAATAAGGTCTTCTGTCAGGCTGTTTCTGTTTGTCTTAAACCACTGGTTATCAGATATAGTGTAACAGCCTCATCTCTTCAGACCATCCTATAATTGAATTCATCTTATAAAATGAGTAGTTCCTGTCCTGGATGCTGATTGGTCAATAGCTTTATTTGTGATAACACCTTTTCAGTGGTATACTGTTTTTGTCAGTACATTTTACCATATCATCTTCAGATGTCTGATATTATTGTGTTTGGCTGTTCTCTTCAGATCAATTGTCTGTCTGATAGCAGGTGGATGAGATGAGATCTTCACCTTCACATACTCAGTTTGTCACTGGTGACATTTACAGATGTGTGTTGGTTATTGCACTTGATAATAAATGTATTGATGGCTCAATGGACAGCCTTTAGGGTCTGTTTAAACTTCCATGCAAAGTGTTGAAATCAAGAACTCAAACGAACTTTTATTCTACAGATTCTTCCCAAGGAGATTTGACAGAGTTTGTTTTGAACTGAATGGAACAAACACATCACAGACTACAGTTTTAACCTTTTTATGGATGGCAATTTTTTCTAAAGGAAAAAACTGGGTTAATAATACAGCTAAATCATCTTGTGATGTCAGGGGTTATAACATCTGTTATCAAAGACTACATTTGTTGTAAATTAGTCTGTTGTATGGGTCTACTGAGTGGCTGAACTACATTTACATTTATGCGTTTGACATTAGCTTTCAGTGCATTCAAACTATACATATGATCAGTATATGTGTTCCATAGGAATCAAACCTGCCAACTTTTGTGCTGCTAAAACAATGCTCTACCAGTTGAGCTACAGGAACACAAAAGCAGTGAGACACAGGTCAATGTTCCTGCAGTCCCCCTATACACACACACACACACACACTGTTTTAAAGCAGAACTAATGATGATTCTTGTGTATTTCAAACTTAAAGCACAATGGGAAAGTTTGGTTGTGAAATGTGTGTGGGTGATGTATGTGTGTGTGTGCTCTCGGGCAGGTGTGTATTGTGCAGAAGAGGGACACTGAGAAGATGTTTGCTATGAAGTACATGAACAAACAGCAGTGTATCGAGCGTGACGAGGTCAGGAATGTCTTCAGAGAGCTGGAGATCCTGCAGGAGATCGAACACATGTTCCTCGTCAATCTCTGGTAAATATTCTCTCTGTCCTCAGGTGCTTTTTTGTTTATCTTCTGATTATTTTCCATATGTGTTACCTGAAACAGCAACATCAACCAGTTGTGATGTAATTTCACCTCTTTCATGTTTTTTGAATGATTAAGAATTACACCTAAAAGGAACCCAAAAATCACATTTTTTGTTGTCATTTTCTCACCTATATTTTGTTACAAACCCATATACAGGGGTGTTCATAATACGGATGACAATGATAACTGTAAAACAGATTATTGTGGGATCACTTTCAGAGTTTTGTTTTTTCAGCTGATGAATAATAAAACATTAACAGCCAATAAAATTAATTAGAATTTAAAGGGCTTGCACAGCAGATGATCTTAGAATAAATGTAACATTATCATATATTAGTGTGGACACTAATATTGTTATTGTTCTTGGTCTGAATTGGCCTTAATACACTAAAAATGTTTATCAGAATCTCCTAGCTGCTCTTTTTCATACCATGAAATCATACAGTGACCAGAGGCTGTCAAGCTTCAAAAGCAACAAAACAAACCAGTGTTAGTTCATGTCTTTGAAGCCATACGTTAGGTGTGTATTTGTATGACTTGTAATATAGTTCTTGTAATATTTGCTTTTATGGTGGAGTCTGAAAGCTTCTGGTCACTGTTTGCTTTTATTGTATGATATTCCTGTGGAGCAGCATGAAGATGGATATCATCATCTTTTGTCCACAGGTGAAAGTAAGTTTGGGAGGACATGAGGGTGAGTAAATGATGATGGGTTGACTCTGATTCAGGTGAACTGTTAAAGTCTCCTAAATGACAGTAGCACTCATAATCTAATCTTTTTAATTCTGCAGCTCTTCCTGAAACAAGATAATCCCAGTAATCCAGCACATCTGATGTGTGACATCACACAGACGCTACAGGAAGTGACATCAGTGTGTGTGTGTGTCTGTGTAACTGAGTGAGCAAATATATTTATGTTCAATACAATGATCGTTTTAGTAGAGCACATAAGCAGGTCATATGCTCTCAGGTCTGTTTCCATAGAGACTCTTCATCACCACACACTTCATTGTTCAGTCATCTGTGTTAGTGTGTGTCCTGCAAATGTACGTAGTTGCAGTGTGTGAGCTTTATTTAATGATGTGTGTGTGAATTAGTTCTTCATGGCGAACATATCAAGAGAGGGAAAATTATGTGATATTGATTAAAATTCATCTCTTGGTCACCTCAGTTTCCAGCTGAACAATGCTGTCTGAAGTGATGTTTAAAAGCATGCCGGTGTTTGTAAGTGAATTTGAAATCAAAATGAGTACATGTAACCATCAGTCAAATCATTTCAGGAGTGAAGCAGTGCTTCATATTCGTGTGAACCGACATTAGATTCACTCTTCCCCATCCAATCTGTGCAGCACCTGCAGTTTCTGCCATGAGTGACTCTCATCAGCTCCAGTGTGATGATAGTCAGATGACAACAAAGGCAGGTTTATAAAGATCTGTCATTTAGTGTCCATATCTCACAGATGTTCCTGTGTGTGAAGAACTGAGAAATGACTTAATAATGTTGAGAGAGAAGATGCTCTGAGGGAGAGAGAGAGAAAGAGAGAGAGAGAAAGAGAGGTAAAGATGCTCTGGGAGAGAGAGAGAGAGAGAGAGAGAGAGAGAGAGAGAAAAGTGGGTAGTTTTTAAGTCTATCAATCATACTAGCCTCAAAGTGTATGTACATGTATGTGCAAAGTCCATGAGCTGCTGTGACATTCTGTACATTGAGTTCAGTCTAATCTTGAGTGGTGTTCTGGGGTAATGGTTTTATTTGCACATTGACATGGTTAATAACTGTGATTGACAGCGTGTGATGAGAATGTGATCGTTTCAAAATTTTCAGGAATATTTCATGAATATTCAACAAAAATGATGACCCACAGTTCAGTGAGTGTGAACAGCCTTCCAGAGTGACACTTAATTCATATTCTACATCTTCAGTCTTGAGTGTTGATGGTCATTTATCACTTTTAAAGTGTGACTTTTAACCATTTGGCTTTTGAGTCAGGGTGGTTTGCAGTGTGATTTGAATGATGTCTCGTTAACAGCATACATGTTGTCTCACATAAGATGTGTGATAAAATGGAGATGCACAATTTCAGGGTGATGTAAGATTACATTAAGGCTCTGTTTATGTGTGTGGGTTTTTTTTTGAGGTCTGGTTATTGTAGAGACATGAGTGTGGATTCTTTTGACTTGTGCCAGTAAGAAACCACTTAGTAACCATCCAGCACACCCTAGAAACTGTATCACAACAACCTAAAATCACTTTGCACACTTTAGCAACCAAATTTCAATGTTCTGGCAACCTGCCTTAGTACTCCAGCATTGTGGTGGTGAACCAGCACACATCTCCTCACACAGTGTTGAAATTAAGATATAATTAGCTCTGTATGAAAACAATAGCGGTTCAGGGTTTGTACTGCTTTAGAAGTGTGCATATCCAGAACGACAGTTTGATGTTAATAACTTCGAATGAACAGAATATATAAATGTATGAGAGGATTTTCTCTTCTCTCTCAAAGATTCTTTCATGTATCTGTCCTGAACAAATGCTGAAGACGCACTGGGCTCTGAAGAGGAGACATCTCGTGATGCTTCTGCAGGCAGGATTTCACCTCCTCTACAGGAAGCACAGACTCTTTTAAGCCCTGGAAATGTCAAGTATGCAGAAAGTTGTAATTACTGTATCCATTTACCCGCTCTGAGTCATGCAGGAAGTCTGAGAGTGTGGTAAAACAGCTCTGATACCCCTTATAAAGCACAATAAATCCATTACAGCATATGGGCATCAGACAGCATGAGTTTATCTGTATGTACACATGCAGAGAGGACAAATCATTTCATTCTGTGAGTCTTTCAATTCCTCTGCCTGTGAGGGCCTGTAGAAATGAAAAAAACTGAATGAGGTATTTTCATTCTTCACAGGATTAAACGGCGAGCATATGGAGAAGTCTTCTCCTGAAAAACACTGTGCACTAATCTCACGTAGAGTGTCTCCTGTAGAGTTTCTGGAGAAAGACTTATAACTGCTCTGATTGGCTGAGATCTTTCAATAATAAGTTTCAACCAAACATCAACTCAAACATTAGTCATTACATTCTTCTAAATTAGCTGAGATCCACTCTCATTAACAAACTTAATACTTCACTAAAACTCTGAACTCAAGTCAAGTCTCTTGAGCTATGAAAGAGCAACTGCTGATATTAAACCATTTCCCTGTGGATAGTTAAGTCTAGTGAGACTTCTGCTGAGCATGTTAGTTGAAGTTTGTTAAACTGCTGATGTGTGAAAACATATGCAGTTTAATGAAAAAACTTGAAGGAAACTGTTGTCTTCCTGGGTCTTGAGATTTGTGACCTACAGCAGTGCAAGAAGAAATTAAGCATTCACACTAAACTAACAGTGCAGGGTGTTAGTAGGTGCGGAGCAAAAGCACTAAAACAAGCACACATTAAACAGGCATGATAAAAAGCCCTTACTGTAACTACTGTAGTGTATTTTCTTTACAGCCTAGTTTTACTCTTGCTGTTTGTCTTGAATTTACTCTTGAATTTATAGAAGTGCTCATGCAACTCTGTGTCCTAACCAGGCTAACCAGTTTCTCATTTGATTTCACTTTTGATCCTTTGAGAGCGCTGCTGAAATGGACCATCATTCAACTTTCTAACCTTATACTGTACAGAACAGGAGAGTTGTGACATTCATTCAGGATGTTCGTGGTAAAGTTAAATTTGTGTTCGTGGCCTTGTGAAATAAGGCCATTGTTGAGGCGGGGGGGGCATTGAGTCTCTGACTTTGAGACAAAGAGGGAACAGCATTGCTGCATTCGCAAAGAATACTCAAAGGAATAAAGCCAAATGTGTGTGTGTGTGCGTCACATAGTCCCTTGTATAGCTGGAGCCAGGCATGCACAGTGTTATCTAGGCCACAGTGAATTTTTTGATAAACTTTTGTGCCCTGTCTGTTTTCTCTGTTTTTATGCCCCCCCTCCCCCCCACTCTCTCTCCCCCTCCCTCTGTCTCTCTCTCTTTTCCTCTGCTTCCCTCATCTCATTTGTCATAGTGGCCTGATTATTTCTGCCTCTCTGACTCTTTCCAGTCTCCTGACCTTCCTCCTCCTCTTCCTCCTGTGGTCTGGGCTCAGATAAAAACTCTCTCTCCCTGAGGCCCAACTCACAGACAGCTGGCCAGAACAGGTCTGGATCTGAACTGCTGCTCTGGTTTAAGGAGGGTTAGTATAGAGATCTGTGAAACACTTGTGTACGGTCAATGGCAGTTTTGCCCTGTTGCACATGTGCAATTGAAGCAACCTGGAAAAACATTCTTGTTGCTTAATTTGAGCTTAAGAAATATAATTTATGGTACAGTTGATGTCAGGTGTAATAGTTGGTCAGAAGTATATAGTATATAGTATATAGCTTCTGGTGGCATTGCAAAGATGGCTGCCAAGTGTGGAGACTTCCTATGTGAAGGGGGCTTTGATTACATACTCTGCTACCTCATTTATTTGGTGTGCTTTATGAACTGTCTATTTTCTGATCCTGTACTGCATGTGGTGTGTATATGTGCTGCCCTGGTATTTACTGCGTTCTGAGGACTCCATAAAACATGAAAACCCAATGTGTAAATGAATGTGTTTAAGTGTGTTTATTGTTTGCATTTGTTACAGCTACATTTGGAACTCCAAGGTTATTTATTAGCATTCATCCTATGTGATATTTTTTCTGTTTCTTAATTTCAGAGCTGAAGCAGAAAACACAGAAGGACTTCACTGATGTCATTGTGCCCATTCTCTCTCCTCTGACCCTTTGATCTTTAATAAGAGTCTGATGGAGCACAGTGAATATGATGATGTCTTTGGTAGGAGTGTATGGAGAGTGTGTGGAGTGCTCATATCTATAATAGATGTGCTGATTGCCTCTCCACACTTAGACCTACGGCCTCATACTAAAGGAAATGAGTTCTGGAGAGCTCTAATAGAGTCCTGACACACACACTCTTCAGCACTCAGATAACACAGGCTGTACAACAGAGCAACCATTAGATAATTTTCACTTCTCATGAGTATATAATAAGAGTAAGGGACACACAGATATATTTAGTGTGAAAGAGAAACTATAGTCCTGTGAACAACAGCTGAGGTGTTAAAAGAGAAGGAGCTGTGTGAAGCCGCACTGACTTCAGATCAGACACACTCAACCATAGAAAAGCACGTTTTTATATCATTTAATGTGGGTTTCTGCTGTTTCTGATGTTCTGAATCTCTCTGATATGTAAGGTCCTGGATGAAAAATGTGAATGTTAGCTGTGTAGTGGGATGTCACTTCCTGTTGGCTGTAGTGTTTCAGTCTGTCCTAAACTGGTGCTATTGGGATGAGACTAGCCTTTGACCTCTGATGTGCCAGGTACTCCTTCCAGGATGAGGAGGACATGTTCATGGTGGTTGACCTGCTGTTGGGAGGAGACCTGCGCTACCATCTGCAGCAGAACGTGCAGTTCACTGAGGAATCTGTGAAGCTCTACCTGTGTGAGATGACCCTGGCGCTAGACTACCTGCAGAGTCAACACATCATACACAGGTTTGTACACACACACTCACACACGGAGTCTCTAGAGTTTTTGAGTGGCTGTATTGTTGGTCATTGTGGCCTGAGTACTGTACACTGGGCTGTACATGATTACCTGTAACATTGATTTACCAGTAAATCTGCTGTGTAAGTGTAAGATCTGAGATCAGTTGATTGAATGTGACTGTTCAGATTGTGTTATTTTAGTTTTGATGAAGTTTCTGTTATTTAAATTGTGTACAATAAACAGTAAGTGGTTTTGAACAGCTCTGTAAACTCACACACACACACATTTAATAATTTATCTCAATGGCAACATTCCATAGACTTGCATTGTTTTTATAAGCAGCTAATTATAAACAACGTAACCTATCCTTAAACCACACTCTAACCCTAACAGAAAACTTTCTGCATTTTTACAATTACAATAAATTTATTTACTATATATTTGATCATTTTTACCAATGAGGACATCCCCAAAAGGAGGTTTTGCTGACATTTGGGTACAAATTTATCCCCATTATATGGTGAAGTAACATCCCCCCCTCCCCCCCACACACACAGTGGGTTTTCATGTTTTATGGGAACATCCCTTAGATGTAGAGAGATGTTGTCATTGAAATCAGTGCTGGGGACTGTAGTGTGTTTAGTCTGTGTGGCCTTCAGTGTAAAATCAGAGCTCACCCAGCTGCCCACAACCAAATCATGTCATAAAGCAATTCATATATTTTTACCACCATCAGCTTCCTCTCCAGCTCTGTGTGTGTGAGTGTGTGCAAGTGTATGAGAGTGTGAGTGAATGTGTGAGGGTAAGTCTGTGTGTGTGAGTGTGGGTGAGAGTGTGTAAGTGTGTGTGAGTGTGGTGAGAGTGCTTGTGTGTGTGTTTGTATGTGTCTGCTCCTGTAGCTCAGCTGGTAAATCACTGTGTTAGCAGGGCAAAGGTTGTGGGTTTGAATCTAAGGTAAAACATTAAAAAATGTAATAGCTTGAATACACTGAGAGTGTTGCTTTAGATTAAAGCATCTGCCAAATGTGTGGGTGAGAGTGCTGATATGTGTGTACACAGGGTTTGTTGTTTGTTAATTGGTCATGTGCTAGTTGTACGGATGTGCTGTCATGTTGTTTTGGGTCTATGATGCACACTGTACAAAAAAGTGACAGCAAAGGACAGTAAGCGTCTGTCTGTCACACTGGTTACAGTATGTCGTATCTCTCATGATGTGGATGTTTTCTATTGGTACTGTTATTTAGTTGTGCTAAATCGGGCAGAAGTGTTTCCTAGCAACAGTGCACAGTGTCATTGTGACAGGCAGTTCAAGTGGAGGATTCCTGCAGTAGAAGACAGAGGGAAGAACTTCTTTTAGTGAGCTGAGCACAGATAAGCAGCACAAACAAGACATTTGGAGCAGATTAAGGAGAAATCAGCTGTCTGAGAGAAACATCTATCACATCCTTCTGAATGCTGGGAGTCACTGTTACTGCTGAGTTACTCATTGAACAAAGTGTGTGTGTGCATGTATGCTGTTTGTAATTATGTTATTTGTATTATGTTTGTAAGTGTTCTGTAAAATCTCTTGAGAACTTAACACTCACACACAGGCAAACATGTTAGGTTTCTATGCTTTGCGTAATTTTTCATAGTCATAATGACTTGTATACTTTACAAACTGAATATTCTATCCCCAACCCTTACCCTACCCCTAAACCTAACCCATACACAATCTTTTTTGCAATTTTACATTTTCAAAAAAGCATAATTTCGCATGTTTAATAATCAAATTCTCTTGTGGGGACCACTGGCTGTGTAATGTAGGTGTGTGTGACTTTTACCATCCTAGTGGGGACATTTGGTAGAAAACACACACACAGTATTGGTAATTATGGAGCAGATTCTTCTAGAGCATCCACACACAGATACTAAACAGAATCAGATCACATCAGCTGACTGAGATCTACACTGTCAGATGTCTCAGATTTCATGTGAAGAACATTATGGAAACTCACCTGATAGTATCTCCAAATCTCTCCACGCAGAGACATCAAGCCAGACAATATCCTGCTGGATGAACAAGGTGAGCACAGCCTGTGGTCTACTTACATCTGCTCATGTGACTGAAATCTCAGAGGACACAGAAATGGTTCAAGGAGAAAGACAGGAGTCATATAAAGATCTGGACAGTAGCAGCTCTGACTCAAGGACTTTCTGTTCCACTAAACATCTCTATGATCCTGCGGCTTCTCCTCAGTCAGTTTGTCATTTTATGAACATTAGATGTCCTGGATTCCTCTGCTAGTTCTTCTGAATCTTCTTGCATGAGTGAATTTCATTTCCTCTGAATAACTGATTTTTGGCAGGTTATTGCTCATCTCTGTTTTACTCTTCAGGTCACGCACATTTAACAGATTTCAACATTGCTACAATAATCAAGGATGGTGAGCGAGCCACAGCCTTAGCTGGTACCAAACCTTATATGGGTGAGATTCTGACAGACATAGACAGGTTCAGTGTGACTCTGTATGAATGCTGAAGTGGAGGTGAGTCTTACTGTATGTTCTCTTTGAGAAGCTCCAGAGATCTTCCAGTCATTTGTGAGTGGAGGAACAGGCTATGCCTTTGAGGTGGACTGGTGGTCATTGGGTGTGACGATCTTTGAGGTTCTTCGAGGTTGGGTAAGATCATCATTTTGATGCTTTATTGATCTTGTGGATTATTTTTGGTTTTCTTGTAAGCAGTGACTTGAATTACTGTATTACTGATCAAAGCAGCAGTTTTATACAGAAATCAGCCTTTAGCAGCCACTTCCTGTTTATGATTGTTTGGCATTAACACATTTTTGAATTTGTTTTTTTGAAACCTTCTCTCTCTGTCTGTCTCTCTCTCTTTCTCAGAGGCCATATGACATCCACTCCAGTAATTCAGTGGAGTCTCTCCTGCAGTTGTTCAGTACAGTGAGTGTTCAGTATAGTTCAGCCTGGCACAAAGATCTGATCTCACTAATGAGAAAGGTAAGACAACTCAAAACTGAATTAACAACCACTCACAACATGCTAGCAACATTTATTTTCATGTCAGGGTGTTCTTGGTGGTCGTCAGGGTGTTCTTGGTGGTTGTCAGGGTGTTCTGGGTGGTTGTCAGGGTGTTCTGGATAGTTGTCAGGGTGTTCTGGGTGGTTATCAGGGTGTTCTAGGTGGTTGTCAGGGTGTTCTGGGTGGTTGTCAGGTTGTTGGTAGCTTGCTGCTCACGGTGATGCTCTGCTTTTACACGTGCCTCAAGTTTCTCCTGCTCACTCTGTAATAATGTTGATGCTTAACTTACACTACGTCAATACAGCTAAGGAGAACAGAATGAAAAAAGTCCATTCCTTGTGTCTGGGCTCTGTGGAGAAATAACAGCAGACGACTGTACCCAAACCCTTCCACAGATACCGTTTCCCTGACAACCGAGAACACAGTGGACAGGGTTTCTACAGGTGCTTAAAATTCTTAGAAATAAATGCTTGATTTTTTTATGTAGTTATTTAAACTACATTGAAAAATGCTTGAATTTTACTTATAAACTGCTTACAAAATCTGACTGAATAGTTTGCTTTTTACATAAAATAAATCAGAAATATTGTAATTGCTTTTGGCTTTTCTCACTGCTCACTGTGAGTGCGTGTCTGTTTTGTTGTGTCGTGGCACCAAAAACTCATGAAGATATTCAGTCGCTCATTAACAAACTTCATGCACCAGCAGTAGTAATCATGCATGATGTAATTTAAATGATTTAATTTCTTTCATTACAACCTTCTATCACTCACATATGCCACCGTATTACATGCTAGGTAACTAAAATGTTTAGATTAGTCAATGGCTGGTAAATTGTTTGATTTCACATGCCTGGGATTCAGTTAGATGCAAAGAATAACTTTAATGCACACAGCAGACAGTGAATGCTGAGAGAATAGCGCTTCAAAAAAAAGTGTGCTGTTGTAAGAAAAGCACTCTGTGAGAAGAGCACTGCTGCAACACACTTTCTAACCCTAACCTTACCCTAACAGGTAATATTAATAAGAAGTTAATACTAAGTTACATTTCACAATTATTGTCAAAATGTATATAGACCACATATGTATATGAACATACAATTTCATATGAATATGTAATTGACCACAGCTGTAAGGTGTGGAACAGTTTGAATTTGACTTTACAAGAAGTGTACGAACCCTGAGCGGAGTGTGTCTGCATCTCTCACACATTCAGCATGGACATCACTTTATTAAAACAGCACCTGAAATCAGAATCACTTTTGTAACAGACAGATAGACAGGCAGGCCTGGTGTCCCTATTTATACTGACTGTGAAATCTGTATCTCAACAGTGCCACTTACAGGTAATTAGAGAGATTAGAGAGAAATTAGAGAGAAATTTCATGCATGTAAATTTCTTGTCAAAAGATGTGTTTTCACATGACAGAATAGACCTTGTTAAAAATAAAGAAGCTCTGAATCATCCTATAAATCAAATTGATCATATGATCTTCTGTATGTTTTGGGTCTTACTGCAAACAATCATAGGCTCATTATTCCGAAGAAAAATAATGTGTGTCTGTATTCTTTCATCAGTTCATCTATAAATCGTCATAGACAGACTCATATCCTGCCCCTCATTTCTTATGGAATATCCTGTTTGTGGAAATCCATCAGAAGTGAAACAGGAAACACACATTTTTGTTGTGTGTAGGTATTGTTTTGCATGAGTGATTGTGTGTGTGTTTTGGGGTTGATTAGTTATTGACAGTGAACCCGGAGCATCGCTTCAGTAGTCTGGCACAGATGCAGGCGGCCCTGTACCTCTCTGATGTCAACTGGGACGATGTTTATAAGAAGAGAATGGAGCCTGGGTTTGTTCCCAATGTGAGATCAATAAACACACATGCATAAACACCTAAACACACACACATATCATAAACACATACGTACACACACACGTAAAACACATATACACATATATAAACACACATAAACAAACAAACATATGCATGAACACACATTAACACACAAACATACATAAACACATATACATAAACAGACACACATGTAAACATACAAACACATTTGTAAACACATACATGCATACACACATACATAAAAACAAACATACATACACACACATAAACACATTAACTCACACATACTAAATTAACATATACATGAACACACACACATACATATATATAACACACATTGTACCACAGCACATATTCACATCTGATGTGTCCCAAACTCTCTTACTTAAAAGCTTAGCAAGTCAGGCTTCTAATCAGAAGGTTGCAGGTTCAAATCCGGTGTGTTAACTCCTCACGGGTGATGGGTTAAATTCAGAGGTCACATTTTAGGTATGGGTTACATTACCTGAAAAATATGTCGCTTTCACTTTCAAACAGGAAATGAGCCTAAGAGAGCATTCAATTCACTTGGCCAAAGTTCTTTTTGGACTGTGCACACAGTATTCCTTGTGGCTTAACAACACCTGAGTGAATTGTTTTCGCAACTGTTGTTAGTGCTTTATAACTTGAAGTTTCTTTGCTGTGTGTGCCTTAACAGAAAGGTCGTCTGCATTGTGACCCGACCTTCGAACTGGAAGAGATGATCTTAGAGTCTCGTCCTCTCCACAAAAAGAAGAAACGACTGGCAAAAAACAGATCGAGAGACAACAGCAAAGACTCGCAGTCTGTGGGTCCAAACACTGACCGAACACACACCAACATCTCACATTACACTGCAGAGTATGATGGAAGACACGTTCAGTGTGTTTATCTCTCAGTAGTGTGTTATCTGTACTCATGACTGAGTGTACTCACACTGCAGGGTTATCATCAGATCAGCCTGTCCTTCATCAGACATGTTATCCAGCTTTATTCTATGTGATTCTCGGATCCTGATCCGTCACTATGAAGTGCATCCACAGAAGCTCATCTTCAGAGCAAAATGTCTTCAAAGGAGTGAACGCAGCCCTGCAGTCACTTTATAAGGATCTGATACTAACTTAAGGCAGTTGACTGCAGGGCTGATGTTTGCTCTATAGATAAGCTTCTGCGCTCTTCAGATACAGGAAGTGGAGACATTATTGCTATGATTAAATTATAAAGCTGTTGTCAGGGCCTTCTGAAGATGTTTTGGTGTGACAGAACATCAGCTGAGAGGAGAGAGGTGTGTGTGAGGTCACAGCTGTCAGTGATGAAGATGTTGTTGTTATGTTTCCTCTCAGGAGAACGAGTATCTTCAGGAGTGCCTTGAAGTTGTCCAACAAGAGTTCATGATCTTCAACCGTGAGAAGTGAGATGTTAGATCAGACACTTTAGCTCTGTTTCAAAAGAGTGAGCTGACTAATTAGACAGTGTATTAAAGCCCCTCCTCCAAGATGTAGGCAGCAACATTATCCGTTCTTCTGAGATATTTCTTCTGGTCAAATTCTCAGCAGAATCGCGTGCATCCTGAAATCTCAGCTTTAGTCTGTGTAATGCACGAATACTTCAGTTTGGAAGACAGCTTAGAAGCTTCCTACAGCAGACAGTAAAGCAGCTCACTAGGTTTTGAAATAGAGCGTGTGTGTGTCTCTTTAAATGTTGAAAATTGTTGTTTGTTTCTTTTTATTTATCTGTATTTGAGAGGACGTTAGAGTGAGTGCAGTGAGTGGGATTTACCATGGTGAAATAATGCAGTAATATTCCCTCTCTTGCCAGAGGGCAAGGATTGCTGCAGTCATACTCTGAATTATTACCTCATTTATTATTTACCAGCATCTGTGTTAGCACACAAACGTTTTGCTTGCTCACTCACCCACAATCTCTCTGTCTCTCTCTCTCTCTCTCTGTTGTAACTAATGTTTCTTCTAATTGTGTAACTGTCACATCACATTTGTAGTGTCCAAGCATCCTTATAATTGTTTAAAGTTACAGTTACTTAAGTAACTTACGTGTAACCCTGAGGGTTAAACAGTGGGTCACTCGTCCCACATTTGTTCTTCAGATGTGATTTTCCAGTCAGGAGAAATGTGATGGTACTAAGTAATTGGCTTCAGTTTTTAGTTGGTGGTAAATAAAACTTGGACAAAAAGCATAGACAGATTGTAGGTGGAACTTGAATCATTTCTAGAGAGCGGAATATCAGTTTTCAAACAGAACACCCTAGTAGCAACAACAAAACACACAGAGAGCAGATATACCTGGGGAAGAGTGCATTTGAATACATGAGAATATACTGTTTATAATATTGAAATTCACTATACCATGTTGAAAGTGCACATCCTGTTTTGTGTGTGTGTGTGTTTACGTAAGTACAGTGTGCATGAGTGCAGTGTGTGTGAGAACTGTGTGTTTGTGCATGTGTACAATGTGGATGTGTGAGAGAGTATGTTATAGTGTGTGTGTTTGTGTGTGTGTGTGTGTGTGTAAGTACAGTGTGCATGAGTGCAATGTGTGAGAGTTTTTCTGTGTGATAAGTTTGATTCCAGTTTAATTGTGCTATGTTTAGGCTGAAGCGTCGGCAGGAAGACGAGAGCGTTATGGGAGGTGATGGCGAGGGAGAGGGGGCGGAGGGAGATGAAGGAGATCCAGATGCTGAAGGAGGAACAGAGGATGAAGAGACAGAGCCTGAACCTGAGACCTCCAAACTGAGCATGTGTGGTTCTGTCTGTTCGTCTCCAGGAAGCTGCTAGCGCCCTCTGCTGGACTCACTGTGCCTTTAAAATCCCTCAGACAGTAGAGAGACTTGAGCTAAATTCTGAGTGGTCCTGACAGCACAGGTGAACCGGCGCAGGTGTACAAACAGTCTCAACCCATTTCATGTCTCCAGACTAGTTGCCTGTATGTTGCCTGTGGGTTGCTCACTAGAATAAGTGTAAACTTCTATGCAACGCCATCTTCAACAGGATGTACATAGAGATTTTAGAATCTATTGAACATTAAGAGACACAGCCAAAAGAGGATATTTAGAGTTCAGGGTGTTTGTCAGATGCAGACTGATTATTGGCTTCTGGTTCAGTGTGATCAGGTTATTGATTGATCAGGTAATTTTAGAGGCTAATAAAATATGAAGGCAGTTATATTTTTAAATTATAAAAATAACAGGCATTGTTGAATCATTCACAGGGTTAGTTTTCATTTAATGTTGATTTAAAAAATGTGATGCCCACTCACCAGGTATAATGATTATGACAAATAAGTTTAAATGTTTGTGTTCACACAGTTTCAGTATAAAATTTAAGAGTATGGACACCTACAGTATGAAGACAAGCGTTTTCTACCCTGTTTTCTATTTACTTTTGAAACAGGAAGTATGATTTTGTGCAGAAAGAACTTTTTATGCGTGACATTAGTATCTGTGCTCTTTCTGGAACATTTTAAAAGTATATTTGTGAAACATTATTTGTGTCCATTATTAGGAATGCACTAGCATAAACTGTTATTGACCTCAATGCTAATGGACAAACTGAAGGTCACAAACATCATCTGAACTCATGAGGTTTGCGGGGATGAAGATTTTTTGAATGACTGTAGAAAACAAACATTTTTAGGGTCAGTCTGCAAACATGACACTATATTAGCAGCTGTTGTTTAACCCCTTATTGGTCATCTTTCTTTCTGTTGCTGCTTCTGATAACGTTTGTTGCCAACTACATTCTGACTGTTAGACACTTAATCTACAACTTCACTGAAGATGTTCTTGTTGCTGTAAATCAGCACATGCAGTATTAACTAACTTCATCATCTCTGCTGCATATAGAACCCTTAACTTTTCTCTATAGGACTCCAGTTTAAGGTTATTAAGGCTTAACAGACTAATATTTGTTGGGAATTGTGTTCATGTGGCTGCAGTAGTTTCCCAGCAGATGAGCGTAGCATTAATTCAGTAGGTCTTCTAGGAATATTTTAAGGTGATAACAATAATTTCTGCAGGTGTGTAGCATCAGAACGCTGGTGTACATAGTCAAACACTAAAACACATTTTCCACAGTTATATGTGGATATGCTAACGTACGTAACTATAGAAAAAATAACACTATTAACACTAAGGTTTTTTTTGAAGCATAGTCTTCATACAGTGGTGTTTAAAATCTCTTCCCAATTGTGCCGGCACAACTTGTAGGCAGATATGCCAAAGCTTTTGTACCATTTACATATAGCCATTTCTAAATGTGTGTGTGGAGGCCGGTTAGTGCATAGAGCCTATATAAACAGTAACGTTTGTAAACAAGCTTTTACTCTTATAAGTATGGAATGTTTTTGAAATATAAATGCTACAATTAATCAGAAAAAACAGAAGCTGAGGAAATTCAGTGTCATCTGAGAAACTTTGCATTGTAAAGTCAAACTCCTGCATGTTCTAGTGTGTGCGGTATGACACTGACCCGCAGACACAATAAACCAGCGTGTGGTTTTATGATGCCTGTCTGGTTCTTGAATTTTTTGCTTTGAGATTTTCATTATTATTTCATTACCTCTTGAACATTTTGGCAACCCATAGATTGTTTTGGTCATTTAAATATTAATAAATTGATTTGTAGTCTGTTTATTCTGTCAGAGTGTTTAAAGGCTTTTAAAAATAAGAGAGTAATCTATACAGTCGTGACATCACTACAACATGTTTCTTTATCACGTCTCTATAAACATGATCTCTCACAACCTGCTGCTTTCTCAAGAAATCATAGAGACACATTACATTTCAAATCCTCTGAAAGGTCAAAATCTGTCTGCTTTCATCTGACCTCACATGTTTACACTGGAAAAGAACATGCTAAACATGTTATGTATAAAGGTCAAAAAGCAAAAAAATAAACTGTTGTGTGAAATTAAGGTTGGGGTTAAACCTGTGAGAATGTTTCACATTTTAAAATGTTTCACATTGTAGTTTTTGAAGTAAAGTATGACTGAGTTGGTTTCATCCAGCAGTGTTGAGCAGAACATCATGAGATGTTGATGAACTGAAGTGTGACTGAGACGTTTTCCTCCAGCAGTGGTGAGCAGAACATCATGCGATGTTGATGTAGTATGACTGAAATGTTTTCATCCAGCAGTGGTGAGCAGAACATCATGCGATGTTAATGAAGTATAACTGAAATGTTTTCATCCAGCAGTGGTGAGCAGAACATCATGAGTTTTTTGTGAAGTGTGACCGAGATGTTTTCCTCCAGCAGTGGTAGCAGAACATTATGCGATGTTAATGAAGTATGACTGAAATGTTTTCATCCAGCAGTGGTGAGCAGAACATCATGAGATGTTGATTGCATCTGCTGCAGTGTCTTCATCTGCTCGTCATGCTCAGTACGGCTTTGCATCACTCTCCTCCTGTATGTCTATGAGTGGAGCGCTGCTGTCAGGGCCCAGCAGGGGGCGCCACTCAGGAGCCTCAATAGCATCCAGCAGAACTGCTAGTTCAGTTTCTAGTGTCTGTACTGTATCTTCCAGCCTCTGACGAGACATATGGGAGACAAGATCAAGAATTAAGTGAGAGACAGAGCAACAGTAACATCAAAATAATCAGAAATATATAATACATCTTCTATATTTATAACATATCTAATGCTCATGGACAAATGGATAATGACAACTGTCCAGGACATATTTCAACATGACCAAAAATGAGCTTAGATGGAGACAGAAATCAGGGGGATGTTGAGCTAGAAGAGAGATCAGATCAGAGATCAGATGTCTGACGTTTCTTTAGTTGCCTCAAAATGAGACAGCAGAATGTTTGATTCCTCACAGGAAATGAGCAACAGAATGCTCTTGTGATGGATTTAAGATACACCATCACCTTCTCTACAGCTTCCATCCTGCTGTGAAGAACGTTCTGATCCTCACAGTTTGATCTGCTGACTGCATCTGGTCCTGTCACACACAACCATAACTCAATAGTAAAGTCATGTCTGATTGCATTCAGTGATTACAAAATGTTGGAATGTCATGGATTAAAACCAGAATGAGACATTTAATTTAAAGATAAACAACACAAACACTAAGCAAAAATTTAACAGAGTTTTTTGTTACATTTAAAAAGACTAACCCTTTGTTCATCAGACCCCAGCTACACACAGATTTTAATGGCTATTCCTGTATGTCTAATAAACTTTGGCAGGTAATTCCTCTTTAAAACACAGTAAGAGCCTAGAATACAGAGCCAGATGTGTTTCCATGACATCATAGCACTGGAGATCTCAGGGGTTCCTCAGCCTGTTTCTCCTTTCTGTACAGTGATATTCAGCTGCTCTAATGTTTGTTTGTCTGATGAGATCAGCCTTTATGACTACATAACAGCTCACAGAAGGTCACAGAGTCACCTTTATAATACTTCTTCAGTCTACATTTGTGACTTTAAATGCAGAACAAAAAATAATTTTTTTAAAGCAAAAATGGAAGGAAACTGAGCCACAATTAGACATTAAAACTCTGAAAGTTTTGCTACAAACACTACATATTCAGAGACGTGAGATATAGAGAGGAAAGTCGGATATAGGTTATATGAGAATCAGAAAAATAATTTTAATTTTGAGTGAATTTAATTTAATTTAATTGTAGGTCTGAGCAGGACAATAGAAAAATATCACACATCTGACAGATTGGTGAAAAGTGAAACAGAGACCGTGTGTGTGGATGATTAGAGATGGTCATTCCATCAGTCTGAGATCACACACATCACACAAATCATTTCACATTTCTTTAATAATTTTAAACTAGAAACATCTGGTAATAAAACAGCACTCTCAACAATACAGATACAGTGAAATAAGAGACGCTACAGTTACAGTGACTGTTGTGTTTTGGAGTTTGTCCAGCAGTTTATGCATAAAATCAGTTTGTGAGTTCCTGAATAAAACAAATCAGAACCAGATGTGAAAGGCAAGAACACGACACACAGACACAAAGAAACTGGAGTGTGTGAGGCATTTCACAAAGTTCTCTGAGGGGAATCTGCAAACAACAATGAACAAGGAGTTCATCCATCATACAGAAAATTAACACACACAACAGATGTGTAATCTATCGAACATTTACATTTATTTATTTAGCAAACATGGTGAATACTCTTACCATCAGCCAAACCTGTGTCTTACCTGCAGAACTCGTACCAATGAGGAGCATAAGAAGAGTAACATGTGTTGACCAGCAGCCCATGACAGCCCTGCAGAGAGAAGATACCCATCACACCTACAGCTGAGAAGATAACAAATAATGAGATGTGAAGGAGACATTAGGTGGCTCACATTTGAATTCTTGAGAGCCGAAAATCTCCAAGCAGAACCTTCTGCACGTCTCTGTGTGTTGCTTATTCACAGTTCCTGATGGGTGAAAAAGCAAAAGCCTGGAGGAGGGGGAGATGGTGTGTGTGTGTGGTGGGTGGGACCACTCTTTCTCCAGCAGAACTACAGCCAAACCGGCTCAAGAAACATGAGCACAGACTGTGTGTGTGTGTGTGTGTGTGTGAGTGAGTGAGAGATACCATGACTGATTAAACCTTTTTTCCTAAGCCATTGATTACAATGTCACTGTGGTTCTAACTGTTTTTTAAAGTAAATATAACATGAATAAGGCTAAATGTACGGTGAGGCATCATTACTGCAGATTAAATTAGGTAGGGTGATCAGAAACTGACATTAGTCAGAAACATAATACTAATACTGCTTAAGACACAAACATAAAATAAATTATTTTATAATGCGTTTAGAAAAAGAGCACAGAGTGACGTGAGACACACACATACAGACACTCATACACAGAAATACAGACAGTCATTAAAGACACAGAAGAATACAGACATAAATCATAAATCAATGCACAGACACACACACAGTCTTTCCTAAGGCAGTGGATCAGGGTAAATATGTCCATCTAGATTAGGCAGGCCCATCCATGGTCAGCTGGTCATAGACGCATACCTGCAGCCATAAGCAGCTTTATCAAGACACGAGGAGACAGTTCAAGCCTTAGACAGACAGAGAGACAGACAGAGAGACAAGGAGAGACAAGAAGACAAAGTGTGAGACAAGACTGAGTTGGTATTATTATTATTAGTATTTCACTCTGCCCAGAACATTTTCACAAATACTAATATTATTCATTCACGTTTTCTGTCAAAAAATTGAGTATTAGTTAAGTCAATAAACAGTTTCCTCTATAATACCAATCCTGTTTATTCAGACTAATGCACATAAACATGCAGACAAGATTTACAGACTGAGATTAAACACACAGACATCACACCAATGGCCTGACAGCTTCAGTACATCAGACAAAACTAACAAGGGCTAAAGAAGGTCCCAGAGGATCATCTGCTCCTCTCTGAAAGAGAGATAATTGCTGCCCACGTCTAGCCCCTGATGACCATTCCAGGAAAAGAGCTGAAGTCCTGCCAAAGGAAAGTCAATACAGCCACGAAACCTTCCAACAGAGCAGCCATGCCAGAAATCACCAAATCCTCAGAGAGATGCCTCCCCTGAGGACAAACACATCTTTGATTTAAGAAGAACTAACTGCAGTTAATCAGAAAGACTGAATCAAAGCATTAGAGAAATAAAAAGAGCAATTTCTTCTGTGAGATTAACACACAGCTCAGGCACCCATTCACAGGTGTTATCTGGATGTGTCCTTACGCTAAACACACACTGCAAAGTTTTCTTTTGTGAAGTGATTGCCCAAGAACTTTCATTAATTAATAGCGTTTGCTAGGGAAGGAATCAATGTAACTGTTGTTGGTTTGGATTTGTTCTAAACGTCACATCATCATGCATGTCCCTCAGGTAATGTTGAGGACAGGTGTGCTATTACCTGTCAGACTTCAGATTCTCACCCAGCAGACAGTTACTGAAGGGGTGACACGAGTCATATCTACAGAGCAGAACATCACAGAGACCTGAGGTGGAGATCTGGAGTCCTTTAAACTTGGGCTGGAAGATCATTTAAGTTCTTATTTTACCTGATGGAGAATGTAAACCACAGCTAGGTTTACACCATATCATATACAAGTCTAATCAAAATTAAGGTGATATTCTTGTTTTCATGCCTACTTAAATGTCTTCCTAAGTAATAAGTGGTCTAAGTTGCAAGTTGTAAGTTAATTTATGTGTGAAGTGTGAAGACCAGAGGTCATTATTCCCAGCTAAACAATAAGTCCTCATCTATCCCTTTGGAGAGTCTGATTAGACAACATGAAAAGGTTTAAACCAGGTCTGATACAAGAATAGTGCTGTAGGTGGAGTCTTGGAAGGGTGTAAAGGCTGCGAAAGACACTAGCATGTGATTATGGCTAATCCCTCTTTACATAACCCTAAATAGTAAGCTTACATTGTGTAGGATACAGCAGAAGGAGAGGACGCAGCAGGAACCTGTGTGGTCTAAACTACAATTAACCCAAGGGAAGAGGCAGCTCATCAGAGACCGGACTGTCAGCTAAAGATCCAGGATGAATTTTGCAGCTCAGTTTTTCTATTCTAACATTGTGAATAATGGCTTGCCCCCACAGGAGACGCAGGGAAGATCCAACGACAGCGAGGAATACGATCCCTTCTGGCAGAGGTGGGAAACTGCACTGTTTGTACAAGTGAATGAAACTGTGGCTTCCTTTCTCTGTGTTCTTTGTCTCATCCTGAGGTTTTCCCATCCAGTGATTTTTTTACACCTGCCCCTGAAACCCTTGAGACCCCCAAAGATGGAGATGTCTTTATAAGCTTCTAGATGAAAGGACTCTATAGCATAAATATAATGACTTTTCTGCATTTGTTGACAGAGAATTGCTGTCGTTTTAGCTTTTACCATGTTGTTGTTCAGTTATAAATGCATCATTCAGTGAAATCAGTTTCCTGTATCAACTCCGTGGTGACTTCAAAATTACATCTTGCAGTCATCAACAAAATTTCTTATTTATAAATTAAGCAATTTAAAAGCTTTTGTATTTCCAGTATTTACAGTAACAACATACACTCTTGATAGTGTTTGTGATGTTTTTTTCATTTTACTATGTTCTTCCAACAGCGCAGAGCAGCATAGAGGTTCCACCAAACCAGGCTGCTCCTTCCACAGTGGACCATGCCACAAAGACGCTCATATTGGCAATGGCCGCACAGGTCGTCGTTCAACACTCATCTGTCCAGAACGGCTAAAGGATTTTGGAGCAGAGGAATACTTCAATGGGGATGTTAAGGTCTTTGAGACCACCATTACAGAACCACCTGAGGACCAGTTAATGTCTACACCAAAACCTTTTGCTAAGACAGGCAGTAAGAACAAGTCAGTGTCTAAACCTGCTGCTGAGTATCTCCACTTTGAGGACATCAGTGCTGCTGCATTTAAACTCCAGAAGTCTGGACTCCAGAAAACTCTGTGTACTGTACGTCCCTCAGCCCCTTACCTACAGATCTTCAGAACAGACCAACAGACCTCAGTTAACATTCCCAGCCCAAAACTTTAGCCCAGCATAAGCACTCAAACATCTGATGAAACTGAAGAATCCAGTGACACCTTCTGCTCACATAAATCTTTAAGTCAAGCTTTAAATATGTCAAGTTCCTGCACATAGTTTATCTGAGAGAATGTTACGTTTGGTCTGTGGTTTCATGTGTATTCAAACATGTTGGTTTACAGCTGTTATTAGATCTCAGTCAGGTTTCATGACCTGCTAAAATGAGAAACATTTTCTAAGATTATGTACAACTCTTATCTTAAATAGATGAGACCTTTTCAGACTGTTTCTGTTTGTAAACAGTTGTTTTTCTTTCCTCAGTACTCCAGACTCTCCAAACAGTACGGGTTGGAAATTTATCTGAAAAAAGAGCATCTTCATTACACTGGCTCTGTGAAGGAGAGAGGAGTTCTGTATCTTCTGTCTTCACTGCCACAGGTAACAAACACATAGTTAAACATGACCAGAATTTACCAGATCACTACTAGAGCCAATCTGGTGCTGTAGGCATTGGAACTACAGTTAATATACATTGAATATACAGCATCGCAGACAGTATACAGTACAGTTTACAGTATAGTGCACAATACAGTATAAAGTATAGCATACAGTATAAAGTACAGTATATCGTAAAGTGCAAAGTCTAGTGTATCTTGACAGTTAAATCACTACAAATGCTTGTACGTTATTGCATTAGATGACACACAGGCTTGTTTTCAGGAGCAGCAAAGAAAAGGTGTGATAGTGGCCACAGACTGTAACTTCTCAATGGCAGTAGCCCATCATGCGGTGGAGATGAAGATTCCTGTGTTTGTCATCATGCCTGCACACAGCTCCCCCATGCGGCTGCGGATATACAGAGACTATGGCGCCATGGTGATCTCATACGGCAGCACAGCCCGAGATTCAATGAATCATGCTCAACACCTGGCCAGAGAGAATGGATATCTGTGCCTGGAGGAGTGAGTGATCTGTCACTAGCATTAGTTAGGGTTAGTGATATGTATAAACCTTGAACCATAAGTGTTAAACGCAAATGCTCAACCTGTTCTACACTGTTTGTGCTACAGCATTTGAGTGATCCTCCAATCACAAGTCTTCTTCATAAGATGTGTGATATTACTTTACAAAGTGATTGGACAATTCTCACCTAGCAGAAGAATCATACATTTACAGGAAGCATTAAGCCACATCTAGAGGCTTTTTTTAACTTGAGTCAGTAACCAGGCACATAGCAACCACTTAACAACAGCACTCACATGGGCAATGTTTGTGAATAAACATGACAGTTGTTAGATTATATCACATTGAACTGCAATACAACCAAAGATTTCAGTACATGGAGACCTGAAACTGAACAGATACAGAAACTAATTTAGAATTTTCACGTTTCTGTCACAAAGATATAAACAGTATGTGGACTGATCTGTTTTTCACAGGGGCGACAGCACAGTGTATCTGGCAGGTCTGGGAACAGTGGGCTTAGAGATCTACGAGCAAGTGTCCAAACTGGATGCAGTCATTGTGCCTGCGTGCGGACACTGCGGCCTGTTGGCAGGAACCGCAGCTGCTGTCAAACATCTGAACCCTCGTATCTCTGTCATAGTGAGTGTGATGATGCAACAGTTCCACCTGCTGAAAGCTGCAGTGATGTGTGTGAGCAGCAGCCTCACGTCACAAGGGTTAACCTAACCCTAACCCTAACCCTGCATTAATAAGGTGCTTATGGGCAGCAGAAAACAGTTCTTTAATGCTGCAATGTGTGACTGTAATTAACAGGGTGCTGAACCAGAGGAGTTTCCTCTTCTACTGCAGTCACTCAAAACAGACTCACCCATCAAAGATCTCTACTGTAACCCCAACAGAAAGCTCTACAGAGGTAGAGTATGAGTCAGTCTGCTCACCTGTGCTGTTCTCCCACACTTTGATACAAGCTCTTGTCTGCTTTGCACACAGATTTGGCGGAGAACTCTACAGGCATGCTCACCGTCCAGCTGGCCAAGAAAATGGTGGACAAAGTCATTCCTGTCAGGTAGACTGAATCTCTTCACAGGCTCCTGATGCAGGTCTTCAGCTGTCCAGTGTCACCACAGCTTCACCTACATTTAAAATTAATTCAGAACTGCTTAAATTGTCATTAAATGCATCTTAAATGCATTTGAGTTGTTCTTCCTTCGAAATCTATGAAGGGCAGAATAGAGAATTTGCCAAATACAGATGACAGATATTTTACAGTAAAATAATTGAAATACAAACCACCTTTCTGTCCAAAGGGAGGCGGACGCTCTGCTGGCCATGCTAAGGTTTCAGGAGTATGAGCACTTGGCTGTGGACACAGAGGGGGCCATCGGGCTGGCGGCCATCTTAGCTGGTCAGTTGCCAGAACTCAAAGGCAAAAGGTACTTAAACTCCCTCATTCACTCTACAAAACAAAGAGCTTTCATGTGACAAAACACTCGACAAAACTCTTTTGGTCGACACATTAAAATTTGCTCTTTTTTAAAATAAATATCACATTACACAATCTTCACAATGTGTACACGTATGCATTACACATGTTCTTTAAATGTGTATTTAAAGCTTAATGCAGTGTTAATACAGGATAAACAGACAACAGAAACATGACGTATACATGATCAAAATTATGATTGTTGTGATGTAGGGTGGCTATAGTGGTGAGCAGTGCTAACATGGACCTGGACATGGTTCTGAAGTGTATCGAACAAGCTGTGGTTCTGGACAACAGGGTCAGTCATTTCACTGTACAGCTGGGAGACTGGCCTGGAGACATGGCCAAACTATTGGACCTGCTTGCTCGAGAGGATGTCCGGTGAGTCCAAACATTCCCAACACACAGCTGCTCAGTCCAATAACAACTCGATCAAAACAAAACACTAGTGTGATGTGGGACACTGTTCTGTGAAATATCTAATGTGTTAAGACACATGAAGACATGACATTGTTGGACTGTATCTGACACTCCCTCAGGCTGCTGGACATTTGTCACAGACGACACAGTGATAAAGCTGATCTCTTCAAAACTCAGGTAAGAAATAAATGCTTATTTACTTTATCATTACAGATGAGCTAATCAAATTTGATAAGAACTGAAAGGTGTTTTGACAATGTTATTGTGTCTTACAGGTTGAGTGTGTTGTTGAAACATGTGGCAAAACTCAAAACTGTCAACTGAGGAGAACACTGTCAGACCGATACCCGACACTGTGCTGGCTGGACCGATGAGCAACACGCACCCTCCACGCACACAGAAGCACACATGCACGCACATGCGACAGAAAAAATAAAACTATCATCCAGTATTTGACCCTGTAATTGCTGCTAAATTCTGTGACAGAACATTTAGAAGAGAACATAAAATCTCTTATTTATATTCAACCTCCTCGTAAAAGGGCAAATATAAATCTAAACATTTGATCTTGATCTCATAGTCACTCTAGAATTAGCTTTTTAGTGATGGGTTTTATTAGGATGGGAGAGTTATATACAATTTTGTTTAAAGACGTTACTGTATATGTTGATGTAGAAACCAGCTGTATTTGTCTATTGTGTGTTTGGTTAATAATATAAACATTTATCTGTAATTATTGTCCTCATATATTCTGTGGTCTGTATAATTATGTTCATTGGACAAATCAGTACTACAGGAAATAAAGATCTGAGCAGAGGCCATTAGAGTGTTGAGCAGAGACAGATCAAGTGATTAGAGACTTTAAGTCTATTAGCCCAGGACACCTCGAACACCACAAAAAAACAAAACTTACAGAACACACAGCCCGTCTGGAGGATCAAACACTTTCCAAAGACACTGAAGGATGTTTCAATTGGTTTATGAGCAGCTTGTGCGAACTAAACAATCACATTTTCACAGACGTCTGAACAAAATCCTTCAGATCTGTGTCACTGACTTTAATCGTGTGATTTTATCTCAGATGAATCAGGACAAAAACAAACGTGTGAAATCAATTTGTTTTATTTCTCTTAAAGGAACTCTAATCAAATCACTGCATGTTTCTTTACAATTCTTTAAAATCTTACACTGTTCTATATCTAATTCTTCTGTTCTAAAATCTATAAATGATTTTATAATTATGAAAAACAAAGAGCTAAAACACACTGACTGAAGTTCAATGAAGGTCCATCTCAGAAATGAATGGGAACGTACAGTAAAATTACAGTAAAGTTAATAATTGTTAAGCTCTAAAAGCACATTTGATTCCCACAGAAAATGATTTCCAGTCACACACACAATGAAACTGAAGGAGCAGATGTGTGATCCATTTCTGTTAAAGCTAATCCAAGACCTTCAGAATTGTTAGACTGAGTTCTAGCTGGTTGGCTTAGGTCTAATGTTTGGATTTTTGTCAAGGTGAGCAGACGCTTTCTGAGTGTTTTCTGTGTTTCATGTGAAAGTTTTTGTATTAAAATATCACTGATAATCACTCTGCTGTAATATCCTTCAGTCAACAAAGAAATGTTTGAAACATCATGAGAGCAAATGATGCAACTGCATTTTTGTTTATAATGTCTTGTGCTCGTATTGTGTTTAATTTCCATTCTAAGTACTTTATTGTATTGTTCAACAAAAAATTGTTGAAATTATTTTCTCTGTTAATCAACATCACACCACAACTGCTGTAGATTAAACAATGTATCATTCTTTTAAAAAATGAAAAGGCCTAATTTTAGGATCACACTGGATCTGATCCTGAATCAGTTGCTAAACAATCATGTACATAACATGACTGATAAATGAAACTTCTTCAATATAGCTGCTGTGCTCTGATCTGTCTTCAGGCAGGAGCAACAGATGTTCTCCAGGTGTGTTCAGGATGTGAGTGTTAAGCTCTGCTCTGCTCTCATTACTGTTTGAATTGGCTGCCAGGCTTGTATCTCAGGCTTGTGTCAGGCTCTTCCATGAATACCTGACATTGAATAAAAAAAACTACCTTTTCTTCTCTCTCCCAACAGGTTTCGCCTCTATCAAGCATTGAAATGTTGTACTCTTGGTAAAATTGTAACTGTGTACAGCTGATGTTATTGCCTCCTTATGATTTACCACTACTTTGTTTTCCTCACCTTGTAAGTCACTTTGGATAAAAGCGTCTGCTGAATGCCTAAATGTAAATGTATCTAGGCAGAAGAACCAAAAACAGCAAAACCAAAAAGGAAGGTCTCACCAAACCACAGCAAATGTACTGATGTGCTTTCAATGCCTTTATAAAGTATTATAAATAAGAATAAATTTAATCAATAAATTACATTATGCTCTACCTATTTCTACACAAAAATCTGATTTCTGTTCAATGTCAACGTGCTGTTCAGAATGAAATACTGCACACTGCATACTGTGCACTACACTGAATACTACCTACTGTGAAAATGTTTTGACTAATGTAGCAGGTCATCTAATGCATACTAAAACTGCACACAGTATGCATACTTTACATTGTAGAAATAGTAAAGGTAATACGAATGTAAATAGAATGATTTTTTCAACAGTATCTAAAGTCCCCCCATACACCATGACGGTGTGCTTTTTAGGACGTTTGAAACAGAACATCATTTGAAACAGTCTCAACTACAAAGTGCAAAAAGAGCCTCAAACAAATGAATACGCATGTCAGCCACCACCTGAAACACCAACAGTCCATCACGACTGTATACTGCACCCCGTATGACGATCCTGCACCCCGTACGACGATCCTGCACCCCGTATGACGATCCTGCACCCCGTACGACGATCCTGCACCCCGTGTGACGATCCTGCACCCCGTACGATGATCCTCCACCCCGTGTGACGATCCTGCACCCCGTACGATGATCCTCCACCCCGTGTGACGATCCTGCACCCCGTACGACGATCCTGTACCCCGTACGACGATCCTGCACCCCGTACGACGATCCTGTACCCCGTACGACGATCCTGCACCCCGTACGACGATCCTGCACCCCGTGTGACGATCCTGCACCCCGTACGACGATCCTCCACCCCGTACGACGATCCTGCACCCCGTGTGACGATCCTGCACCCCGTGTGACGATCCTCCACCCCGTGTGACGATCCTGTACCCCGTACGACGATCCTGCACCCCGTGTGACGATCCTGCACCCCGTACGACGATCCTCCACCCCGTGTGACGATCCTCCACCCCGTGTGACGATCCTGCACCCCGTACGACGATCCTGCACCCCGTGTGACGATCCTGCACCCCGTACGACGATCCTCCACCCCGTACGCCGATCCTGCACCCCGTACGACGATCCTGCACCCCGTGTGACGATCCTGCACCCCTGATCCTGATGAGCAACGACCACAAGAAGACGCAGAGGGACTCAATGGACTTCATTCATGAAACAAATGTTTGTGAACGTTGTGTGTAAGACTTAATAGTGTCCGAGCATCGTTTCATTTAGAGACGTTGCGAGTTCTTTCACGTACACACTATACATAATATATACAACAATATAACACACACAAAATAAAACTCGGCAATATAAACACTGACACTATACATATATTAAGACGTTGAACTGTGAGCTACATAACGACAGCAGGACTTTGATCAGTTCATAGTTAAACTTTGTGATTACAAAACAGAACAGTTGTGTTTATTTACCGTCCCTCTCACTGACAACCAGCCGCTTCACTTTACATTTACTCACGCAATAGTTCGTCAACTGCTGACGTAAAGCTCAAAGTGACAGAAAGATCCGGCGCAGACCCGCGCTGACGTCACCGACGCCCGGAGCGTGGATTGGCTTCACAAAGTCACGTGATCGACGCTGCCCGGAGCCGCACTTTCCGTCACGGTTCGAGGTTGATGTTTAAGGGCTTTGTGGCGGCTGCTTCAGCTGACGGAGCTTCTTTCACAGGCTTTTGGTTGCTATATTTATTGTACTAACCAACAGATCTCGAAACAGTCAAGACAAAGTTTCAGTGCTTCACGAGGCTTCTTTCCATCTCCATGAAGCTGTTGTTCAACTCACGCAAATCATTCACTATCTTTTAGTACACCACAGATAAAAGTCCCTAACCCTAAGAATGAGAAATTCGAAGATTTATATTTTGTGCTTACAATCTGTAAGACATTTAATACTTGTAAACAAATGTTAAACATTATTATGAAGAATATATGAAGATTTGTTCATTACAAAAGTTCTGTACATTTGCTGTGCCTGAATACAAACAACAGGCATAATCCAAATCCTAGAAGCAGCCTTTAAAACATAAAACTAAGTTCAAAACATTTCAAACAAATATCTGAAATCTCTCATACTGACAGGAGTCTTTCAGCTCAAACAATGAAAATGAACATCTACATACATAAAATTCATCTTTCAGCATATATTATACACTAAATATAAATAAACAGTTAAAAAAATAAAGACCAAAACTGGCCTATAGTAATCACATGACTATGTTGTATGACATTAGAAATGATGCACAACATTTCAGAAACGAATAATGTTAACGTAAAAGGTTCATCACACAGATGCTACATTTAAGGTCCGCACAAACAGAATTACAGCGGGCCAGCAGAACCATCCTGAGACTGCTGGACATGAATGGAAAATTTCTAGTAGATTTGAATATGCTTGTATGGAAGATAAATCTCTGAGAGTGGTTAATGGAGCCCTTCCTAACAGGACAACAGAGCAGAGTCACGTGACAAAAAACATGAATATGATGTTGGTACCTCACTGTCCATAACATAACCTGTAACAAAGTATACAAAATATCTATAAAAACAGCTACATGTCATCACACAAAAAAGAAAAACAAATCTTAAAAAAAAAAAGAGGCTATGTACATCTCCAAACATTATATTGTGTTGTTTTCACTGAAGGTTAAATGAACAGAACTATTACCCAGTGTCCCTTGAGCCAAATTTTCACACAATTCGCATGCAAGATCAATAGTTCTCACAGAAGCAGAAGAATGTCTGGCATTGCTGCATGGCTGGCAACACTTTGCTAATCTGCATTGCTAATAACTGATTTTACCTGCATTCACACACAAGAGAAACAGGTAGTGTAGACCTGCCAGAAACACACACCTGTGTGCCACACAACATCCCATTCCATCTCACTGAGAGCAGTGTGGGTTAGAAAACTCTTCAAGAGACAGTACGACATTCATAAACAGCGCTGTCAGTCACTCTTAGAGTTCTGTGAGACATCTAGATTGACGACCTGCAGCTCTGTCAGGTTACCGCTGCTGGACTGCTGACCAATCACCATCTGTAGAGCAAAGAACTCAACCCATTAATGCATGAGAACATAACCAGACCTGTACTAAAGTGATCACAACAAACTGAAATTGATTCTGACTGTGAAGTTGATTCAATCACAGCATTGTTACAACGTACAACAAAATTTAGTCAAAACCCTAGTGAGATGCCCCACTATCTGCTGCCTACTGTACATACTGTAGCAGAGTCACTGTCTGATGCCTACTGTACATACTGTAGCAGAGTCACTGTCTGATGCCTACTGTACATACTGTAGCAGTCACTATCTGCTGACTACTGTACATACTGCAGCAGTCACTATCTGCTGCCTACTGTACATACTGTACCAGTCACTATCTGCTGCCTACTGTACATACTGCAGAAGTCATTATCTACCGCCTACTGTTGATTTAGACTCTTCATATGCATTACATATGAGTTTGACATGTACATATGAGTTTAGCATGTTACTAAAAGACCACATGATATCCGCATATCACCCACAAATTGGATCCATTTTGGTCCATCTGCTGCAGTATTAATTAATATTAAATATAATTGATATTAATTATACATTCACATAATTGTCAGTGTCAGACAAATCAAATCATTTGTTTGAAAGAGAGTGGCTGTAAATTGAAAATATTTAACATCTTCAGAACCCAGAAGAGATTTACTCGTGTGTAAGTATAGTCACATGTATGCTGGGTAACCAGAGGAAAATGAGTTTCACTTGTAAAATGCTCATCTTGCCGTACTGGATGAAGCTGTATTGCAGAGACAGGAATCTGAACTGTGCCAGGAGGAGCTGTGAGGAACACCTGAGAAACCACACCTGAACCACACACACAGAGACACACACACACACACATCCCAGAGAGACAGACACAAAGACACAGATCACTGTGTGTATTTGTCTTTCTCTCTTTCACCCACAGACACACACACATTACAGAGAGAGAGACATATACATACACACACATACACTCATCACAGAGACAAACACACACATGTTAGGTTTCTATGCTTTGTGGGGACTTTTATACTGTACAAACAGAATATTCCATCTCCTAAATCTAACCCTCACAGAAACCGTTTGCATTTTTACATTTAAAAAAGCATAATTTATTATGTTTAATAATCAATTTCCCTCATGGGAACTGCTGACTGGTCTCTGTGTGTTTCTGTTTGTATGTCTCTGTGTTGCTCTCTCTGTGTCTGTGTCTCTGTGTGTGTCTAAGAAGGGGGGGTCACTCACCTGTGTCCTGAGACTGTGAGTGAGACACCTGCATTGCAGATGAGCTCTGTGAGAAGGCGTTAAGGTCTGCCAGCCTCCTGTCTGCATGTGTAGGGGCTGACGCATACATGACTGTGTGGGTGCTGGGGTACATTATGTGACCCGCCATAGAGATAGGCGCTGATGATTTCACAATGGTTGCTTGGACACTATCTGTGGCTTAGAAAGAGAGAGATTTTGAGTCACTTGAACTTACAAGTGTTTAGCTCTAGATGGCAGTGAGACACTCAAGCAAAATAAACTTGTTAACTCATTGTTAACTCTTTTTTTCTGCATGATTGATTAATGCACATCATTAGTTTATGTGTAGATCCGGATAGGGTGTGTGTAGATTAGAACTGTATGTGTATATGTGTGAATCAGGAAAGTGTGTGTGTGTAGATCAGGGCTATGTTTGTGTATGTGTGTGTATTAGTACAGTGTGTGTGTGTGTGTGTGTGTGTGTGTTGATTAGGAGAGTTTGTTTGTGTGTGCGTGTGAGTGTATATCAGAACAGTGTGTGTGTATATCAGAACAGTGGGTGTGTATATCAGAACAGTGGGTGTGTAGATTAGGACTGTGTTTGTGTGTTTGTGTAGATCAGGGAAGTGTGAATAAGTGTGTGTGCATATCAGAAGCATGTGTGTAGATCAGAACAGTGTGTGTGTGTTAAGTTCAAGGCTGTACCTGCAGACATGCAGCTGGGCTGGGAGATCTCCGGGTTGCTGTTGTTGGTGCTAATGGATCCAGACTGAGTGCTGGGCTGCATCTGGAGCTGCTGAGGTAAAGCAGCACCTAGCAGACACACAACCACAACATGCCTGTCAGGTATTTGTGGTCCACACTGTGTTTATACGTGTCTGATCTCTGCATTTCCAGTAAACTAATACTGATGATCAGTCAATCATAGAGTGTGAACTGCTTTACTCTGTGAATACAGAATAACCAAACACACTGCTGCAGAACTTCCTGACAGAGTCAGTCTAAACACACAAGTGTTTGTCAGTTACAGTCATGGTGGAGTTGAGATGAGTGATGTTCTACCACTAATAATTCACCAGGAATTGAAAAGGAACTTCACCGGCTACAAGAACATCCAACATTTACCGTTCACCACACACAGTCTTTCTGTCAATGTGACATCACAGAAACATACAAACTTGCTCACATGTAGTATACATGCTTCTAATTTCCTTTCATTTTAACTTTTACTAATTATTTGGCTTGTTCATAAGCTTTAATTTATTTTTGTGTTATAATTACACACACCTGTGAGAGAGACCGTGGTGGGCAGGTGGAACACAGTCTGTTGGTTTTGCTGTGGAGGGGTCGGAGTGGATGGGGGAGTCTGACCCAGTGAATTCTTCAGGGCGAGTGAATGCTGCTGTAAACTCAGAGGAATGGTGGGTGTCCTGGGGGCAAATGGAGACCCTGGAGAAACAAGAGAGAAGAGTGGAGAAAGAAATGAGAAGATGGTGATAAATTATCAAAGTACTACCATCTCAACATACTCTATAACGTGGAAACACAAATGAAATCAGGACAAGAAAAGTCAAGGTTACAGGGAGGCTGTAAGGTGCATGTTCAGCTGTTACCACAGTAACTTACAGCAGCTGGTATAAGAGGACATGATGCCACTGAGCACATTGACAGGCCTCCTGCCTGCACCCCCAAACTCAAACAGCTGATGCAAGAACTGACGTGTTCCCAGGAAAGAGTCAAACTGCAAATGCTGCTCAGACCACAGTAACCAGAAATATCTGAGCTGGTACAAAAATAATCTGCACTCACTCACACTGTACTGAGAACAGGCTGAATCCTGTGCTCATCTCATTATCATCTGATGACAGCACAGTTAAACCTCGCTGAATATTTATGTGTGAATACAGGCAGAGTCTGGCCAAGCCTTTTGTTTGTCCATGCAAATGATTCCTCCTCTGCAATCCCAATCAAAGGCAAACCTTCCAACACACACACACACTCACACACACACACACACACACACACACACACACACACACTCACACACTCACACACTCACACACTCACACACTCACACACTCACACACTCACACACTCACACAATCACACAATCACACAATCACACACTCACACACTCACACACTCACACACACCCTTCAGTCTACAGAGAGGTTAATGTTAATGAAACTGAATAGCAAGATGGCAGACCAGTCCATTACAAACCCTAATAACACAACTTAAAAACACCAAACCTAGCAGCCAAAACTACTACTTTATTAAAATGTATTTGTTTATTGTAGCAGAATAAAAAGCTGATGCTAACAAACTCCCCCAAGCATGTACCTACCCCCACCTGTCCTACCCATAAATGACAGACTGAAAGGAGCAGGAGAACGAGTTATTATAAACAGGCGTTATTGTGAGCAAGGGGAGAAGTTATCGTAAGCAGTAGGAGTTATCATGAGTAGGAGTTATCGTTAACATGATTTAAAATGCACAACTTGAATGTACTGTAATTTGAATAAAAGCATCTGCCAAATGCATAAATGTAAATTAATGTAAATGTGAGCAGTAGGAGTTACCATGAGCAGGACGAGTTATCATGAACATGATTTATTGTTAGCAGTGGTAGAGGTTATTGTAAGCAGGAGAAGTTATGAGCAGGAAAAGTTATCATGAACATGATTTATTGTGAGCAGGGGTAGAGGTTATTGTAAGCAGGAGAAGTTATGAGCAGGAAACGTTATCATGAACATGATTTATTGTGAGCAGGGGTAGAGGTTATTGTAAGCAGGAGAAGTTATGAGCAGGAAAAGTTATCATGAACATGATTTATTGTGAGCAGGGGTAGAGGTTATTGTAAGCAGGAGTTATCATGAGCAGAAGTTATCATGAACAGGAGTTATTGTGAGCAGGTGGAGAAGTTATCTTAAGCAGCAGGTGTTATCATGAGCAGGAGTTATCATGAATATGATTTATTGTAAGCATGGGAAGAAATTATTATATAAAATGCACAACTTGAATATATTGTAAGTTGCTTTGAATAAAAGCGTCTGCCAAATGCATAAATGAAAAAAATATAAATGTAAGCAGGGGGAATTATACTGAGCAGGAGGAGGAGTTACCAGAAACATCACCTGACATGAAGGTAAATCCAGTGGATTTGGAAAGCTGCATGACTTCTCCTGAGGTTCCTGCACTTTTCAGCACTGTGCCGTTGGTGGAGTTGCTGTATCCTCTGCTTGAGACGGGGGTCAGATAGTTGGTGATGGGGAAGGTGGGTCCACTGCTGACCTGCAGGCTGGTGGTGATGGTGGGGACCCTGGTATGAGGGCTGCTGGTGCCCGGAAGACTGGCCACAGTGAATGCAGGCTTCAGACTGTCCTAAAAAAACACCTGAGCTTGAATTATTCAGAGACCAAAATCATTTAGCTCTGTTCTACAGGGTGAGTGTATGATATTGACTGAATGTGACTTCAATGGTGTGATCTTTAACAAAAAATGATCCATGCGGTCTGCATGCAATAATAGGATGTCCTATTTGCCTGTCAAACTATGTATCTGCAGACCTCCCACACCCTTTTTGAGCAGACAATCTTCAGTCATCAGTGCGTTCATGTGTACTGAGGTAGAGTGCTGAAGAGTGCTCTGAAGACAGTGCAAGATCTTAAGCTTTCAAAGTTTCTTGCCATTGCTAGTCTCTCCGAAACTGCCTACCTTTAATTAAGCACTGAACATAAAAGAGTGAAGAAACATACAGATTATAGATTCAAACCCCCAAACAACCTGGAAACACAAACAAAACTCAGAATCTTTACCCCCTTCCATTCAGATAAAGTCTCCTCAATACTAGCTAAATGTGCGTTGATTAGTTTGCATTTACATTTATTCATTTAGCAGACGCTTTTAAGAGGCAACTAGACACAATAAGTGCTCACAATACAAGTTTCAGACATTGCTCAGAGTATCATATGTTCAGAGGCTGGACGCCACTTGCTCAGCATCTCAGTTCTGATCACAGAAAACAGGGTTAATCTGAATGACGGGGGGACGCAGATATCCAGAGGAGAGCATACAACGTTGTGCGAAGGTTTCACTTGATGCTGTTGGGACTATTTGAGTTTATCTTCACCAAAAAAACAAATGTTATTACTTTAAGCATTATTAGGGCTGCTGAAGTTACCACATCTACCACAACTTGACATACAGCAAATATGATACGGAGTGATTAAAACTATGTATTGAGCAGCCAGTGTTGAAACCTGGTGTCTAATTACAAATATCACACTCTTTTGGTACTGCATGTTGTTCATTTTGGGTGTTGACTTGAAGTCAACTTTTGCATATGTGCAGAGCATTTTCAAATCTACTGCTGTCATCTGTTTAACGTCTGTTTAATTATACACTCTCTTTTAAATCAAAGAGCTGCTGTTTAATCCTATAGTATATACAATTTAATAGATAAACGGAGGTAAAAAATGTGACATGCTTTAACATTTCATTAATAACAAGACTGCCAAGGTGACAGCATGCTGGTTTTTATTCTTTTAAACAAAGGTTTGCACCTTAAAAAGTGCATTTACTGCTGCCTGCTAAGATTATTGACGTTATACCAATAAACAAAAACAAATTCTTAAGAATTTTATATAAATGTTTTCATAATTAAGAGCAACAATTTACATTAAAGTTGCATGCATACAAAATAAAAACCTCCATTCTGACAGAATTTAAAAGACAGCAAACAGGACATAGTGGACAATGAGGACAATGTGCTCATGTCAAGTTATTCTGATTGAGCGTTGGCACATGTAAACATCAGACTGTATTAGATAACATCTCATGAAGAGTCAACAGAATCGTTTAACTGGAATGATCTTTTTACTGGAATGACAAAAATGTGTGCATGTAAATGGCTATATAACTATAATATATATATATAATACGGCTATATGGCTATATATATAATACATGCACATATATACAATACTGATGTACACGCGCGCACATATATACAATACTGATGTACACGCGCGCACATATATACAATACTGATGTACACGCGCGCACATATATACAATACTGATGTACACGCGCGCACATATATACAGTACTGATATACACGCGCACATATATACAATACTGATGTACACGCGCACATATATACAGTGCTGATGTACACGCGCGCACATATATACAGTGCTGATGTACACGCGCACATATATACAATACTGATGTACACGCGCACATATATACAATACTGATGTACACGCGCACATATATACAGTGCTGATGTACACGCGCGCACATATATACAGTGCTGATGTACACGCGCACATATATACAATACTGATATACACGCGCGCACATATACAGTGCTGATGTACACGCGCACATATATACAGTGCTGATGTACACGCGCGCACATATATACAGTGCTGATGTACACGCGCGCACATATATACAATACTGATATACACGCGCACATATATACAATACTGATGTACACGCGCGCACATATACAATACTGATGTACACGCGCGCACATATATACAATACTGATATACACGCGCGCACATATATACAATACTGATATACACGCGCACATATATACAATACTGATGTACACGCGCGCACATATATACAGTACTGATATACACGCGCGCACATATATACAATACTGATATACACGCGCACATATATACAGTGCTGATATACACGCGCACATATATACAGTGCTGATGTACACGCGCACATATATACAGTGCTGATGTACACGCGCGCACATATATACAGTGCTGATGTACACGCGCGCACATATATACAGTACTGATATACACGCGCGCACATATATACAGTACTGATATACACGCGCACATAAATACAGTACTGATATACACGCGCACATATATACAATACTGATATACACACGCACATATATACAATACTGACAAACACACACACACACACACATATATACAATACTGATATACACGCGCACATATATACAATACTGATATACACGCGCACATATATACAATACTGACAAACACACACACACACACACACATATATACAATACTGATATACTCGCGCACATATACACAATACTGATATACACACGCACATATATACAATACTGATATACACGCGCACATATATACAATACTGATATACACACGCACATATATACAATACTGATATACACGCGCACATATATACAATACTGACAAACACACACACACACACATATATACAATACTGATATACTCGCGCACATATACACAATACTGATATACACACGCACATATATACAATACTGACAAACACACACACGCACATATATACAGTACTGATATACACGCGCACATATATACAACACTGACAAACACACACACGCACATATATACAGTACTTGAATATACTACAATATACAGAACTTGAATTATTCTTTCTGTTGTAGTCAAAGAAACTACAATGTGAAGGTCATAATAAGTCACAACACAATTTATATTTGTTGATCTTGTTTGAGATGAAACACATTCAGCACAAGTGTGACTATTAAATCACATAACACAGCAAAGAGACATGACAAGAACATGCTGGATGAAGACCTAGCTAACAGAGAACATTTGCAGAATGTTTGAGAATGTTCTTTAAATGTTCTCTAAAATTATCAAATTATGTTATTGCATTCGTGCAATAACATTAGTAGAAAGTTTTTATATATCAAATGTTAATGTTAATGGAATGTTTTAAAAATGTTACATAATTAAAGCGTTTGAATAATGCTCTTATAACCAAGCAACAATATTAATATGTTAATATGTTTTAATATAAAGTTTCTGGAACATATTAAATATATTTTTAATGCTTTTGTTACTTAATAGAAATGTTAGGAAAACATTCTTAATCTGAAACTGGGGGTTGTCTGGGGAACCACAAGTCTGATGTCTGAAGTCTGATGCACTGAGCAGGAGGAAATTTAGGATAACAACAATAATTCTTCATAGTGTAGATTTTGGGCCAGACTGAGAGTTTTTCAAATCACATGATTCACAGTGCAGACGTGATCAGTGCAAAAGTCATCACCTCAAAAATATGATCATAGCTCTTTCACAACACACCTTCACCACAAAGCCAAGCAGCAGTGTCAGTACAACAGCTACATGACTGAAAGAGCCTGAAAATAGCATGTCTTACCTTGGTTTCTCCAAGACTCTGTGACTCTAACACCTGGTATGTGAGGTCCGTTTCCTCGAAGCCTGTGGCGCTCATCCTCTGGTCTGTGGATGGGTCCGACCGGGGTGGAGAGTCTGGAGAGTTCAGACAGGTTTGGATCAGAGCTTTTCCCATCTCGCTGGTGATCATTGGCTGCAGCTTGCATGTGGAGAATGTGTAGACGTGACCTGTCTCACTGGCCACTAACAGCAGGACCTGTGTTCCTGTGAGCGTGGAGAGCTCGTAGGCCTTTCAGACACACAGAAGAGGAGAGATGAAGAACATACAAATCAGGAGTCGCATCACCTCTGACCTGCAGATTGATAGACACCTTGTGTCTGACCTGCAGATTGATAGACACCTTGTGTCTGACCTGCAGAATGACAGACACCTAAGGTTTAATCATGAAGGAATAAACTGAAATAATGTCATCATTAATTTACCCTCACAAAGTCTTAAAACCTATGATACTTTCTGAACAGGTGTTAATTAAACAAAGAACTGTTTGTATTCTATAATACACAGAGGAATGCAGGTTTGGAACCACATGAAGGCAAGAAAACAATGAAAACATTACAGATATTTTCAGTTTTAAAAAATCTTCAGAACGTGTATGATTTCATTTCTGACTGTCAAGCGTGGGCTTCTTTTTAAAGCTCAAGTAATTCCACCATGTTCTGGTGTTGTTCTGGGTCAGGACTTGTGTAGTTTGCTGGTGGTCTGTACCAGAGAATGTCAGTCGGTGGTTCTTTTTAAAGCTCAGAGCCGATTGTGTTTGTCACTTCTGGTCATCACATGACATGATATCACAGCTTTTCCTACACCACACAGACTCTGATAATCCTAACTAAAATCACATCACACTGAAGATATTCTCCTTAAACGTTTCTCCTGGACCAGAAGATGTGTAAACACCAACTCATAATTAACATTACATGGATAACAGCTCAATTTATTTACAACCCCAAATCAGAAAAAGTTGGGACAGTATGGAAAACACAAAAAAAAAGTGATTTCTAAATTTACTTTGACTTGTATTTCATTGCAGACAATACAACAGCACATTATTTAATTTGTTCCTCATGATTTTTCGGGACTGGTCGGGACTGCAGGCAGGCTGGTCAAGTACCTGTATCCTCTTCCTCCACAGCCAGGACTTTGTAATGTGTGCAGAATGTGGTTTTGCATTATCTTGTTGAAATATGCATGGACGTCCCTGGAAAAGATGTCTTCTTGAAGGCAGCATATTGTGCTCCAAAATCTCTATGTACTTTTCAGCATTAATGGTGCCATCACAGAAGTGCAAGTTACCTTTACCAAGGGCACTGACACAACCCCATACCATGACAGACCCTGGCTTTTGGACTTGTTGCTGGTAACAGTCTGGATGATCCTTTTCTTCTTTGGTCCGGAGCACACGGCGTCCATTTCTCCAAAAAAATACCTGAAATACTGATTCATCTGACCACAGTACACGTTTCCACTGTGTGATGGTCCATCCCAGATGCCTCCGAGCCCAGAGAAGTCGACGGCGCTTCTGGACACTGTTAACATAGGGCTTCCTTTTGGCACAGTACAGTTTTAACTGGCATTTGTGGATGTAACTCTGTATTGTGGTACGTGTCAAAGGTTTGCCAAAGTAGTCCTGAGCCCATGTGGTGATATTGCTTATAGATGAATGACGATTCTTGATGCAGTGCCGCCTGAGGGATCGGAGAGCACAGTTGTTCAGCTTAGGCTTGCACCCTTGTCCTTTACGCACTGAAATTCCTGCACATTCCTTGAATCTTTTAATTATGTTATGCACTGTTGAAGGTGAAATAAGCAAATGTCTTCCTATCTTTGAGGAACATTGTTTTTAAACATTTCAATAATTTTCTCATGTATTTGTTAGCAAACTGGCGATCCTCAGCCCATCTTTGCTCCTAAAGGACTAGACCTTTCTTGGATGCTGCTTTTGTACCAAATCATAATTACAATCACCTGTTGACATCACCTGTTTCAAATCACATCATTATTTAACCAATTTATCTGATTACTAGCCCTAAATTGCTCCTGTTCCAACTTTTTTTGAAATGTGTTGCAAGAACCAAAATAGGAATTTTGTTTTTTTGAAGAAAAAGTAAATTTAGAAATCACTGCTTTCTTATTTTATTTGTTTTCCATACTGTCCCAACTTTTTCTGATTTGGGGTTGTATAATAATTATTAATTATTTGTTAATAATATTATTTCGAATATCGGTGGGGTTTGAGACGCACGAGACTTCCGCGTAAGTGGAGGAATAATGATAACAACACTAGTGGGGTTTGAACCTACAAACTTTCAGACAGCAGCACAGGTCTTTATTCAGATTGCACCAACACAATTTGACAAAAAACCAACAGTGAGCTGAGATGTGAATCTACGAGCTTTCATTCACCCGTTTCACTGTAGCTACACCTCCGTGAGTCGAACAGGGTGTTAGTTTCTGTTTTGCGTCTTCGTGAAGCTCAGCAGCATCAGGACGTGACAGCTCTTCTCACCTTCTTCATGATGCCCGTCTTCCTCTTGCTGAAGGTCGTGTAACGCCGCAGTTTGTTGTCTATAAACTCCATCTTTATCTTCACTCTGCCCCGGGTTTTCTTGCCCGGTTTCGCTTCGGCCACTCCACCCGCGACCACCCCGAACTCCCCTGAGGGTAACACAGCCCCCTGTGCCACCATCGCCGCCTCTATCTCTGCTCTCTCCCGCTTGACAGCTCCTCCCCTACGGACCGACCCCACGGGCTCATCTTCATCGGTCGAATCAGAGTCCGCATCCGAACCGCTGCACCCGTGCGGAAGTCCCTCTTTATCCGTCTCGAGTTTCCCAGTAATGTCGACCCCTAAAGCACCCACAATTCCTCCGGCTTGCCTGGGTCCAAGTACGGTGGCGCTGGTCGGTCTAACACCTCCTCTGGAGCCACCGTTGCCCTCAAGCATCCCTGCTGGAGGAGAGCGAACGAGCCCCTTCCGAACATCGCCGCCGATGACCATCGCGCCGTGGCCTGCACTCTTTCCCGCCGCGGATCCGTTGTCACGGAGTGCCGCTCCAGTCTGACTAGATAACATCCTATAACCCGGAGAAAAAGTTCCTTATAACGCCAGCGGAGCGCTGGAGCTTGTGGGTGAGAGGACGGGCAGCGCTCATAAACAGATCCGACGTGAATGTAAACGAAGTGAGTCTGCGGGAAACTTTGAGAAGTGATGCCGGACTTGAGCGCTTTCCCTCCGCTCGCCGTCACGTCTCGTGCTGGAGCTCCGGATCTGACTCGAGTTCATTACGCCGTGTCATTTAGTGCGCCTCGAGAAACTCCACGGCAGAGCTCATCCTTGACAGCTGTCAATCATCTGTCAATATCTGTCAATCATCTGTCAATCATCTGTCAATCATTAATGTGACGCCATGTAGCAGACGCTGTACACGAGCGCGGAGTGATCTGTACGTGTCCGATCTACTTTCTCCCTTATAAAGAGGTACGGCGTTTCCTTTCTTGCACTTGTAGCGCCTTATATGGTAAGTCACAGTGACGTCCAGCAATAGATTCGCGGGGAATGGCCCGCAACGCCATTGGTTACAAGAGCACAATGTGAGCGCTCACATGAAACGTCACAGAAGGGGCGGGGACCTCCGCTGTCTGCTCATCAATTATTCTATGAATAGATGCTGGATGCAGTCCAGACACGCTGCCATTAATAAACAACAACAACACCCATGTCTCTAATCTCTGCAGAGAGACAGAAAACAACATTAAACACCTGGAAACACGACCCTCACTGATCTGAAAACAGCATGCCTGCGTGTGTCTTTGTCCTCTCAGACAGACTTTTACACAACTCTGTGTAAAACACACACAGACAAATACAGATATTAGTCACTGGTATCTAACTGACTTTAAGTGACTTTAGAAAACACTGTTAACCCTTCAACTGCTCTAAAACATCAGCATCATCACATCAGATCACCAATTCCAGATACCTGTGTGCGTCTGGAGCATTACCGTTTGGAGCATACCGTGCCTGTCTGGAGCATTACCCGTCTGTCTGGGCATTACCGTGTCTGTCTGGAGCAGTTACCCGTGCCTGTCTGGAGCATTACCCGTGCCTGTCTGGAGCAGTTACCCGTGTCGGAGCATTACCCGTGCCTGTCTGGAGCATTACCCGTGCCTGTCTGGAGCATTACCCGTGCCTGTCTGGAGCAGTTACCCGTGCCTGTCTGGAGCATTACCCGTGTCTGTCTGGAGCATTACCCGTGTCTGTCTGGAGCAGTTACCCGTGTCTGTCTGGAGCAGTTACCCGTGCCTGTCTGGAGCAGTTACCCGTGCCTGTCTGGAGCAGTTACCCGTGCCTGTCTGGAGCAGTTACCCGTGCCTGTCTGGAGCAGTTACCCGTGTCTGTCTGGAGCATTACCCGTGTCTGTCTGGAGCATTACCCGTGTCTGTCTGGAGCAGTTACCCGTGCCTGTCTGGAGCAGTTACCCGTGCCTGTCTGGAGCATTACCCGTGTCTGTCTGGAGCATTACCCGTGTCTGTCTGGAGCATTACCCGTGTCTGTCTGGAGCAGTTACCCGTGTCTGTCTGGAGCATTACCCGTGTCTGTCTGGAGCATTACCCGTGTCTGTCTGGAGCATTACCCGTGTCTGTCTGGAGCAGTTACCCGTGTCTGTCTGGAGCGTTACCCGTGTCTGTCTGGAGCGTTACCCGTGTCTGTCTGGAGCGTTACCCGTGTCTGTCTGGAGCGTTACCCGTGTCTGTCTGGAGCGTTACCCGTGCCTGTCTGGAGCAGTTACCCGTGCCTGTCTGGAGCAGTTACCTGCGTGCCTGTCTGGAGCAGTTACCCGTGCCTGTCTGGAGCATTACCCGTGTCTGTCTGGAGCAGTTACCCGTGCCTGTCTGGAGCATTACCCGTGCCTGTCTGGAGCATTACCCGTGCCTGTCTGGAGCATTACCCGTGCATGTCTGGAGCATTACCCGTGTCTGTCTGGAGCAGTTACCCGTGTCTGTCTGGAGCAGTTACCCGTGTCTGTCTGGAGCAGTTACCCGTGTCTGTCTGGAGCAGTTACCCGTGTCTGTCTGGAGCATTACCCGTGTCTGTCTGGAGCATTACCCGTGTCTGTCTGGAGCATTACCCGTGTCTGTCTGGAGCATTACCCGTGTCTGTCTGGAGCAGTTACCCCTGTCTGTCTGGAGCAGTTACCCCTGTCTGTCTGGAGCAGTTACCCGTGTCTGTCTGGAGCAGTTACCCGTGCCTGTCTGGAGCAGTTACCCGTGTCTGTCTGGAGCAGTTACCTGCACTTGTAGCGCCTTATATGGTAAGTCACAGTGACGTCCAGCAATAGATTCGCGGGGAATGGCCCGCAACGCCATTGGTTACAAGAGCACAATGTGAGCGCTCACATGAAACGTCACAGAAGGGGCGGGGACCTCCGCTGTCTGCTCATCAATTATTCTATGAATAGATGCTGGATGCAGTCCAGACACGCTGCCATTAATAAACAACAACAACACCCATGTCTCTAATCTCTGCAGAGAGACAGAAAACAACATTAAACACCTGGAAACACGACCCTCACTGATCTGAAAACAGCATGCCTGCGTGTGTCTTTGTCCTCTCAGACAGACTTTTACACAACTCTGTGTAAAACACACACAGACAAATACAGATATTAGTCACTGGTATCTAACTGACTTTAAGTGACTTTAGAAAACACTGTTAACCCTTCAACTGCTCTAAAACATCAGCATCATCACATCAGATCACCAATTCCAGATACCTGTGTGCGTCTGGAGCATTACCCGTGCCTGTTTGGAGCATTACCCGTGTCTGTCTGGAGCAGTTACCCGTGCCTGTCTGGAGCATTACCCGTGCCTGTCTGGAGCATTACCCGTGCCTGTCTGGAGCATTACCCGTGCCTGTCTGGAGCATTACCCGTGCCTGTCTGGAGCAGTTACCCGTGTCTGTCTGGAGCAGTTACCCGTGTCTGTCTGGAGCATTACCCGTGTACCCTGTCTGGAGCATTACCCGTGTCTGTCTGGAGCAGTTACTTGAGGAGTTACCCCCGGCCTGTCTGGAGCATTACCCGTGTCTGTCTGGAGCAGTTACCCGTGTCTGTCTGGAGCAGTTACCCGTGTCTGTCTGGAGCAGTTACCCGTGTCTGTCTGGAGCAGTTACCCGTGTCTGTCTGGAGCATTACCCGTGTCTGTCTGGAGCATTACCCGTGTCTGTCTGGAGCATTACCCGTGTCTGTCTGGAGCATTACCCGTGTCTGTCTGAAGCATTACCCGTGTCTGTCTGGAGCATTACCCGTGTCTGTCTGGAGCATTACCCGTGTCTGTCTGGAGCAGTTACCCGTGTCTGTCTGGAGCAGTTACCCGTGCCTGTCTGGAGCATTACCCGTGTCTGTCTGGAGCAGTTACCCGTGTCTGTCTGGAGCAGTTACCCGTGTCTGTCTGGTCATCTTAGTCTTGACAACTTTCTGCTTTGCTGTGCAGGTGACAAACACAGGAGAACACAGCTGCTGTCACACAAACATGACACACTGACGTCGCAACATAGGAAACATTAGCTGACTCAAAACACATTGTCAGCCTGTCTCATACAACAGTACTGTTACACTGAAGTGTGTGTGTGAATGAGTATAGTGAGTATAAAGGTTTATTATTGTACCAGTCACCTGATAGTCATCAGCCATCTTGTCATTACAAAACAGAAAAGATTAAATATGTTCTACAAGACTAGAGAAATTTCAGTTTATCCTTATGTTATCTTAATAATAAATAATCGTTTGCCTGGTTTTGTTGAGTTTTATTTATTATAATTTTAGTATGTGTGCATATGTGTTGGTGTGTGTGTCTGGTGGTCTATGGCCCTGGAGATTCCCACTGAGCTGTGTGGGGTTCACGCAGGCACGCACACACGCGCACACACAGACGAGTGCATGAGAACTGATGCATATAAAAAACATCTTTGATTATCCGTTATCCTGCCACTGAAAGACAAGGATATAGATTTATAGATAAGCACTAAATCTCCTTCAGATCTGTACTGAACTCTGTCTGGTGCATGTGTGCACCACCAGGTGGTGTGAGCTGGTCAACCTAAGAACAAGGTGAAATGTGTAATTTAATCAGATAAATATAAATATTAAATTTATCTCCATAAGACAATATTTATTCTTACATTTTTAAGTTTCAATCTTCAAAAATAGCAAAGCCCATGACCATAAGAGACAAACAAATTTTTTAATGTAAAAACGTAAATATAGGAGAAAGTTCAGAAATGAAATCTTTATTGGGATTATCAAGCATCAGAATGCACAGAGCTGATTTGATTTGACAAGCATAAGAATGCAGAGTACTAACTTCATATACATTTATTTGTAGATCTGTTTTTGTAATAGTGAACATTTTATAATATAGTATCAATTGCTCATAGTAAAACAATTAAAAGAGCTTCAATAAATAACCAGCATCACACGAAACACACAAGATAAAATGATAAACACCTGCTCATTATATAGTGCATCAGAACACCTGCTTACCTGTGGTGTGTGTCAAAAAGTGTGTTAGAGAACGAATGAGTGTGTGTGTGTGTGTGTGTGTGTGTGTGTGTGAGCAAGACCGAGTGTGAAAAAGAGTGTGAGGGGGAGACAGAACATGAGAGAGAATGTGTGCATGCATGAGTTGCATTAGTCATAAGAAATGTGGAAATGTTTGGGTTTTGTGTCAAATGATAAAGGACTATTCATTTGTGGGGCAGCAGGGTTAGTTAGTTTCCCGTTAAGAGCATTAGAAATACTGAGATCTGAATCTTTTGTTCCCATTAGCTATTTGCTTCTGCAGTTCATAGTTTTTACTGTAAGTCACTTTAACACATTAACCATCTGTTGGTTAATCAGCCTCAACTACTGTTTCAAAACCAATGACAAGCCTTAACAGCTAATACTGTAAACATAAATGTAAAGAATCGCACAATAAGTCATCAAAAATCTGACGATAATGTGTTTAAATACATCACATCAAGCCAAAAGAACATGTCATATATCTCATATTAAACAAAAGAAAAAAATACATAAAAAATATTTTAATAATATTTTATAGTCTTAAGCACTTGAAGCCACTAAAACACTTTTAGAACATCTAACAGAACAGACAGACAGATGTCTGAAGACCAGCAAAAACCATCAAATTCAGATCAGATTTCAACATGAAGCTACCATAAAGTGTGAGAAGCAGAAGAGACAACAACTGAAAGGGTCAGAGGAAAATCCCAAACAGCCGAAATGGAAGAAGATGAACAAACAATTTGTTCCTTCCTGTCTGAGAGGAGAGATGTGGAATTCTCCATGGCTTTATGCCTGATGAAAGGAAACAGAGAAAGTGTTAAGTGTTGATATCTCGCGCACACACTTGTGGTCTGACAGTCTGTCTGCCTGTATATGCTGGGGTGTGATTCTCTCACACTCTTTGTCTGTATTTGTCTGTATGTTCATATTTCCCGGTAATGGGTAAATAATAACCTTATTTTCCCCTGGTGTTAGTGATGTGACAGATCTACAGACACCATCTTAATTACTTGTGTTTTCTTTGTTCATTTAGAGATTTACCTGTTACATTGATTGATTGCTGTGATACTTGACTGCATCAGTTCTGTGGTTATTTTCCTCATTTCAGCAGATCATACAGGGTCATATAGACCGTCAGCTGGAAATTATCTGACGCTCCTCTGATCAACAGTTTTTAATGTTTCTGCAGTGCCAAGATTACACCAAACACTGGTGATAAAAGCCATTTAATAAGACAGTACCTGTAGGCCAAGAGATGTTTATATATAAAAGTTTGTGTTCATTTCTCTCTCTCTCTGATCTAACTTATGTCGCTCATCCAAACTGTTCCAGAATGTTCCTCAGACATGCTTGTGATGAAGGATGATGGAGAAGAGTACGATCCACTCTTAGGGAAAAACTCATCTGATTGGTTGTCATGGCAATGGTAGCAGCGACGTGGCTGGTTAGTAACAGACAGCTATAGTAGCGCAGGGAGTCATGCAGGCCACTGCGACATGACACACAAATCTCATGCACAGGAAATGTCAAAACATCATGTGTCAGACATGCAAACAGACAGAGGACATGACATCAGAGCCCAGCAGCACTAGAACTTCCCGTTTACAACCACCCCCATCATACACACATCTCAATGTCTACATGCTCACAGTACTGAACACCAGCTTAACACACTCTCACAGACAAGAGAAACACACTGAATATACACTCAGATGGGTATGACACAAACACTGTGCACACAGAAGACAAGAATGCATGAGCAATTTATTCTGTTTAACATTGGTCTTCACATCCACAGTCTTACACACACAGCCCGAGAAATCACAGAAAAATACAATCACACCAGAGTCACTTTACATCTTCACTTCACTATAGACTGGGCGGTAAACTTTAGAAATAATGCAAAACCTTTCAAAATCCCCATTATAAAGCAGCTAATGTTAAGTTTAGAGTCTGGAGCAGGCGAAAGTCGAGTGTTTTAGCATCATTCATGTTAAGTGCTTGATGTTATTTCCATCAATAAAGCTGTGAGCAAATTCTGAACATCAACCTCAACACATGATCTATATGAGTAACACATGCAGAAAATGACATCACAGTCATCTGAACACACAACACCTCCTGATGCTCACTGCTGGTGTTCAGACTCAGCACTACGTTCTGAACACAGCCACAAACACACCCAGGAGGAGTGTCAGAACAGATGAACAGAACATAGACACTTTGATTAATACAACACAAGCTACAATTAAAAATAACATGTTATAAAACAAACAAACAACCTTAAGACCAGCAGCTACATGAACAGTTAATCAAACTAGCACTAACATGCCAGGACACACAATCAGCTTTAATTCCCAGAGAAATTCAACACAGCAGCCTCATATTCAACAGACCCATCACCTGATTAACATTCAATGACTCATTACTGATGGCACTGTATTGTTTTACATCACTGATCAACAAAAGGTCAAATTACAGCCGATAACTGGACAGTGTGATTCAACTACTTAAAACTCTTTCAGCAGTGATGATGTCACTGTTGCTATGGCACCTGCTGAGAGGCTGCTGTGCAGTGATTGGTGGAGATGTGGATATGTACTCACCCCGCTCCACTCTATGGCCATACTTACTTCATCTGCCCCCTCAGATCCGCTCTCGTACTTTACACTGGCCAGACTGTCTCGACTGCGTCTGCGCGCCCCATCGTCCCTTAGAATCTCCACCACACGTGTCTGATGGGTGGGGTCCAGACCCTGACACATAGGCAAACAAATACCCATATGATCACCTGATGAACACAATTAACGCTTCAGCTGTACTGATGTATTTCCTGCTGAAACAGGAAGTTGGGGCGGAATATATTGCAGTGTAGCTAAAAGCCTTTAGTGCAAGTTTGATCCATGATTATTGCTAGTCAAAGGCAGGTGGCTTTGGTGGGAGGGACTTTCACAGGGCATTTGATTGGACAAAAGTTCTCTAAGGTGCAAGACAAGTCATGAATATTCCTGGACAGATTTACATTTTAAATGCTTATATCTAGAACAGAACATGAACTGAAAGACAAGTCACATGTAATGGGTTTTTAAATCTGCTGGTCTTAATGAAATGAGCTGAGCAGCACTAATGAGATTCTGCTAATGTGGATCTTCAAAACAACTTACTGAGTTGGTCTAGAATCCACAGAAATGCAGAAGAGAGAAAGCAACATGAAATGAAGAGTTTAAAGGAATCGTTTCCTGCAGTAAGTGAAACTGCTGCACCTGTTTCCGGGATCTCATGGCACACTCCTCCAGTGTCTCCGCTGCCTCCATCTTTCCCTGCCGACGGTACAGAGCGCCCAGATTCCTCAGAGTCGTGTTGACAGTGGGGCTGCGGACACAGAAACAGCATGTGTTTGCTGGCATGAAAGAAATTCAGATTTGATGAGGTCGTGACACTCTGTGCATCAATATGCTGGTATTACAATGCCATCATTCCTAACAGCTACTTTTAAACTTGTTTCCATTTTATTCGCAAGAAATTTAGGGTTAAAGTTTAAAAAAGTAAAAAATTAAGATACAACTGCACAGCACATCTGGGAGTGTTGATGCGGTTTAAAACATCAGAACGAACCCTGATCAGAACACTTGATTAATACTGTGCAAATACTGCGTTTACACATACTAAACATCCAGTCACTGTTCAGTCTGCTCAGATGGAGTGGTTCACTGTCAAAAATTCAGTGATGTCAGTCTGTAATCATTACAGCAATGTTTTTCTAATGTTTAACAATAAACAGAGAGCAGGTTTGTGGATTAGTACTGTTTGTGTTACCTGCTGACTTTGCAGGCTTTGTACCAGCCTCCATATTCTCCATACGGCATGTCTTTGTGTTTCCCCTGGATATCAAAGGAGAGAGAATCAGATCTCATGAACATGAGTGATAGCACACAGATCACATGACTCGACATGGGTGACAGTGAACAGATCACATGATCTGCTCTTCATTTCACACACACCTTACTCATCTCCTCTCTCTCCTCAGCGTGCATCCAGATGGGTTTGTTTTCAGCTGTAAACAGAAACATAGGTAACATTATTACCCATGATGCCCCTGAAAACATTCAACACTCTCTAATGATCAGACACGTCAAAAGAAATGAAGGACTGATGTTACATCATTTGTGGTTCAAATAAACATTTTTATGTCTCATCAGGATCAATTCAATCAATGGAGCTGTTCAGTCTTTAAATCATCTCATATATTCAAAACACATTTAATCTGAAAAATACAACACATTAAACCCTGAAGATCAGACAGCTGCTGTTACTGTCTGGATTTCTCTGAAGGTCTCTGAGCAGATGAGATGTTTGTTTCTCAAGAAATTTTTTCTCAAGATTATTTCTCACAGAAATAGAAGACTATTTCGGTCACCATCAAACCTTCATCACTCTGTTTTCAGAATAAATCATACAGAGAAATTCCAGCCAGGATCATATCTGAGTGTTTCTGGAGTTCACTGAAGTGCATATAAAGATCTCACCATCCACTGATCCAAACTCTTTCTCATGAGCACGAGTCAGAATCTCTTTATACAGGATTTCCGCTTCTTTGTATTTGCCTTGTTTTAGGAAGCAGGATGCCTGTGAAGAGATGAGTTGGAGAACAGCAGTTCATATGTGCCCTTGTACATCTATCTTTTTGAGGACCAGTTTGATCAATTACATTATCAGAGTGAGAACAAAGAGAGTAAAGCGAGACGTTTTGGCTGGTCCTCAGTTTCTGACAATACTCCCAAACACAGGGCTGTTTGGGAGTTAAGATCAGGTTGTAGGATTAAGGTTAGAATTAGCTTAAGGTTATGTTTAGGGTAAGGGTTAGGCACTTAGTTGTGATGGCTAGGTTTAGGGGCTAGAGATTGTAAGATTTATTGTGTCAAAGTCCTAAACAAAGATAGCTGTACAAACGTGTGTTAGTGTGGGCAACAATTTAATAGATCCAAGGACAAACACAGTTCTGTGTTTTTCTTCATTTAAACACTCACTCACTCACTTTCTCGCTCTCCCTCACACTCACTTTCTCTCTCTCCCTCACACTCACACTCACTCGTCACTCCCTCACTCACCTCACACTCACTCGTCACTCCCTCACTCACCTCACACTCACTCCCTCACTCCCTCACTCACCTCACACTCACTCCCTCACTCACCTCACACTCACTCCCTCACTCACCTCACACTCACTCCCTCACTCACCTCACACTCACTCCCTCACTCACTCACCTCACACTCACTCCCTCACTCCCTCACTCACTCACCTCACACTCACTCCCTCACTCCCCTCACTCACTCACCTCACACTCACTCCCTCCCTCACTCACCCTCACTCACTCACCCTCCCTCACTCACCCTCACTCACTCACCCTCACTCACTCACACTCACCCTCACACTCACCCTCACCCTCACCCTCACACTCACTCACTCACCCTCACTCACCCTCACACTCACTCACTCACACTCACTCACTCACACTCACTCACTCACACTCACTCACTCACACACTCACTCACTCACACTCACTCACTCACTCACACTCACTCACTCACACTCACACTCACACTCTCTCTCTCCAGGACCTTTTGCAGATCTGCTAAACACACAACATACCAAAAAGGAGAGCTTCATCTCCACAGAACCCTTGCTGTCATCTGAAGATAAGCATGTGCAGTTTTGCTCATATATTAATAATGAGAAACAAAATGCACATACAGAACCTTATCAAATAAAGAGTTTCATTTCATATCATCTGCAGTATAATATATTTTAAGTGTTTGAACCACTCACTAGGTTGTTCTTTGTTTTGGCCACATTTGGGTCATCTGGACCAAGCCGACACTCGTAGATCTCCAGAGCTCGGCAGTAATAATACTCCACCTCTTCATATTTGCCCTGATTCTGACACAGCAGTGCCAGATTATTCAGCTGCTTCGCTACATCAGGATGATCCTTCCCCAACACCTGACAGACAGACAGTCAGAGAGACGAACAGAGATGGACAGAGAGGCAGAGAGACAGAAACAGATGGAAAAAGAGACAGACAGAATTAGAGGGTCAGACAGAGAGAGACACCATTGTGTAATTTTACACTGCTGCCGCTCTTCACATAGACGTTATTCAAATATTAAAGGCTCAACATGATGTTTGTATCTGCTGATGTTTAAAAAGACATGTTGTCATGGAGACAGGTGTAGTGGAGACAGGAGTCATGAAGACGGGCGTGGTGGACATGGGCATCATGGAGACAGGCATGGTAGACATGGGCAAGGTGGAGATGAGCATCATAGAGACGGGCGTGGCGGAGATGAGCATCATAGAGACAGGTGTGGTGTTTTAGGCTGACCTTCTCTCGGATCTCCAGGGCTCGTTTGCATAATGGCTCGGCCTCTTTGTATTTCCCTCTCTTCCCATACAGCACTGCCAGATTATTCAGTGTGGCTGCAACCTGAAACCGTTAAAGAGTCTATCTATCTATAGAATAAATCTATCAAACAAAATGATGCCTTAAAAGACATTTTACATTAAAACATCAAGTGAGGGACATTTACACTGTTATTTTACCCCTTGAAATACTTTAAAACACTGTACTTGCATAAAACAATTATTCAAAGTCAATAAAATACTGTAAACAGCTGTTATCATAATATATAATTCAATAAAGTGTAATAGAATAGTAGTAGTTTTTTAAATTCTGTTTTCTGCTAAAATGAACATTTCATAAGAAAGACTCCCATTGTACATTTACATTTAGTCATTTAGCAGACACTTTTATCCAAAGCAACTTACAAAGGACGAGAGCGCTGAACATTTTGTCTTACGTGCCAACGAGCCTGCAAAGCTACATTTACAAGTGGATATTGTATTCTGTTACTAGACAGAAAGATGGACTAGAAACAGGGAATTTTTTTTGAGGATAGAATAGAAGAGCATGGGGGTTTAGACAGGTGTCTGCGAAATAGGTGTGTTTTGAGTTGTTTTTTGAAGGTTGTGATGGTCTCAGCAGATCGGGTGGAGGCTGGGAGTTCTTTCCCAAGGTGAAAGTTTTACAGATTGAGTTGTGTTGAAGTTGATTATTTTGATTATATTTGATCTGAACAGAGTGATAATCCTGTACTGCACAGCAGCTCATTGAGTGTGATCTGAACTGATGTGTGTGTTTGTGAGTGTATTAAAAGTGAATTCAGATCAGCCATCACTTACAGCAGGATGATCTTTACCGAGAGTCTTTTCTCTGATGGACAGAGCATCATTCAGCAGGTGGGCAGCATCTTTGTATTTATTCTGATCTCTGTCAGACACACAGAGACACACACGACACACACAGAGACACACAGAGACACACAGACACACAGACACACACAGACACACACAGACACACACAGACACACACAGACACACACAGACACACACAGACACACACAGACACACACAGACACACACAGACACACACAGACACACAGACATGGGGAGAGAGACAGAGAGAGACATTGTTTCCATGAAATGTCAGCAAGGATGATAACAGGTAAATTATTGTGATGATTATTATAAATAATTTCTGAAGATCTGAAGTGTTTCTGAAGATCAGTTGATAGAGGTTGTGGGTTTGATTCCCAGGGGGCACATGCACTGACAAAATGTATAACTTGAAGGAACCATGTTGCTTTGGATAAAAGCGTCTGTCAAATGTGTAAATGTAAATAAATAATTTATTTATTATACCTGTGTCTGACAATAAGCCAGTTGAAGTTGTATAATACTGTTTTTTCTATGGGTAACACATCTGTTTTTGTATCACAGCAGTACTGTGAGAATCAGACTCTCACCTGTACACCAGGGCCAGGATGTTCAGCATGGTGGCCACATCCGGGTGGTCGTGACCGGACGTTTTTTCCAGGTCTTCGAGAGCCTGTTTACAGAGCGGCACAGCCACCTCGTACCGGCCCTGAGACGCATACTGAATCACCAGGTTGTGAAGCGTCCTGAGGCGAGCTGGGATCTCATACCCGCCTTGTTGCGCAGCTGCCACAGCTGCACTGTTGTGCTGCTGCTGAACTGCAGAGGTCAAAGGTCAGAAGCAGGGTTAATGTGACAGAAGCAGAGCAGTGTCACGTAAGCATTTAACAGTGATGTTCTCCTACTTCCTTGAGTGTGTTCCTCCTCGTCGTTGGGGAAAAGATCATCCAGAGTGTCTTTAGGTGTTTCACAGTCCTTCTCCTCCTGAATGCAGACAGAGAGTGTTTAAATCACAGCAACACTCACAGTGAGTGTCATTTACTTTGTTTGTCATATCATTTCTGACAGCAGATTAATTTTTTCTATAAACCTAAACACTATAAAGTTTATAATTAAATTCTATAAATTTGGATCGATGTGGTTAAAAACCTTTTCAAATGTATCAACAGAATAAAACGCAGTGTAATTAAAGGTGTTACTTTACATTACTCTGTAAATATATTGGGTTTATAACAGTTCCATCACACTGTCGTGAGCTTTGAACTGACTAAACATACCGAAGGTGACACATCTTCATCGTATTTCTTCAGCTGGTTCATGAACTCCAGATGTTTCTTTTCCTCCTCCAGCTGGGCCACGTTTTGCTCGCTCTTCTGAAGCTTCTGCTGTGTGTTGGCCAGCTCGTCTCGAAGCCACTGGTTCTCTTGGCACAATCTCCTGACCTGAGCACGCAGCTTCTGCTTCTCTGACTCCACGGCATTAAGATGGTTGGACAGAGCCATCATCACCTGAAGACATCAGACAGTCTGCTTATGGAACATTATTCTATCTTTGGCTTTACGGTGAGATCAGACATATCACAACCTCTGACCCTCACATCTCACCTGTGCCTCACCCAACCCCAGCTCAATCATCTCCACAGACTTTCTGAGCAGGTTGGATTTCTCGTGCACCAGGTTGGCCTCATCATTCTTCAGGCACTTGATAGTCTCCAAAAGACTGTGCAAGATGGAGTTGTGCTCGTTCTTCAGCGCCTCCAGCCCCTGGATCACCAGCTTGGTGTTGGAGATGATCTCCTCCTGTGATAACTTCTCTAGTTTCTCATCACGAGGGAACACCATCGTGGACATGATCGAGCAGAGGAGCAGCTAAAACATTCAGAAAAAGGCAAAGATGAAGGTGACTCAGATCAACACAGACACATAAAGCTCTGAAGGGTCATCACTCAACATTAAAGTGTATCAGTCTCTTCAAAAGAACAACAAATCTAAAACCAAGTCACCACACAACATGGAGATAAAGAGAGAAATAATTTATTTGTTATAAAACTCTACTTTTAATAACATCATAAAATTAGAAATAAGAGAAAACTAGAAATTTAGGATTAAGAAAATAAAAATTAACAGAAAAATAATATAATCTGGAAAATAAAACAAAATAACATGCTACAATAAGTAGGAAAATAAATATATGTACATAAAAAATTGTGTATGAAACATGAATGTCTATGCATTAAAAAACTGTGATACATTAATATGTCCATGCACATGAAATTATAAATAAAAATGAATGTATATGCATGTGAAATAGTGCAACATATTACTGACCATCCCAACAAGATCATTACTGTTTACGGACAGTCACCCTGATGAAGCACAAAACCACCAGGAAAAAAACATCAACACAAAAACAACCTAAGAACCAAGTATTTACAACATCATAGACAAAAGACAAAATCTAACCATGCACATTCAAAGCAACTCACTAGACTGATACGGTACAGTGCTTCTCTTAGACAGGAAGTGTGCAGGTGATGTTCAGACACACTCTGACATGTCTGTGTGTGTGAAACTCAGTACTGTTTAATGAAGGCTAATGGTTAATAATGCCTGCTTGGACATTGAATCTAATCAATGTAGTCTGCAGTATTATTACCATACTTTAACTGTTTTACTTGTACAATGTAAACCTTTGTACCAATGTAAACCTCATATAACACACACACACACACACACAAATGACACTAGGTGTATGTTCACCCTGCCTCACTGTCAGCCAGCTCTCGCCAGAAACATATGGCCAATGATTTAACAACCACATACACACCCCTAACCCATCACCCAAGCAACAGAACAAATTGACTGAAACTGACAAGAACCTTCCAAAGCGATCCAAACACTGCAGAGAGTGTGTGTGGCTGATAGAGTCGTTCATGCATGATCTTGTTTTAGCTTTCTGCCTGTCTCTGCAACATCAGCCCCACCCTCACAGAGACAGAGAGAGAGACAGAGAGAGAGACAGAGAGAGAGAGAGAGAGAGAGAGAGAGAGAGAGAGAGAGAGAGAGAGAGAGAGAGAGAGACAGAGAGACAGAGAGAGACAGAGAGAGACAGAGAGAGAGAGACAGAGAGCAAGAGACAGACAAAGAGACAGAGAGAGTGTGGGGGAGGATGTGACCACTCCCCAGCAGAAATAAAGCTTTATAAATTGCGCACACACACTCACACAAACAGGTCTAAACACATGTTCAAATTCATGTGTGCAGTGAAACAATCCTTTCTGTCTGCTACACCTGCTCCCTTCTGCTGAGATAATGACCCCAAATAGCCCTGATGATTCCTACAGCACACACGTACACTGAGACTAACCTTCAACACAAATGAGAAGGACAAACTAATGCTCCCAAAATGTTTTCTGTCTCACACACATATATACATTAACATACACACTAGATATATTACACATTACACACACTAGAGATGATGGAAAGAATTCTGCAGTTTTTAATCTCAATGACAGTGACATCATCATCAGCTCTTTCTTGAGAACACACACAACTCAACAAACTGCAGCATCTACAAGTCAAGAGTTCAAGATCAAACAGCAAATAAAACGCACATTAGAAAATAAAAAAACAAGCAGACCAGTGTAACAGCCATACAAATGCTGGTGAAGTGAAAAAGAGCTAAAACTACATCAAACAAACCCAGAGAGTCTGAAGCCCTCAAACACCCCACTGCTGCGCGTGCGCGCGCACGCACACAGACAGACAGACAGACAGACAGACACACACACACACACACACACAGACAGACAGACAGACAGACAGACACACACACACACACACACACACAGACAGACACACACACACACACACACAGACAGACAGACACACACACACACACACACAGACAGACAGACACACACACACACACACACACACACACACACACACACACACACAGACACACAGACACACACACACAGACACACAGACACACAGACACACAGACACACACACAGACACACAGACACACAGACACACAGACACACAGACACACAGACACACAGACACAGAGACACACACAGACAGACACACACAGACAGACACACACAGACAGACACACACAGACAGACACACACAGACAGACACACACACAGACAGACACACACAGACACACACACAGACACACACACACAGACACACACACACAGACACACACACACAGACACACACACACAGACAGACACACACACAGACACACACACAGACAGACACACACAGACACACACACACACACACACACACACAGACACACACACACAGACACACACACAGACACACACACAGACACAGAGTCTGAAGCCCTCAAACACCCCACTGCTGCAAACACACACACACAGAGAGTCTGAAGCCCTCAAACACCCCACTGCTGCAAACACACACAATCTCTGAAGAGCATGACGCCAGATAGACAATTGATGCATAAAAACATGATCCAGAACAACATTACATACACAAACATTCTCTCTTACACACACACACTGCTGAACAAACACTGCTGTGTACGACACACATGTACAGTAAGAAATGAACAGACAGCACATGTGGTCACATTCTTTCCAAAGGCCTGAAACTGAGACCACAAACACTGAGAACTGAAGAACATTCAGAACATCATTTGAGACTGTCTGCACACTCAGCCTGCATGAAGCTCAATCAACGAACAAATGTCAAATCTTTTATTTCACAGAAACTCACTGGCCAAGATAAAACCTAAGAAGATAACAAAGGCTACAGCTATTTAAAGGAGGGCTCTGTTTTTTGCTCCACGAATCACCTAAATTTACATTAATTAGGCTTAAATTAGGATGGTTTATGGTCTGCTGGTCATCTGCTGGTTCACACTGACAGGACGGAAGTAAGACCTGATATGAAGTACAATATGAGCACATATTACTCTGAAATCATGTTTCCTCTTATTACGGTAAAATTGAATTAAACTGGTTCTTGAATATAATCTGTGCAGTTAGAGTAAATCACATTAAACTAGCACAGACAAAAACACAAGGACGATGTGGCCTAACAAAGACATGACACATTATAAGAGGAACACTGACTGAAAAACAGACATTATACAGACCAGCTGTAATTATTAAAACATTATTATATGACAAACTCATTGATGTTCAGGACCATAGAGGAATCAGACCAGCAACCATAGAAAGAGCAGGGTACAGAAATGTTCTCTAAAGCAGGAGTGCGCAATCCTGCTCGTGGAGGGCCAGTGTCCCGCAGAGTTTAGCTCTAACCCTCATCAAACACACCTGAACCAGCCAATCAAGGTCTTACTGGGCAGATTAGAAACCTTCAGACAGACGTGTTGAGGCAGGCTGGGGCTAAACTCTGCAGGACACTGGCCCTCCAAGAGCAGGATTGGGGACCCCTGCTTTAAGGTATAAAACAGTCAGAGAAAACAGTCACTTAACTGTACATAATTAAATGACCTTAAATAAACTAATTAACTAAAGTGAAACTAAAACTGTATGAAGTGCACACATTATACAAAGACTACATAAAGTGTGTACTATATAAATACCACGATAGGTAAATATGGTAATTATTCAGTCATTAACATGATGCATATCAAAATACAGACGCCATGTACTGACCCGCCACAGTATTCATTGTAAGGGCTAAAGCCTCACTGTTGTTATTAAAACAGTCAAAAAAACAATTATATCTTGTATACACGTACACACACACACACTTATATATGTGAATGTAATGTAAAATATATAGGCTCTTACTCAAAACCAAGTGACCTGCCTAGACAGCATTGTTTGGCACGTACGTGTGGTCTTAGTCTCAGCTCGCTGATGTCTGAATCTGTTGTCTAAGTAGGCAGTTAACTGGGCTTTAATAAATGCAGTTTAAACAGACAGCTCATTGTGTTTAGAAACTATATAATTCAATCATTATTCGACAATCTATGTAGGCGGCACATTGTGATTTGAGACACAGCCCGAGAAACACACTGATCTCAGTGGCTAATTCACACCCAAACACACACTTCGCTGAATAAACACAGTCACACACTAGCACAGATATAACACATGAACACGAATAATGGCCTATAAAGAGATGTCACACCTGGGATGTTTGCGTTAATCAGGAGTCGTTCACTGCGCTTTAATCCAAGATGTCCACATCAGCGTGGAGCTGCGCATGCGCACAGCTGTCGGGATGCGTGACGTCATCGTGCTAGCTGTGGCCGTTCGGGCGTGGCTTTTATATCGTAGCAAAAACAAAAGGAACATTATGATTATATTCTTCCATTATATATAGGTCAATATACATAATCAAATGTGTTTGATTGACATATAACATTTTATAAATGATAATATGCAATTCCAAATTCCTAATATTATATGTCCTTTTAATTTAATTCTAACTATAAATGTAAAATAAGATGGTTTTCAGACAGTTCAATAGGGGTGGCAATATGGTTACAGCTCTTAGTTTTTGTGGGTGATATCTGATGTTCTGGCATAGAAAAAGATTTTAAAGATCAGTTGTTTCTACCCTCATTGCTCCCTCACAACAGAGCTGCCCGGCACGGCCCGCTTACTGAACCCAGTCGAGCGACATTAGAAAGATTTCACCTCGCCTGTGGTCAGATCGGCAGGGCGGTTTCATCAAGCTGTGTGTTTACAGGCAGAAGTGTTGTCAAGTCCTCGGTTTTCAAAACAGTTGTCGCTGGTTGTTTTTCCATGGGTTAAAAGTGGAAAGATTTTGTGCATCAGCTGTCAATCTTAAGAAATGTGATTTTAATAATGAAAGTAAAGTTTTGGTATTGGCAGGTGGAATAACGCACTTTTAAATCACTGTGATTTCAGGACATACAGCTTGAATTTATGTGGACAAACAAAGCAATCGAAACACTATATTATTATTGTTGTTATTTTTTTTAGTATTATTATACAAACACTTTTATCTACCATTTTACTCTTTTACTATGTCAAAAGAGTTTTTAATAATCAACGCGTTTATCTAAACAACAATATTCGGATAGATTACTAATAATACCTTTTAAAATGTAAAAGTAATCCATTTTTTTAACGAGAGCAATCATTTTTTTTAATGGAGGGACAGAAAGATACAATGGAGCAAGAGAATATACTGGATGAAGAAAGTGACAGAGGAGCAGTGAAACAGAGGAAGAGACATCTACTGCATGTCCAGAAGAAGCACGTGGTAAACCCATTATCTGCAACCATGTTCCTCATTCAGGTTAGATCAGATTTTAATAGATTTGTTTTTATTTAATAGATTTGTCTCTGGAACAGTGTAAAGTACCCTGCTGCTTCAAACACTCCACTATTATACCAGTCCCAAAAAAAAAAAAGAATTACTGGTCTCAATGACTACAGACCCGTTGCTCTTACATCTGTGGTCATGAAATCATTTGAAAGACTGGTGCTGGCCTACCTGAAACACATTACTGGACCCTTGCTGGACCCTCTTCAGTTTGCTTACAGGGCAAAGGTCTGTGGATGATGCAGTCAACATGGGACTGCATTATATCCTGCAACATCTTGACAGACCTGGGACATCTGCAAGGATCTTATTTGTGGACTTCAGCTCGGCTTTCAATACTATCATGCCTGGCCTTCTGTCATCCAGGCTAACCCAGCTCTCTGTGCCATCCCCAATCTGTCCGTGGATCACCAGCTTCCTGACAGATAGGCAGTTAGTGAGTTTAGGGAAACTCACATCCAGACCCCCCACTATCAGCACTGGCACCCCCAATGGTTGCGTGCTCTCTCCACTGCTCTTCTCCCTGTACACAAACGGCTGCACTACAAAAGATCCCTCTGTTGAGCTTCTGAAATTTGCAGATGATACCACAGTCATTGGCCTCATCAAGGATGGTGACGAGTCTGCTTATAGACTGGAGGTTGAACAGCTGGCTGTCTGGTGCAGTCACAACAACCTGGAGCTTAACACTCAAAACAGTGGAGATGATTGTGAACTTCAGAAGAAAGCCCCCAGCACTCCCTGCACTAACCATCAAGGACAGCACTGTGGTGGCAGTGGAGTCATTCAGGTTCCTGGGCACCACCATCTCTCAGGACTTGAAGTGGGACAATCAGATGGACTCCATTGTCAGAAAGGCCCAGCAGAGGTTGTACTTCCTTCATCAGCTGAAGAAGTTTAACCTGCCACAGGAGCTGCTCAAACAGTTCTACTTGGCCATCATTGAGTCTGTCCTGTGCTCATCCATAACTGTCTGATATGGTCAGCTACCAAATCAGACATCAGGAGACTACAACAGACAGGATGGCTGAGAAGATCATTGGTTCCCCCCTGCCAAACCATCATGACCTCTATTCCTCCAGAGTGAGGAAAAGGGCTAAAAAAATCACTTCGGACCCCACACATCCAGTGCACTCCCTCTTTGAACTGCAACCGTCTGGCCGGCGCTACAGAGTACCAAGCACCAGAACTGCCAGACACAAGAACAGTTTTTTCCTCAGGCTATATTAAATCTGAACAAACTTACTCAAGTTTGTTCAAACTTAAAACTGTCAAACCTTCACACTACCCAACACATCTGTATATTACTACATAACATCCCGAATTGTACATCTGTAAATAATATTGTAAATAACATATCAGCGCAATAACATCCACTACTACTACTACTATTGCTGCACTTTATTGTATTATTATAACACCAGATAATAAAGATGTTTTGGATGACTTGGAAATTACAGCCAAATCACTGTATAGTATGAATAGTGTTTGAAGCTGTCAGATTGATAAATTCTAAATAATTTAAGCAAATATCAGACCTGAAACTGTAATCTTTAAATCATTTCTTATGGGCTTAATTAATCTATGCTTTGGTATGGTAGTATGGGGATAATACAGTAAAATCATGTAGTATATCTCAGACTATCTTGCAAATTTGATACCTAACATATAGTGAATTGTCAATTGGCGTAATTTAGTGAGTCCTTGAACTAAACTGACAGCAGCTTACAGTCACTGCAGTAAACTGAGCTGAACAGCAGAGCAGGTTCTGCTCATTAATGCTGTTATTTCTGACAATGCAACTGCAATAATGCAAACTTGTGTGTTTTATACTTAAACATCGCCATCCCTGTTTGTACTTTTCATAAAACGTGTCATAAAACAATATTTTGGCGCCCTCACGTAGTAGGAATTGGAAACAGCATCCTCCACAGTAGACCTAAGTTAACATGACAGCCCTCATACTCATACAAACACGTCCTAGAGATATTCATTTTACGAAAAACTCCAAAGTATATGAATAATGTAATATAACATAAAATCAACATGCTGAACAACAGAACAGACTGCAGTAGCTGCACCATTCTATCCACAGTTATGAAAATGACAAACACATTTGGATGTTTTGTCCCAATGAGTAGAATATTCTGAGAGACATTTAGAGAACAGAACTGCAGAACTACTGATTATAACACGTAATTAACTTTAACATGTTTGTTATTAGTTAGGTGATATGCTTGATGTTTACTTGCACATACAGTGTTAAAAATGTAATAAAAACATACTGTTAAATATACTAATATCACTAAAGAATTTTACTTTTGACAAACTTGTGAGTTAGGTGTATGTGACTAAATAATTTAAGTTGCTCCTGATTGTCCGTTCTGTATCAGTGGACATATACATTACATAAAACATTAAATAGAAGGGGGGCTGCAGGTGAGATTCTGAGAGTGTGTGACGTAAAGAACTCTAAAGGTTGATAAACAAGACTTCATCTTGGCTAAATAATTATTAATTGATGTTTTGTTTGTATCTCAGTTAGGTTTGTATTTTTGTATACATGTCAGATACATGTTACAAATAAGTGTTTTGTCAATATTGTTCACATACTATCTGTTTTATTCATAGAGCATCTGGAGTTTTTTCCTTTAAGTTAAAATTGTAAAAAAAAGTAATTTTGCTTGCTGCATCAGCCACAGGGCTGAGTTCACTGCCAGTTAACTGTAGTAAACAAGCATTAATGCCCGTTTGTGTGGCTCCTTCCCCCTTGTTTTCTCTCCTCTCCATTTGTCCTTCTCCCTCAGCTCCCGCTCCCTTTCTCTCTGTCTCTATCCCTATGGACATTAAAATGTGCATGTTAATACAGTGGGCAGAAAAAGCAGAAGCTTGGCTGTCGTGTTTGTGGGTCTCACTGATTGTGAATGAGATCTCTGACTGTATCTTCTCATGCAGGAGCATGCTGCCTTAGCTGCAGATAGTTGTGTGGCTATTCTGCATAACACAGATCACATGCACTTGCAGGAGCTGCAGACTCACTGATGCATATAAAAATGATGAATCAACTAGAAATAAATGACTGGATCTTTAATATCTAAAGTTATTTTAGAATTCAGTGAAAACATTTTCTGCAGAAATAGTTTGTCACAATGTTTTTACAGAAAGAGAAATATAGCAGTTCTGTCATAATTCTCTTGTTTCAAACACCAACATCAGCCAATAAATCAAACTATCAGTGTCCAGTGAGACCCGAGTTTCTACATACACATTTCAACAGATGAACTCCTCACCAGCTTTTAAAGTGCCAGTCAGACACTGTCACATGAAAATACAGAAAATCACACTTGTGAATTAATCATTTTTCTGATATTGCTGTTTAGTGTTTTGGTTGATCTAGAGGTCAGAAATTACAGTAAGTAACAACATAAAAGTGATATTTGAACCAGCTAACCCTAACCCTAACCCTGACATCGAAATGAGCTAGGCATGACATCAATAATACATTAGACAACAATCATGAACCAACATGCATCTGACAATTTTTCAATATTTGATATATCATAATTAGCATAACTGATTATATCAAAGGCACTTCTGATGAATACATTCTATTCATGAAACACACACAAATTTTTGGTCTCTTGTTTTTGCTTCTCTCATTTTGCTTCACTGAATGACTCCCTACTGCAGCTGCACTTCCACCACTAGCAAGTGCACTATGAAGCAGAGTCTGTTCTCTAGATTTGGACTGTACTGTAAACTACACTGATACACAGGCTTACAGATATGAGTTCAAATGATGATAAACTGTCTTGGCTCTGGGCTAATGCACATCTTTCTATTAGAAACTCCCTCTAACCTATTAGCTGGTAAAAAATGAGTCAGACTCTCTCCTCTGTGTCTTAGCAGAAGCTTAGTCTTTGTTTAATTATTGCCATGTGTCCCAGATCTTGTGCTGAAGCTCCAAACAGCTCAAGTTTGTCTGTGTTAATAGTGAAATCTTATTGAACTGTGTCCAAATAAGTTGCTTTAAAGTAAGACACAGCAAGCGTGTACATTACAGATTTATCACCAGCACCAGTGAATACAGATCAGACTGGGGGTCATTTCAAACGATAAATACTTGCCTCTAACTTGAAATGCAGTGAGTGTCCTATTTAACCAAATAAAACAAGTGTAAGTTCTGTTTACACTCACTTCCCTGACCTGGTGGAGGAAGGAAGTTGGGCCCTGGACCCTCACATATCTCAGACTCCTGACATTAATGTTTAGGGATAGGAGATTTGTCCCTACTCATTTTGTTTTAAGTTAATTGATGGCGCTCAGGGCTGCAGCTAATGTAATGTATGAGCCAATTTCTGTTATCCTCCGTATAAAAATTGTTTTTGCTGATGTAAATTTGCCATCTTTTCACATCTTGCTGATTCTGAGGCTGATTCCCAAAACCTTTGAAAAACAACTTTTGTTGTTGTGTTTGTGTCATTGTGTTATTGTGTTATTTTCTCTCACCCCCAAATCACATTTAAACCCACAGACGGTTCACACTTCATCTGAAAATCACAATCAGACCGATAGACAGTTCACACTTCATCTGAAAATCACATTCACAGTTACACTTTACCTTTAAATCACGTTTGGGTTTTCAGATTCTTGGATTCAAATCATATTTAGTGATTCTCACATTAAGTTCTAACATATCTGCAGAGAGTCTGCGAACATTCATATTCTAATAGCAGGAGCAACAAACCATGAAGACTTAGATGCAGTCATCTATGCTTCATGCACTTCATTTTTGGAAATGTTTTAGCCAATCACATAAGCTTTAAATGATGCCATTTTCCAACTGTGATAAGTCCAACATTTCTCTCTCAGAACGAGGCTGAAGAGTCATTTACCAATAGCTCAGTTATATAAACAGAGGCAGAGAGGAGACCATCTCTTATCCACAGAAATAAAGCAAGTGTTTGTCTACAGCAGACTGAGAACTGGAGCATTCTGCATCTGTTCTGATCCAGCTGAAGTTCTTATTAGCGCTTCTGTTCTAAGATCCCCTCTGATTTCCAGCAAGTCTTCAATGAGCTGCAATGATGCATTCAGAGTTAAACCTTTAACCTTCACTGTGCTCGGACGAACTCTCTCACCTCAGAGTAGATTGACATCAATAAAAAACACCCTCAACCAATTACAGACTCTGAAAAAGCTATCTGACTATGTTTTCCACTTCTCACACTTCATTTTGTACTAAACACAAATAAATGCCATAAAAATGAAATTGAAATAAAGTGTAAAATAAATGATTTAAAGTACGTTTATGTTCTTAAAAAACCTAACTGAAAACTAACTCCCGCCCCGCACATACACACAAAGTCATGCATGGTTGGCTGAACATCATATACATACACATGAGGGGGGAGGGTGAACAATCTGAGAGAGAAAGAGAGCTGAAGGAGCACCAGTGAGTGGAGCGCACAGACAGACAGACAGACAGACAGACAGAGAGAGAGAGAGAGAGAGATAGGGAGGGAGGGAGAGAAAGAGAGAAAGAGAGAGGGAGGGAGGGAGAGAGACAGAGAGAGAGAGATGATTCCAGGTTCATATATGAGTGTTCCTGAAGCAGCATGTGGATTCAAGCGGCAGAGGAGACCGTGTGAGAGAGAAGAGAGAATAGCTGACAGCAGACACACACAGCAGCTCACTGCCTAAACCCAGACACCATCTGCATTCACACTCAAACATACCAGTGACACAACAGCACCATTAGCAGGACAGAGCAATGCTTTACAGCAACAGTAAGTAGATTTTTACCTATGATAACTTTTCTGTTGTAATATTTTAAGGGCAGGTTCTCACTTTATTATGAGTTTGACTCAAAAAATGCTCTTCTTCTGTCAACAACTCTCCTGTGCTGACATCAAAAGCCACCACGGAAAACATCTCCATCCTCCCTGGGGATTACTACTGAGGGATTTTGAAGGAATATGTCTGACTACAGGATTTAACAAATTCAAGAGAAGCAGTTTGTGTTTGTGTCACTGTTCATGTGGATTACAGCTGTAATTGGGTCTTGCAAATCATGTGTGCTGACCGCTGATAAAGTAGGTTTTCAGCTGTTACACAAGTGTGTTAAATGCAACTGTAGTGTAGCATCAGCTGAGATCTTTTCTAGACTGGGCGCAGCCATGGGAGCAGAGCTGGGGAGGAGAACAGCCTGAACTCCTCAAATTGACCAATCAAGGTCCACCTCCCTGCCACTGGGACAGGATGGTGCTCCCCCCTTCCACTAATAAGCCACACGTATGCTTGTCTGCTGTCATAATCGTGAGCAGTATGGTGCTAATGGATGCATACCTTGTCGAACAGAATCACGGCTCGGGAAAGATCGGCATCTGCATCATGGTGATGGTGGGAGACCTCTGCTTCCTCATCATCCTGCGGTACGTGGCCGTGTGGGTGGGAGCTGAGGTGAGGACAGCAAAACGAGGCTACGCCATGATCCTCTGGTTTCTATACATTTTTGTCTTGGAGATTAAGGTGTATTTTGTTTACCAAAACTACAAGGCTGACCACAAAAGTCTGGATGCATTAGCACGAAAAGCTTTGACTCTCCTGCTCTCCATCTGTATTCCTCTACTCTTTGTTATTTTGGTAGCTGTTGACCACATGGAGTATGTGAAAGCTTTAAGAAAGAAAGAGGAGATCAGAAACCGCTTGTTTTGGGTGATGATGGATCTGTTAGATGTTTTGGACATCCAGGCCAACCTGTGGGAACCACAGAAGAAAGGGCTTCCTCTCTGGGTGGAAGGATTAATGTTTTTCTACTGCTATATTCTTCTTTTAGTGCTGCCTTGTGTGTCTCTAAGTGAGATCAGCATGCAGGGCATCAACATCAGTCCCCACAGGATGATGCTGTACCCCATCCTGAGTTTGGTCACTATTAACGTTGTAACTCTCTTCATCCGTGGAGGAAATCTACTCCTCTATAAAGATAACAGATTGTCTGGGATACTCATGGGCAAAAACATACTAGCCATTCTTCTGAAAATGTGCAGTTTTGTGCAGTACAGGAGGCAGCTGCAGAACACTCTGCCAGTGTTTGGAATAGAATTACAGAAGAACTTAGTGGTGTCGAGTCGTGTTGTGCAGAGCCCTACACAGAAAGCACATCAGGAGCAGACTGCACTACCTGAGGTGGCTACCTGTGAACATATGTGACACAGAATCTGTGGACCATTATTCTTTCTTTGACAAGTGCTTATTTTTATGAATGTATCTTAATGTTGTTAAATGCATACAGCCACACAGACTACTTTTAATAGTGAGACAATATAGTACATTGCCCATAGTGTGCAAATTTTTTTTTTATTTAAATTTATTAGAGTTCCTAACCCAGATACAATGTCAACACAATATGTCCATCTTCAAACTGTAGCTTTTACAAATAGTAATACCACAGACTAAGTCATACGACCATAATCCAATACATTTACTGTTGCACACTGTGCCTCGTTTGTGTTTATGACTGTATTTTATTTTAAATAAAGTCAAATCTCAAACAAGATCTCATACACACTTATAATGAAGATATTTTGTGTTATAAATCATTGTAATTTGTGATTCTCACTCATGCAGAGAAAAATAATGCAGCCTTTCGGAAATGGGTGAGGATTGTTTCCTACATGACCCTTTGGTAAGAAAAAGTTATATACAAGTTTCCGTGTTATGTGTTTGTTAGGCTCTTTCACTAATTATTCAGAAGATTTTGTTTTATGTCCTAATTACAATTATGCTGAGGGTTTTTCAATAAATAGTGTTACAAAGAGAAAATGGCCACTGATTTTCCTCCCTTTATTCTAATCCCCAGTAAGGGTTATCTCATTGCAAATGTAGCTCCTTTTTGCCAACCCATTTGTCTGAAATAGGGGTGTAAAATGTACTCAAAAACATAGAGTGAAAGTACAGATTGTGAGTGAAGATTTTAATCAATTAAAATATCTAAGTAAAAAAAACATTACATTGTGTTAAAAAATAAAAGTAACATCAAGAATGTTATTTTTAACAATATGAAGTGAAGGAACTGCATAAAATGTTTATCTCTAGCTTTTAGCTTAAGAACTAATTTAACTATCAGACAGCAATACACACTAAACATGAAAACATGCAACATGCTACACTTCAGCAGTAGCTGATTTTCTGAACGGTTAAGTCTAACCCAGCTATTTTAGCGCTGAAGAGCCTCTCACAAGCTGCTAATACAGTGATTCTTATCATTTGTCTCAGGAACAGGTCAAAGTGCATTTTGGTAATTGATGAGATATGATGTCACTTTCCAATGACCAATGAACATGTTTGGCCAGTTACATTGTATGGTAAAATAAATCTAATAGGCGGATCAACATTATATTAAGATGGACATAAGCACAATTCAGTTGGTTTGTTCAGGGCCGGTTCTAGACATTTGGAGACCCTAGACAAAATTTATTTTGCAGGCCCCTGCCTTCCTCCTCCACGTTTTGTCCCAATACTTTTCCCCCAAATGTTTAACGTGATTATTTTTTAAGTTACTGTATAATGTACGCAGAAATTGCTCATAAAGCCACACTGACTAAAATTTTTTAGGTTCAGTAATAGATGTGTTTAGTAATTCATTAACAGCAATACACGCACCCACTATTCTATACAGTAAAATGACAAGATAACAAAAAAAAAATACAAGAAAATACAAGATAACATTACACTGCTAACAAATAATTGCAGATGAACAGTTCCTGGACACCACTTCAGTACATAAACATCAACACCTTTATTATATTTTTAGCATTATAGTCTATAAAACCACATTTAGTATTGCAGTACTATACCTTAAATATGCACTATATACACAAATCAAATGCTAGTGGAAGTAAAAGACAAACTACTAAGCAGAAAGAATAATTCATTTCTTCCTAAAATGTTATGCTTTTTTAAATAAATATAACAACAGATGATTTAAAATATAAAATTAAGTATTATGTTAGAGCAGTAACGCAAACAGTAGTGAAATATAGAGGGTACAGACTGAAGTACTTTTTTGAAACATTAAAAATGCTCGAGTGTGTTTGATCTTTGACTTTTAATGCAAAGTATTTACTTTTACAGTATTCTGCTGGTCAGCTTCTGACGCAATGTCTTTCCACACACAATTTCAAAGCTTCCACTACAGACACAACATGTTGATGACTCTTGCATGCTTTTTAAATTACAATAAGCTGGTTAACAGCACAAAACCCAGTTTATTTTTACAATACATTACAATGACGACAACTTACATATGCTGCACTTATTTGTGTGCCTGTTTAGCCGTTTGCTTAACAGCCACAGAAAATGTTTGTATTAATGGCAGCTACAAAGAAGTTGCATTTTGATCATTGTATCCTGTTTCTTAATACATTCAGAGGGCAGGACCTACTGACAATACATTGGCATTCATTGGTTTCACTCTAGGTGAGTGACAGTCCAATGGAGAAAGAGAATTTGCTGCCTGTCATTAAACTAGCATATAGGGAGGTTACAATTATGGAGGACCCACCCCCAAGTCCAAAGACATAGACAATTGCCCGCTCTACCAGCCCTGAGTATGTGCAAAATGTAATGAGTTCTTTTCAAGTGTAAAAAATGGTAAGGATGTAATTATGTAAAAATTTATTTAAACACAAGTATTCAGTTAAATTATACTGTAAAGTACAGATCCCCCAAGTAATACTTAAGTACTAAAATCAAGTATACTGAAGTGCTTTACACTCCTGGTTCGAAAATGGTCCTTTAACACCTTGTCTTGTCAATGGTCGAAAATGGTCAAGAAAAACATCAACAAAGATGCTGACTGTTATGCTAGCGATGTTCGCACAGGCCCCATAACCGTTTAGGGTTAGGGTTTCCAGGATTTCCTTCTGCTTGGTCAGTCACAATACCACTGAAGATAAAGTGATAACCTTTGATAACGCTTGTGATAAAGTTTTGTCTCTGCTCCACATTCTGCACAATTCCTTGCAGGGGTGCTTCCTGTCTGGCCTTTAACTTCTGCTGCGATCAAGTAAAAGATTAGAAAACACAGAGCTTCCACGGAGCTTCCCATCAACAAATCTCCAATGGTTATCAAGCCAACTTGCTTAAGTTTCTCGCTACAAATGAGAGAAAGCTTTAAAACGTCAGGTCCATAGTCTGAGAACTGGGACAAACTAGAAACAGAACTGCACTTTTAACAACAAGACTGTGGAGAGCAGCATTCATCATCAATATTAGCCAATCTGTCCCTGACAAATATATGGTGTCTGTTGCTTTAGCTGATATTTGTCCAAATATCTTTAAGTGTAGAACATTCTCAAGCCACCCATGAATGACATTTTTAGTAATGATCCACATGAAGACTTATGAGTCTATGTGAGTCCATGCAAAATATGTTAGCTTGAGTTTTTAGAATTGCTGTTTATAATGCACATTGGAAACTCACACATACACACTATATGTTTTCTATAATATAGACACAATGACTTTTATACTGTACAAACTGAATATTCTATCCCCTCACCCTTATGGACAATTAGAATATTCTCCCTAATATATCTCCCTACCCCAAAGCTAACCCCCACAGAAACCTTTCTGCATTTTTACATCTTCACAAAATTAATTTAGTTTAATAATCAATTTCACTTGTGACTTTTACCATTGTTGTGGGGACATTTGATAAACTCACGTACACACAAAAATTCAAAGACAAGAATAAGATTATAAAAGGAAATCTCACCACCGTTTCCCATCTCAGACTCATCCAGAAATGGTTACCTAACAAAACACTTGATACAGAATAAATATGTGGTTTTAACCTCCTTTACACATCAGAGCTTAAAGGAATCTTTAATCTTTTGTCAGTTATTCTGAGAGGAAATGACAGCTTTCTCAATGTCTTTTAAAAAGGTTCAATCAATTTGATTGGTTAGTGACAAAATCTTATATTGTCCAGATATCCACAAGTGTATTCTTGAAGATAACATAAACCTTTGAAAGAAGCACTTTGAGGCTTTTGTAGACTTCAATTATCCTCTGAATAACACCTTATGGTGTTATATAGATGGAGTCTTTGACAGGATGAAAGCACATCTGGGGTGGTAATTCAAAGTTCTTGAATTGACGGTCACTGTCATTTTTCATTATGTAACTGAGGTGAAGGTAAGGAAAGCTTATATGAAAGACTTTAACAACATTCTGTTTCTGACAGTGGTGACCCAACAAGACCTAATCTATGATGAGGGTGAATCTCAATCTCTTAAACAGCATAAAAATGACCACACTTAACTAAAGACAACATCTTTCATTATATTCTGAAATCACATTTACTTGCAAATATGCCTGTTCTTTCCTGCTGATAACAGATAAAACACCCTCACTAATGATTCGTACAGGCCTGACAAACACCAAACAATGTTCTCCCGCAGCTCTTACACACTGAACCAGTTTTTAACAGGGGGCGATTTACTACTCTCCTTATGCTCCACAGTCAAGAAAGCAGACAGTGTGGGGACACTTTGACCAGTACACACAAAGACAACTGGATGTGTTTCAATTTCTTGAAGGAAAGATCATCATCACCACTTGGTTAGAGGGTGTGACTTGTATCCATAGGGTCACAGGTTCAATTTACAATGCCTAAAAGAACAACCAAGGTGCCCTTGAGCAAGACTCATTTGTTCCCCAGGCTCCCCACTGCTCTGGGTGTGTGATAACAGTTTGTAGTGTTCACAGCTCACTACCCCAATGTGTGTGTGTGTGCACTAACTTGGGTTAAATGCAAAGGACAAATTCTTAGTATGGGTCATAATACTTAGCCTGAACTTCATTGTGCGATTCAGTACACAAATTTGACATCCTTATTTTATTGAGAACTGGTAAAGGTAAAAGCGAGACTGAATATATCTACAAAATCAAATCTTAAGTCTGTACAGTATTTAAATGCAGAATTCATTGCAGAAGGTTTAATACCTAGGCTCAGAGTGTTTCACTCCACTGACTACCTGTAGGTGCCTGAATCATATTTAAATTTCTGACCCTGGCCTTCAGAACGGACACCAAAACTCTGACCTCAACTCTCTCCTTGAGATATATGTCTCCTGTCATCTAAGTTCTGTAAACAAGCAACATCTGATTATTCCCTCACAACAAGGCATGAGATCACATTTTCCTATTCTGTTCCTCTCTGGTGGAATGAGCTGCCAGCCTCCACCTGATTTTCCCAGACCATCACAACCCTCAAAAAATGACTGAAAACATACCTGTTCTGCAGACACCTGACTAATCCCCAATATTCTAACGTGTAATTTAGCATCAGAACTATTCCTACTTGTAAATGTAGCTTTGTAGGTTAGGCATATTGGCTTTTATGGTAAACGTTAAAAGCGCTCTCATTTGTAAGTCGATTTGAATAAAATGACTAAAATCTAATGCTAATGTAAATAAATGAACAAGACTTGTGGTGTTGTGGGTTTCTGATGCATTTCTCACTCATTGGCTGGTGTTATGGGAACCTGGCATGCATTTTCTGCTGCTCCAACATTTCTTATGATGTGAAGAAAAACATTACAAGAACTCTTAGCTCACAAAACATCTGTTCAAATGTGTTAGGGCCAAACACTAAACTGAAGGAAATTATCTGCTTTGCTGCTCTTACTGCTATCAAGAGCCATTAAAGTCAACTGAACCAATCAACTGCTTCAATTCCTTCCACACTTCTGCAAACAAAGGCACAATGTATGCAATTTTTGCCGTTAGAGGTCACGTTTTATGACGCTGTGAAGAAATGTGGAACGCAGAAACACTTTGCTGATACCTAATAAAAAAGAGAGTGAGGATTTAGCCAGAGTAAATAAGAAGTTTCTACTAATTCTACTAATAAATAACAAGATCCAAAGCTGATGTTTTATTAATCTCTTCAACAGACCACACCGTTAAACAACACATTTCTGAACAATCTAACACAAACAAACTTCCACAAAGACTAATACACAGAATTCAACAGAGAGATCTACTGACCTCAGTCTATACTCACTTTTCTGAAACATTGGACTGATTTAGAAACATCAAATGTGTTTAATACAGACACACTTGAGAGATCATGACACACGTTTGAAAGACGTTTGTCAAAAACTCAAAAGCAAATTCATTCAAACATCATTCAAATAAAAAAACAGAGCTGCTTTGCCAAATTGTACATAGTTAAAGGAAAAATGGTTGTATATTTGTATAGATGTTAGTTGTATAAATGGTTGACGTTATTGTAATGAAAAGTGATGTGTCAAGTGATTATCAAAAGTGATTATCATGATGAATACTGATATGACTATTATAATCTTTAAACTGATTTGCAGTGATATTTAAAATGAGACTTTGAAACAATCTGCCAGAAGCAAACAGCAGAGCTGTTTGACAGAACAAAATCTGTCTTTATGTGGAAAAGCAAAATTGATTCTTTTTCTCTCCCTTACCTTAATAATAAATATGATATATACAGTAATATACATTGTATATATACTAAATACAGTGATAAACATCGTAAATATACAGTGATATACCTTTAAATGTACAGTGATATACATTGCATTGGGCATTTAGGATAAACACAGTAGCATATAATTGCCTTTTGGTGCATCTTTTGGTGCACCTGGCAATATTCAAAAGACAGTTGAAAACACATCTCTTTCGTGAGCACTTAACCTCATCTTAAAAAAAAAGTTGTAGCATATGATACTCTTAGCAATGTCTGAAACTTGTATTGTGAGCACTTATTGTGTCTAGTTGCCTCTTCAGGTTGACTCGCTTGTTGTATCCCACACTTGTAAGTCGCTTTGGATAAAAGCGTCTGCTAAATGAATAAATGTAAATGCAAATCTAACCCTCCCTGAATTGCTGGCTAATGAAGTGGTCTGAGTGAAGCAATTGTGTGAATGGAAATAAGGGTTGGTGAGCCTCTGGGGTTTGTTACTTTTCTCTGTGCTTTGTTACTTTTCTCTGTGCTTTGTTTACCGTTGTCACCTGAGTGCTTTATTTCTATATGAAGGGATTGCCTCTCAAAATGGCTATAAATGCAATGTGTTCATTTTAAGTCAGACTTAAAAGACTGTAGTGCCCGAGCAGTATGCTCTGACATGTAGACTCATGTTCATAATTTTCTACAATAAAGACTTCTGTTGAAGAGAATCCAAGTCTCCTGGTCTTCAGTGGAAAAAGTTTTCACAATCTACCACTGTTAAGTTCCATCCCCACTGAAATCTGATTTGCTTCATTGGCAGGGCATGTGAAGATGACACGTAAATATGATTGTGTCCTGCAGCTTCACAAGTGACGGACACCAGACTCAAAGCACTTACTGAAAGCTCAAAGTCATTTGTCTGTGTCAGACAGCAGTACCTATCAGCACCAATCACACCTCCTGAGGGTTATCAGGGACCTACAGAGTGAAAACTGCCTGTCCTGCTGTCCAAAATGCTTTTATTTATGACTATTTACATTTATATTTCCATATTTCCATCTTGTTGCTTTACTGTCTTTATGTTGCCAGCACACTGCCTGTATTTCCAGCAGGTGCAGGGATGTTTAAAGATATGGATATGCTGTAGCATATGAACCTGATAAAGCTTGTGGCGAACAAGAAGAGGCAGAATGACCTTTACACGTTACAAATATACTCTAAGTAAGGAGAGTCTAAAGGGAATTTCACACCCGAGAGAGAGATGTACAATATTTTAAAGTGCAATTATGTGACAAGCTTTGATTGTTCTTTAAAGCCCTTTTTATCAACACCACATTCTCTGCATAGAGAACTGAGAAGTGTGTGTGTGTTTTTGTGTAAGAGAGAGGGAGGGAGAGAGAGACAGACTGGCTGTTTAATGGCTGATAGCACTGAATTACCTCAGGGTCTCTCTGCTCTAGAGACAAAAGCCCTGGTGATTTCCAGAATGTATCACTTTCAAGGGCATTCTGGGACGGGGGATAAAATCAAAAACTCAAGTTTTAACTTGAGTGTAAAAATTGAGTGTAAAATGTTTAAATACAGTCTAGTCTTCTGTTTATACACTAAACACAAACATTTTATGAGCATCTACAAAATCATGGTTGATTAGGGTTAAGGCTATTAAAATGTATCATTTTAATAGCCTCATATCATCTGAGTTTGTTGTTATTATTTGTTGTAAATATTTCTTATTAAATCCTTAAAATATGTTAAAATGTTTTATCTAAAACACAGTGATCAGCGATTGACCACTAACCCTAACCAAACCTCAAATACAAACTCATAAACTGATATCACACAGAATAACACAAAAAACTCAAATTATGCGACGTTGATAACTTTCTTCATTCTCAATGTCTTTCTGCCCAGTGTTTGCCTATAAAGCTGGAGAGAAAATGATTATGCAGGTTTTCCTGCAGGTCATTTTCTGCAAGAGCTCCTTTTGGGCTGCTCTGCTTTACCCTTTTGAGACATGGATGATTACAACACATTTTGTGAGAGTTCTGAGTGGTTTTGTTGACAAATGTAGAATTGTGTGCTGCTACCCAGTACAAACACACATCATGTAAAAAGCAGGACACAAACCCAGGAAGAATATTAAGAGTCCTCAAGAAGCACCCTTACACGCATGAAAAGTGTGTGTGTTTGTTCACATTCACACACTCTGGAATCATCAACAGTGATGTTTTCCAGAACAAATTCAGACAATCCTCAGGTTTTCACAGCTGAGCGATGACACCCAAAATGGGGGATATGTGTCAGTTATGTGTGATGTGGCAGTTATGTGTGATGTGGCGATACGTGTCAGTTATGTGTGATGTGGCGATATGTGTCAGTTATGTGTGATGTGGTGATACGTGTCAGTTATGTGTGATGTGGTGATACGTGTCAGTTATGTGTGATGTGGTGATACGTGTCAGTTATGTGTGATGTGGTGATATGTGTCAGTTATGTGTGAACACACAGAACACACTGTAACATGCACAACAAGCAACATCTTACCAGAATTACTAAAATACCAGAAAAAATTGTCAATCACATAACTGATTGATTTGTATTTAGCTTTGGATAAAATGTTTTACTTTACTTGGAGAGTCACCTTGGACCTTGAACTCTGTTATGTCCAGCTGGTGCAACCAACCTACTATGATCAAATAACACACACACAGTTATAGTAAAGATTCAGCATGAGTTTCCAAATCTCATAAGAACTGATTACAAATACACTGAAAACATTCTTTAAATTTCTTATATGAAAAATCGTGTTACTTATTTTGGGGTTCTCTGAAACCAGCAGGCAGAAAAATGAACAAATTCAAAACTTTTTCATATGCTAGTTTATATACAGTACAGCAGTTCATTCTTACTAGTTGAACATTACATTCTAAAAAAAGCCTCAGTCACATTTGTGAATCACCAATATCTGAAATCTTTAAAAAAAAAGGTCAGGTGAACATATTAAACAAATCTTTAAACATGCTGTACATCATAAGGGGATAAATGTGCTCAATCAACCTCTGCAGATAACTTTGAGATCTAAACTAATCAACTTTCAAAAGCTGTAGGATAAAAACAACACAAAATCAAGCTCCTCACATCTGATGATACTTCACAATTTCATGTATGCATGTGTATCTGAAAACACTAGTTTTGTTGCTTTATTTATATCAGAAAAAATAAATGTCTCTCTAGCTTCACATCATGCCATTATTAGCTTATTTATCTGTTGCTGCTTTCTCTAGGAGTAAAAACCCAAGTTAATTGTTGTAATGTACTGCTGGTGTAAGCAATAAAGACTAAAGAGTATTTTACAGGTTTATCACACACTGTAGAGTGTTTAATGAAAGCTGGAAAATGGCTTTCATGGAACACACTGGAAATTTTCCTTTTTCAGAAATGTGTAGGATTTCTACAGGTCAATTCATGCAATTTCAATCACACAATTCTCAACAAAACCAAAACTAAGAAGGACAAGAAGTGCCCTGAAAATAAAAAACAAACAATAATAAAAAAATCTGAAGACTTTTAGCCATAGGTATTTGATTTTTGTCCTGTGAGACCTTTAGGTCTGATGTTTAGTGAAGTTTGGTGGAGATGATAACCAGATGCTGATCATTCAGGCTGATAACAGACACAGCTTCAATCACTCACTCACTAATTCAATTCCTAATTCATTCTAATTAACTTCTTAATTTTGCACCATCAGTATCTAATTGAATGAATGCAGCAATGTGACTGCTATACCTTTGTGCTCCCGTAAGTAAAACAGTTTCATCCACAAAATCATACCCATACTAACAAACAGATGTCTCATTATAACATTCATATTGGCATAAAAAGATTATTTTCAGTATCTTATTCAATATCAACATCTGAAAACTAACTGCTACTGGTTTGTTGAGTTATGACCAGAAGGCTTGAAATTATTAAATGTAACCTTTTTAAAACCTTTATTTTATAAAGGTACTTTATTTTTTATAAAGGTCTATACTTTATTTTTAAAACCAGTTTGACCAGTCTGTTTTCATCATCTTAAACTGAAGCAGCCAGATCTTTCCTCAGAAGATGGTTTTACAAAAAGTTTAATCTGAGAATCAGAGTTTCTCTCTCTCTAACAGATTTGCTTTTGGACTGAAACTCTTACTTTTAAACAGCGTAACTGTTTTTCAGCAGAACTGAAACTTTTTGTGTCAGCAGCAGCATATGAAAAAATCACACAGGTCCAAACATGCCCACCATCCTGCAACCCCCTGATAAACAGTCAATAAACCATGAGTCCCACCCCAATCACCACTGAGTGACAGGTGAAGTGTGGGGCCACACAGCACCACAACCACAGTGTTTCTATCAATAACTCACAGACGACTCTGCTTATTAACCAAGAATATATATGGTAAAATTACAGTATTGCACTGCCGCATGTGGCTTGATATTTGTTTAATGTGGAAGTAAATAAATCAATCTGTAAAATGATCCCCTAAATCGACAAACAATGCCTTTGCTGCTCTGATGCAGCAAAAACAGTTCTTATCATAATGGAGCATATATTTCATAGTTTAGTTTAGTGTTCCTGCATTTATTAATTTTACATTTATATATTTACAGTCTGCATATTCTAAACATTAACTTATATATTAAGTTTTAGCTATATATAAAATAGTTATATGGAATTATATGTATAAATAAAATTGTATTATTTTACACAATTATTTTAAAATATAGCCTAAATAAAATATATTATGTATTTACTGAATTGCTGTGTACGCGCATTTGCCAAACCCTAGTATTACAGAGTATGTTTAAATAAATAAAGTAACTTTACCATATTCAGTATTGTTTTATGAAACGCTGTTGAAACTCGTGTCATCGTTTCAGAAGCGTGCACGCGACTTCCGGCGCCATTCATTGACGCGTTTCTTCTTTCTGCTCTTTACTGGCGTTTCTCATAAATATTTCGCCTCTAACTTTATGAGCGCCGTTGATTTGGTCTGACTGTAATTCTGTCATAAACAACAACACAACCCTAATAAATCTAAATAAACTGCAACGCTATCCGGCCCTTTATATAATAGACTGTGTCTGTATCACACAAACTTCAACAGGAAGAGTGGGCTCAGTGAGACACTGTGACGTCACGCAGACACACTTTCACTGTGAAGCCTAATCCATGTTTTCCAGTTGTACAGAAGATGAGAGGTAGAACAGATATGTATCAAAAGCCCCAAAACACTTACTGGAATATTCATTCTATTCTATTTTTTATCATTATTAATATTTTTTTCTTTCCTTGACACTGTTTAGGTTGTGTATTGATGTTTCGGCAATATTGGCTGCATAACAGTCATGTCAATTAAGTAGTTTGACAGAGAGAGAACAAAAGAATTTCAGCATTGTTATTGTAACAACACAACGTTTTGTCAACATCACGGCTTGAACTTTAGTCAGAAAATAGTTTTATTATAAAGAAGCAGATTCAAGGCCTTCGGGCATTCTGTTGGAACTTAGTCCAGCAGCGCCATCTGGTGGTTAATTTATAAAGCCTACCGATTGATTTGCAGATAAGTAACCTTAGGATCCACAGCAATACAGTAATTCTAATAAATGTGTGATCCGTTTACAATTTTTTACAAACTGATAGAATTGAACAACGTCTTGTACAGCAGTTTATGTCTCTTAACAACTTTGACATTACAAAAATAAAAACAAGCTGCAAAAATATAAATAAACCTTTTCTTATTTACATGTTTAACATTAGATAACTTTGACTGCAAACATTCAAGATAACAGCTGGTTTGTTTGCATGATCTACAAATAAACAAAAACTACAGAAAATGCTACCAAATAGTGTTTGGAATAATTTTTATAACCTTCAGGCAATGAGGTAGTTAGTTCACTAGTTCTTATTTCAGTCATTCAAAAAAACATTTTTATAATTTATGTACCGTGTTGTGAATTAATCAAATTCACATTCAGTTTTTGCAATGTGTTACATGTCACAGGGCATCTCATACACCAGAAAAATAAATTATTCCTAAAATGAGAAACCTGTTCTCACCACAACTTTATATTTGTTAGATGTAAAGGAAGTTTTCAACACGTCTTCAAATCTCCACTGAATCCAGCCACTGGTTGGCATGGCAATATGCCATACTGAGGTTACTACTGTAGCCTACTGTTACTACTGTAGTCATGGGCTTATTTTAGTACATGGATTCTTCCGTAAGTCTATCTGAAAAAGAAAATCATTTAACCATTTAATCATTTAAATCAAATACATTTAACAAATGCAGCTTTTATAAAGGTACTCATTAAAAATTTAGATCTTTTTCTATCCACCATTTTATCATAGGTTTTATCATCAATTAATATATTCTAATAAATATTCTAGTCTTCTAATTAATTACCTTCCTTGATGTCATCATACAGACAGTGATTGAGCTGATTCAACTCAAAGTTTGTTTCATAGCAGTTCTGTGTGTTGGTAATGGGCTCTGTTGAGTATGACTCCAGGGGACCAGAATGCACCAGTGTGCCCACAGCTGGAACACCTGGGACATGATCCTCTTTCACAGAGACCACATCAAGATCACGTAGAATGCTGTCTATGACTCTCTCGTCCAGAAAAACATCAGCTCTGGATGAGTGTGAAGGTGCACCCGGCCAGCAGAGGGGGCTGTTTTGGGAAACTGAGCGTTGTGCGCTGTACATATCAAAGCTGCTGGCCAGACAGCAAATCTGATGTGCCAGGATACTGATCTCCTCCTGTTCTATCTCGTTGTAGTTAAAATGTCTCTCAACAGTGGGCGAGGACTCTGGGGTGAGCAGTCCCGCTAGGGGTAACCCAGTTTCCTGGGGTTCTTGGTGAGCACTGACCCGTCTGTGTGTCTCGGACAGAAGAAACGAGCTGAAGACTTCAGGATGAATAACGCTGTCTGACGGGCCCTCACACATGTCCAGCACAGGCTGGTAAACAGGGACCAGGTGAATGTCGGGCCTGCAGGCGTGGAGGTCATAGGTTGGGTCAGAATACGGGTGAGACACCAAACCTAATGAGCCAAGAGGAAATGCTTGAGATGAGAGCTCAGAAGAAGAACGAGAGGGAGAGAACTGATCCAAACCAGAACTTCCATCACATGTGAGCAACTCTACAGTGTCAAAACCTTCAGACAGGAAGTCAGAAGAGTGAGAGGAAGTAGGGCTATAGGGAGGTGTGGAAAAGAATGCTGGCTGGTCTACAGTAACAGATGAGCTTTGGTAGTCCTCATGTGTGATGCTGTAGTGACCGCTGTTCTCAGACATCCTCCTGATTTTCCTCCTCGGCTCACCTCTCTGGGTTTCACACTCACTCTGTCTCTTTGCAGAGCAACCGGGCCCCGGGCTCCATGACCTCTGGGTTGGCGGAGCACTGCACACAGACTGTGATGAGGACGTCAACACATTGCTGTAGAGTTTGCATTTGAGATAGATGGCCTCCGTTTCACTGCAGATGACAGAACAAAACACATGAAAAGGTCAATCACTGTCACTGTTATAATTTTGTTAGGGAGAATCATTTGTGTTATTTGACATATTAAAATGTTATTAAAGTGACACTTGCTAATGGCAGAAATCAGCTAGCAGGTCTGTAGACAGAAAGATGTTCTGTATTGTTTACCTGATGACGTGGTTTTTGCAGGCAATCACTCGTCTGGCTGCTTTCCTAACTGCCAAAATGTAAATCCAGATCCATGAGAAATCTTTACACTGTAGTCTGACAACCATCGGTACATCTGCATCATCTTGTACTGTGGTACAGAACAATGAAAACTTGATTAACCCATTGAGCAAAATACCTTTAAATATTTACTGTTAATTTAATATTAACATTTATTTTAAAAAAAAAATCATTTATACTTCTGTTTACTCACTAAGACTCCTGTGCAAGCCGGCACCAAGTCTGAGGTCATCAGGGTGCAGAAGGTGGTACCATGACTGACCAATCAGCTCCTCTGCTGAGAAACCCAGGTGGAAAAAAACACTGAGAAACAACAGCAACATATTATCCATCATCATCATTGAAAAAACATGTAATTCATTTTAATTCAATATTAATCAGAAAACTGAATTTTAAAAAAAGAATCTGGCATTCATTTTACACTCTAAAAATTTACCAGACCAGCTCTCTTATGAAAACAAAATTGTTCTTTGTAAATCACCAAATTATGATCTTGGTAAGAGAAGATAGGAAATGCTGTATCACCTGTAGGGGGCGTGAGTAAAGCTCATGTCTGGGTTGTGGAGAGTCTGGAAGCACATGGAGTCGTTCAGAAACTCTGTGTCCCTCAGTCTGTTTACCGTGGGTGTACAGAGGGCCACAAACAGAGCAGAGTTTGGCAGTCCGCCCTGGAAGCGCCCCCTCACCAACATGGAGCAGCAGCTGCCATACTGGAGCCGGAAAGACTTAGAGGTGATCATCCTGCACACAAAACTCCGGTCTGACAGAGAGAGAGCGAGAGAGAGAGAGAGAGAGAGAGCACAAGTTACAGCCTTATCTGCCAATACCACAAAATAATTAAAATATGATTTATTTATATTTATTTAGATTGTACAGCACACATTTAAGCACCTGCTGAAATATCATCTTCATTCATGAAGGCTTTCACAGTTTCCACATCATGAGTGTCAATCATATCATAAAAAGAATCTCCCTGAAGCACATCAACCTGTGAATGCACATAAAACTCATTCTAACATCACCAAACACTTAAAGAACAAACAAAAACACTGAAGAAACATCACATGAAAACCCTTACCAAAATTATCCATGGTTTTATTAAAGTGAAAGTGTAGTAAGCATGTTTTTTGATTGCCGCATTGATTACCATTTGTATAACCACACTTTTACTACAAATGCCATGGTTAAACTATGGCTGCCGTAGCAACACATTGGTTAATTTGAGGTTACCACGGTTTAGCTATAGTAACCATGTCTTTTTTGCTTTAAACTGTAGTAAAACCATAGTTAATTTTCAGTCTTTTAACAGAGACATAAGTAGATATCAGTTTCTCACCATTGAAAGTCCAAGATACAGTGACACATTTTCAGAAACATAAACCAGTTTTCCAGTTTTGGTCAAAGCAACAATAAATCCAGGCAGTGCTTGCAGGAAGCCCTCGTACGGCACAGAAAGCCCCCTTCTATCCTCATAGGAACCTAGAGAGAGAAGTCAGAGCATACTTAATGAAAACGTCCTTGTACAACTGAACTGATTCGGCCAAATAAACAGAAGCGTCTGTACCTGTGAGCAGCACAGACTTCCTGATAAACGTGCAGATGACAGACATTGAATGCAGGTAAGACAGGCGCTGCTGGTCCTCAGAGCAGATGGGCAGCAGCGTTCTCATGTTCCTGATCTCTGCATTGATGTGATCGCGACGGGCTTTTGACGCCCCTTTAGTGGACCTGCACGAGAACAGACGCGTTAACATCTGCAGAACGAACACAATCTTGCAGGGCTATTTTACACAAAATCCTCTGTTTTACTTTCTCTAATTACCTCACAGATTTCACCATTTATTCTTGAAGATGGTCTACACAACGTTGTTAATGGCTGTTGCACGCGAGGCCAGAGACGCGCGCGTTTAACTCGGTGAATGAGCTCGCGAGCTTCTCTTTATAAGGAGGATCCACGGTTACGTCACTTACGCACATCACTGACCTGAGAGCGGAACCCTCGTCATCGTCACAGTGATCCGAAGTTAGAAAATTACTTTCTAACTTTGATTTTCTTTGCCTAATAACACAGAACAGGGTTAGGCAGTTCAGTATTGTATAGTTAAGGTTAATCAGTTGCAGTAATGCCTATGACTTCTGAGAATGTGTGTGATGATCTGTGAGTCTTGTGTCTTATATAGTCCCACTGAGCTCAATCTGAGACCCAGACGAGAAAATAACTCTCAAGATGAGAATCTGTGACAACATGATGACGAAATATTATTAGTGTATGGGCCTAAAATAAATCCAATCCATCCTCATGCTCACGGGTTTATTATATCCTGAATAATGTGTTACACATGGAAAATAAATGTACAAAATCAAATGAATAAATTAAATGTCATGTTATTTATGAGTTGAACAATGGAAACAATGTCTAGAAAATGTCCTCTAACAGTGAAACAAAGTTAAGCGTGTGTGAAGTGAAGCGTGTAACACACGTGTTACAGCAGCAAGGTCAGTTTTATCCTTATGTTTAATGAAATCATTAGTACTTTTATCAGACTAATGCTTGACCTTTACTCTCAGCCCATTTGTGTGTCAACTGCATGTTTATTCATCTATAAAACTTTATGCAAATGTAATTTAATGTGTCAAGATTTAATTTGCTTTTAGAACGTTCTACGTGGTCACATCTGATCTACTGTACACAGATTATGAGACCAGTGTAATGTCTCTGTTACTGAAAAGATCCCAGTGACCCCTGATGAGAAGTCAGACTGGCCCCTATAGCCTTGATTCTGATGGTCCCTCTCAAATTGTGGGTTAGTCTGAATTTAGAAAGGGTATTTACAGTGTAAACCCAGACACAGATGACGTCTTATTCAATGCCCATCGTCTGCACGTTTATCAGGTTTTTTTTAGTTTCATCAGAAACTGATTTACGTTCATCATAATTTCTTTGTCTGAATCAAATCAAAAGAACATTCTCCAGATAATGAACATCTAACTTCAAGGAAACATTTAATATGAAAGTCTGCTGAAGGTCATCAGAATTAAGTAGGTCTGTAGCATTTCCTGTGTGCAGCGCAACACCCGTCTGCAGTCCGCACTTAACACTGTAGATAACACATGACTTTATAGCAGCGACTAATGACAGATATGAACAAACAGACAGACAGAGAAACACAAATATCATCTATGAACAAGACACTGAAAGAGAGACAGCAAGACCCATCTGAAAACCATCAGCCACACACACACATCTTGGTAGAAGCCAGACACAGTGGTTTACTGTAACATTTACCTTCTCACCATACAGCATGTGCACGGTCGTCTTCCTTTACCATGTATCTCCAGGCACAATGGCGCAATGGCACAAATATCAAAAATAAGTATTTATAATATTTTTGAGCAATGTGAAAGTCATTTATAAAACCATTTCTACATAAATTCATAAATTAATGTATTGTATTTAAATGTGACAGTTTTACACAAGAATGGCTTCAAAAAGTTGCTCTGCATTTGTTTTTTGAAGAGGCATATCAACCTAAAACAAATCAACCAGATTTCAACAGTACAATGTCCATAAAGAAATTGCCTGTTAAAATCTAAAACTTAAAGAAAATCATCTTCTAAAGAAAAGATTCAATGATCGGATTCATGAGCCATTCAGAAGAACTAACGATCTGTCAGAGGTGGAGAAGAAATCATCTTCAGGTGATTTATCATAATCTTTCAGCTTGTTCATCTGATGTTATAGCGTCAGACTCCAGGGAGCAGCTGCAGGTCAAAACAACCCTCAGCTTATGACACGACATGAGTTTTAATGCTGTTTGAGTCTGGAGACCCTTGTCTGAGCTTACTGACGTCTGACAATCTTCAGTCACTAGCAGCCATTAGCATACACATGAAGTTTAAGCTTCCCAACAGGTGAAGCTTGTCCGATCACAATCTGCCACCATTTAACCTTTAGCTTTCACAACCTTTGCTTAATAAAATGCCATGAAGGTCAAATCCTCTGAGACATCAGCTAAACGCATTTGAGAACCACACATTATTCCCACATAAAGACACTGATGTACTTTCTGGTGTACAACAGCAAGAAAGAGAAATGAACACATAATAAAGCTTTTGTGTTTGTGTTATTTACTTGATTAGCATGTGATCATGTTGAGTAGTTGAATAACATTAAAATATAAAGCAGAGCGAGCCTGGCCACGTACACACATACACATTTTTGCTTAATGTGTTTAAAGATCTTTATGGACATTTGTATTAAAATACAAATTTTAGTAATAAAATGCTAATTTTAATTGGACTTGCTTGAATTTGAATGTACAGAACATTTAAATACTTCAGCAGAACCTGTTTTACTCTGGTAGAAAACAAGTTAATTTTTCATTAGAACAATATTACAAAAATTTCCTGAGTTGAGATGTTTCAATCAGAACATCTCAACTCAGTGGGAAAAGTTCTGTGCATGATAAATATCTTTCAATTCGATAAAAGCTTTTAATTAAAAATACATAATTTAGTCATTAAAGAAGCTCTTGTTAAAAAAACATATAATACATATGTATCATAAAGGTGCCTAAGAGGGTTTACTTTATAGTACTTTTTGTCAACCACAAAGAACAATTGTGTAAATGTTTATGAAGCCATACACCCCAACAAAAAACCTTTTAGGAATCTTTATTTTTTAATAACGTACAATAAAACAACACCTAACAGTGAACATCATTTTTAGACAGTTATCATCCATTTAATTGTTTAAGAATTTCAAAGACAAATATTCTGCACGTTTACAACATGAAGTCCTTTTAAATTTTCAGGTGAACAAATCATTTATATGGTGGCCTTTGTTATTTAGAAAACATTAAAGAACATTTAAAACAAGAAGAATCATCAAGAAATAAACAGCTACAGTACTAAAAAGATTTCCCTCCATCACTTATAAAAATGGTGCTTCACAATGCCATAGAAGAACTGTTTTTGGCTGTATATGGTTCCATAAAGAACCTTAACATCAATCGAACCTTTTCATTTTACAAAATGGCTTTCTAGAATATTAAAAAGGTAAGACAGAAGTGGTTCTTCTATGGCACCGCTGTAAAGAACCCTTATTTTTAAGTGTTCTATAACATACATCAAACACTCTCCTGTTATATTTTAGCATAAATGACACAGTTTGTTGGCAGAAGTATGAAAGCTTCATAGATATTTTGGGACCACAATGACAGATGTCAATTTGTTTTAAAGAAACAAAAAATGCTCAGTTTTGGCCACCTCTGTTGCGAGTGGCCAAAACTGGCCACACACACGCACGCACGCACGCACGCACGCACGCACGCACGCACACACACACACCTAACTGTGCAAAAGTCTTAGGAACATTAGTATTTTCATACCCATATGGAAATACTTATAAAAATAAAGACTTTTGCACAGTACTGTAAACAAAAATATAAATATATTTATTTACAGCAGGCTTGGGAGGTGTGGGTCCCTCTTGGTTTGTTCACGAGCATGAGGAGTTGAGTGGTGTGGTGTCCCACTTGATACATTTGTGATTGCTCCTGATGTTGCTTACATTTTCATAAATAATATTTATTAATCTTTACTAATATAATATTATTACTTATTTGCTCCCTGGTCATGACAGACATATGCCTAGAATGCTTGACTCTGTGTGTGTGTGTGGTGTGTGTGTGTGTGTGTGTGTGGTGTGTGTGGTGTGTGTGGTGTGTGTGTGTGTGTGTCATGAAGATGGAGAAACTCTACACACCTGCATCCAGAACAATCAGCCCAATTTTCTCAAAAAAGTTTCAATGCATCAAAAATATTTATTTATCAGTGTTTCGCTCAGATTAAGTTCAGAAAAATCTTAGCTAAACATCTGTTGCTGACATTTGAATATTTCTGCAGTAAAAGCACCACAGATAAACATACAAGTATTTTCCTTTTGAAAGCATACACTCTTTCGAAGATTGTCTGCTGTCTGCACAAGCAGTGAAGGTGAGGACAGCTGAAGATCAGTTGACATGCAAAGGGAAAATTCCCTTCTAATGACTGGTGACTCAACAATGTTTATTGTTAAAATTACTGTGGGGAAACAAGACCAAACAAATACAGTTAAAGGCAGAAAAATGCAACACTAGTTTGATAAAGGACAGAGTAAAACATTCCGTTTCATTTTCTGCAGTTTTAACAGAAATCTCAGACACATGGTTTTGATCTTAATCTTTGCCTTTGATAAGAGTTATCAGGTAAGTTGCATGTAAAACGAATCTAAACATACAAGCAGAGTATTTACTGATTACAACTATTAAACTTCATTTCACTCCAGAATCCCATAAAAACATTGCAACACTGATGAATCATGATTCATTAAAAATGTAAAGGTCTGTTTTTTCTCAACTTCTTCAACAGCAGCCAAATAAATCCAAGAAAAAGCTGTCCACACGCAAACCCACCAAATCCATCAACAGGAAACAAAAATGTTTCAAGAGACTGCAGGCACTTCAATCCTGATCCAAAACTGAATGTTCTTACAGAGGAAACTGCAGTTCAGCTGTCAGCCGTGAGAGGAGAATATTGGCCGACTGATATTACTGTTGGTGGTCATAGCCGTCAACTCCCACCTAAAGAACAGAAGAAAAACATTAAGCAGAGAAGCTCGGGCACCTGCAGCCCATCAACATTAGATCATCAAATCTGTGTCTGTCTCAGATTAAACCAGAGCGACGGGCATGTCAGGTGACCAGAATGTAAAATTAATTCCCCACCACACAAGCGCTTACACATTTACCTACCTTATCTATCTAAATGGGGACATTCCATAGACTTCTATTGTTTTTATACACAGCACATATTGTATTTTTACTTAATATATTTTTATATTGTTGTTACAAATGAGGACATCCCCAATAGATTTTGCTCAGATTTGTCAGATTTTGCAGACTTTCGGGTACAAATTTGTCCCTAATATATGGTGAAGTAAACAGACGTTTGCATGTAGCTGCTCTCAGTGAATCAGTGTGAAACCAGAGACACAGATAACAATCTGACCATCAACCCTTGACCCTCATCAGCGGCCAATGGCTGATCAGATTACACACACACTCATGAGAGAGAGAGGTCAGATCACAGTGTCAATACTCCACTGCAACAGTAAAACCCATTAATTCAGCCAGTTAGTGAAATGAATTATCACTCCCACCAAAGACAAAATGCAACATTCAACACACACACACACACTCACACAATGCAAAGCTGTTGAGTTCCTGGTTTTATTAAGCCCCTCCTGAAATACAGAATGGGCTCTGATTGGTTTGTCAACATGGCAGCAACACACTACTAGCCTTTATTGTGGATTTTTTCGCAGGGTTTACTTAAATTCAGGAAAAAGCTGGCTGGAGCCCTAAGAGCGGTCTGTTGTAGTTCTTCAAAAGCCATTTCTGTTAAAAATCTCCCTTTACAAATAACTTTAAGCATTGTACATTTACATATCTTTGTTATGTAACAGCAACATTACACACCATCTAACATTGAAAAAGTGAAAATGCATAATAGGACCTCTTTAAAACACTCCTAAATGACCCAGATGATATTAGTCTTTAAATCCAATCATCTGCAGGTTGAGGTGGGTTAGAACATAGAAAATACCATTCGCCTGATATAAAAACAATGGACATCTCAGAGAACGTGTTTGTGTACAGGTTCATCTATATTTGTAAGGATCAAGTGTCCTTAGTAACAGCCAAATATTATGACAACCAACTTGTGAAACATTTTACTGGTCCTAAATAAAAAGGCTATTAAATCGGCCAAATCATGTTTTTCTTTAATGTCATGTATGTTTCTGTGAGGGTTAGGTTTAGGGGATAGAAAATATCATTAGCTTCATATAAAATCAATGGAAGACTATGGAATGACATCACTAATACTGACAGATGTTTTGGGCTATATGTTTTAAAATGTACTCACAAATATGGTAAGACATGTCAACATAACGTGTGGGGAAATTTTAAGTGGTTACAACAAACTAAAAATCTCATGAGATGGAGTCCATGAGATCACCTCACTGCTACAGTTATAAAGTGTGTGCATTTGTGGTGTGTGTGTGAGAGCTGCTCATGTTGCACGCTCAAGGAAAATGCTCACACTTCATTAAAACACAAATACAAGACTGAACACAGAAGGTACATATATAACACACACATAAATATATGCATTAACATTACCAGGGTGTAAAATGAACCACAGCTCATGACTATGATTATCTACAGATGCTTCAATGAGCCGTGGCTGGCAAACATCTGCGTTCATGCAGCCAAATGTGGAGTGCAGAAACAATAAACAGATCATATCTGCCCTGAAAAGCCTGAAGGTGAAGATTGTGAAGAACCATTTCAATCTACTGCCACAGTAACTACAGCCAAATCATTACAACTCATTGGATTATAATACTGGTTGTTTACATTATTTACAGATATTTTAGTGTTTAAAGGTCATTTGATGCTAATCCTAATAAAAGTGAAAAGACATTTTATGGATTTTTGGCATGTTGTGTTTGAATTTGGCTAAAAATGGATAATGCACCAAAATTGTGTAATTTTCTCTTTTTTGATGCTTGACAGGATGGTGGTGGATTATGGGATTGGGAATCAAACCTGTTGGCTCTTATGTATCGGAAACTCGCATGTCACTCCACATGTTCTCAGATTCTTACCTGATGTCATGGGGCAGTCCACACTGCTCCAAGCTGTACTGAATTACTGCTAGTTTGCATAAAGTCTTCAGATTAGGGCCTAAAAACAGAAATATAGAATTTGTATGTTCACATGTGAAGTTAGAATGGAGAACCAGCTCAGTTAAGTTACAGTACTGATCTGTGTATGTGTACATGAAACAAAACAACTTTTCAGGGTTACATACATTGCATTTCACTAACAGCAGCAAAAATCAGACTGGTAGAATTGCATTTAGACCAAACTATTAAAGCTGTAATCTGCTGTAATTTCTTTATGTTTACAAGTAAACAATGGTCGGTGAGCAAATACATTAAAGATCAGTGTTGAAAATGGTATATTTGTAATGATAATGTTTACCTTCATTTTAATTAAACAGATAAATAAAAGTATGTAAAATGTGTTCTAAATCTGAAGTTCAATGTTTCAGATAGAGATGGCAATACAGGCCAAATTAAAAAAAACAAACAAACCCTGTAATCATTTAAAAAACAAATTGTTGTTTTAGTCCAATTTTATTGTTTTAGCTGCACCTAATGACAGGCAACAGTAACATTCCACAAGAAAACAGGTGATGCACAGTTATATCTAGTGTTACATCTACAGATACAGGAAATGAAGAGGCCTGTGCTCAGGTGGAAAGCCTTTAATGGCCTTCCTCTTCTTAGCATACAGAGCAACAAACAGGCATGTGCCAGCACAGGTGGCAGTAGTGAGCACTGCAGGACTTCAGCGTAATGCCAAACAGTCTACAACATTTCCCTGCTCTATTTTTGACCTGCTCCTGTGGAGATGCCCTGGGACAGACATCATACCAGAAGGAAGTGCCTTTATTTGGTGATCGGCATCAATAGCCCGATGGCATACCAATTCAGAGAGAAAGAGTGTAAAACAGAAAGAGAAAGAGTGTAAAAGAGAAACAGTGTCTTCCTACGACGACAGTTTTTACCATTTCCTTTTTGTTCTGTTTAAATGTTTGATCCATACTGGCTGACATATGTTCCAAGTAGGTTAATTTTAAATTGTTTTATTATTACCTTTTAGTTCATTTGTTAAGTATATAGTCCTATTTGCATTTTCATTGTATGCAGCAATACAAATATTCATCTATTTTACGAAAATAAAACTTTTTAAAATGACACACTAGGCACATTAAGAATTGACAGTCAAACAGGCAGGCAGACAGACAGAGAAAGGACAGACAGACACTCACTGAAGTCCAGGATGTAAAGGTCTGAATGGTCCATAAGGTTGAATTCATCCCCCATCCCCTGTTCTGGACACGGGCTGTCAAACAGAGAAAAAAAACACTCAGTTTTCATTTGACCACGATGCTCTTCAGTCCATCATACATCTGTCAGAACTAACCAAACGTGTCACTGCATTACACAATAAAAAACATTCTACAAACAAATGCTGCTACAGCATGTCTTACAACTTCTCACTACAATCAGAGTCTTCACTCAATTATAATTATGTTGGGTCTAATTGGGTCTAATTTAATCACCCAGTTAATTTACAGCTACAGACACTCAGAAAGCACATAGAGACAGAAGTGACTAACTAATATTTAGAAAGAGAATGAATTAGAATTAGAATTAACAGACACTTTTATGCTTAAAAATGTACAGCACTCACAATGCAGCTTCAAGATCACCATAAGAACCCTGATCATGTCAACAGAATGTCTCAGAATCTGAACTTGCAACAAACTCAATAACTGGTTCAGATCTTTAACCACTACACCACAGCACCCTACATGCAGGTTGTTAAGGAAAACAGGTTCATTCTTCAGTTTCAGACCTCCTGACACACACGTTATCAGGGCCAAACACACATTAGACCAGCAGGAAACAGATTGTGAGCTCAAACATACCACACAAACATCTGTTTCCTGCTGATACATCTGCACTTAAAATCAGCTCACAACTAACATTCATTAACTCTTTAATGAAGTCAGTCAAGACTGAAGCTCATCTGAGGTGATCTGAGGTAGATGAAGCTCATCAAGCTGAGGTGATCTGAGAGAAACTCCACCAAACTCATACAAGAGTGACTTCTTCCAATCATCCAGTCATGTGACCCGATTTCTTCTGCAGCTCTTGAGTGCAGGATGTTGTTCAGATTTTACGTTCCTAATCTTGCCTAAACAAACAGGTTGCTGATTTAAAGTGAATCAGAGAGGTTTGGGGTCCCTGGGGTCCAGCTGGGGAACTCATTACATCCACTGCCCCCCACAGGAGGTCAACCACCCCGGATTAAACCCAGACCTTTATCAGACCTGCAGGCCGTTACATTAACGTACGTGCTCTTCTATTTATTTACCTTCTTCAGGTTCTGCATTGGTCAGAGTTAATGAAACGTGCCCTATGAACCCCTCCAGACACTCGCAAATGACACAGAGTGCCAAAATAAAAATATCAAAGACTGAGAGTAGCAGTGCTGTGAAAGACACACATGAACAATCACATGCAGTCTGACTGCTGCTAGAAAAACACTCCATATATTTCAAAAACAGCATGTCTGAATATCCTGCTGTAAATGATCACAGATCAGCTGATCAGAACTGAAGACACACTGAGCAATTAGCCCTGTGTCTTAAACTCAATAAAACCTCCATGACTCATCCTGTGACATGAAACTGATATAGAACTACTTAACAGTTTGCGACAGTTGCTATGAATGTTTCCTATCAAAACAAATCAGAAATTTGCTACCAAATGTGGATCATTCATTGACAAAGTTTGGATATCTGAATAAAACACAATATAAATCAGACTGGGTGCTTAATTCATAAAAATTCAGTTTTGTTTTTAAAATCTTATTGTGTTTTAAATCACATAAACTGAATCTTTAAAGGGACTAACTGCCAGTAGCTGAAAGTGATCACGAAGTGACAGAGTGGAGCAGAGCACCAGTCTTATCAACTCACGCACAGAACACTCATGAAAGACAGACAGACAGACAGGGATAGAAACAGACAGACTGACAGTGAGGGAAAGGCAGACAAAGAGACAGAAATACAGAAACAGAGAGACAGAGAGACAGAAGAGAGACAGACAGACAGAGAGATGGAAAGGAAGACAGAGAGACAGACAGGCAGACAGAGAGCACGACAGGTTCAGAGCTGAGGTGAGGGTGTGAAAGCTTTGTCTGGTTTATGAGTCTGCCTGCTGTTTGATGGCTCATTTGTGTTACATGATCAGCCAAGTATCAGTGAGGACGTTCCTCCCTTTTACTCCCAACACACACACTCCCCTGCTGCCCCTGCCCCCCTGCCCTAAAAAAACACACTTGCTGTTGGACATAACACCACTGGGAATGTTGACTGGATTCCTGTGAAGGTTCTCTGGCTACAATCACCTCATTAGCTTGAGTGTCACCTTCTTAAAAGGTCAATAGTGAAGAATTGAATGCCCTCCCCCCACACAGGTTTGTCCCCACATAGAGAGACCACAGAAAGACGCTCACACACGATTAAAGTCCTTTAGGTGCTGTATACTCATTGTGAAATGCATTTCCTCTTCCCTGATGACCTGGAATGCAAAGAGGCGCACAGATCATCAGAAACTCTATGACTTCTTGTGCAGGAGCTTTTCTGCCAAGCACAGAAGCTTCACACTACCTTGTTGCCTTACAGTAAAGAAACTGGAACAGAAGCAGCTATGGACCTGACCCCTCTGCGTTACAAAAACTGTGTACCATTCAGGCAAATAAAAACACATTCAGTGACAATGCCAGAAAACATCTACTGTATAAACATGCAGCACATAAACAATTAATTTATATATCTATCTGAGATCCTTTGGCCCTTAAAACCCTGAATCTTAGGGATTAGACCCTCGGGTTGACTATCAGAGACCCCTGATGTCTGTGGGTGGGATTAAACTGCAGATCTGGGTAGGTTAAGATTCAGATAGAGACCAAGACTCTAGTAACGTCTGTCTGGCTTGAGAGAGAGAGAGAGAGACAGTGGGCATTTAGATTAGGCACAGACAGCGGGCATTAAGATCAACTGTTAAACAGAGATTCAGAATAGCACTAAAGATGCAGTCTGGGCTTAACATTCAGAGGCGACTGGCTTTTGCACAAAACACCCTTTCAGAATGAATGGATGAATTCTGATCTTAATTCATGGCCAATCAAAATCAGAATCAATAATAGGGCAAACTGGGCCATAATTTAACCAGGCAAATGAACTGAATCTATTGAAGTGTGTGTGTATGATGCTGGTGCTGCTGTAGATCTCACAGCTGATCAGAGAGAGATTGTCTGCAGATCTTCTCAAGTGGATTTCGTCTGGCCAATCAAGTTTTAATCTAAAACTCTGTATGACTGACTAGAGCCATCTACAAACACACACAGCAGGAGACAAACACACACACACACACACACACACACACAGACTGTTGTTATGGCGTTATTCCTTACATCACTGTGTCAACCATGTAGCTCAGACGCTAAGGACCGGTTACTGCTAATAATGTTGTAAATAATGTTCAGTTTCTTGCACAGACTGATCGTTACGCTTCATAAAGCTTCAATATATCATCAGGAGCAGCAGGCACCTGCTGATGTGCATTTTATTAATATAAAAGACAACGGTTTCAGCTAAAATTTTCTTTATTGTTCTATTAAAGACAAAATGTCACCTACACCTTGGATGGCCTGAGGGTGAGCAAATTAACAGCAAATTTTCATATTTGGGTGAATTATCACTTTAAAACATCTTAAAAGTCAAGGGGATGTAAACTTTTCAGCAGGATGATTTGTGCAAACTGTATTATTTTATCATTCAAGAAACAATATCTAAATATCTTAACTTCAAAAGGGTCATAAAATATTTAGCTATCTACCAGTTTTTTATTGTATTTTAAAAATTTTGAGCTCTCTCACACACACATTTTTGACTATATTAGTGAGGTCATTACATAGACTTTCATTGATTTTACATCAGGCTAATGATATTTTCTATGCCCAACCCTAACCCTCCTCCTCACCCCCTCCCTCACTTGATGTTAGATTAAAAGAAAAACTTGGTTTGTAGGACCAAAATAACTGTCATGATATTTCACTATGTTAGGGAGGACGTTTGATCTTCACAAATATAGATAAACCTGTACACACACACACACACACACACACACACACACACACACACACACACACACACACACACACACACACACACACACACACACACACACACACACACACACACACAGACACACGCACACGCACACGCACACGCATGCACGCATGCACGCACGCTCATTGGTGATCCCACTGCAGGTGTGCTGCCCACAATCACATAACAGACAAATAAATATTAAAACATTCATCCAAGCGAAACAAACACAACAGAGTCACCCAATCCAAGCTGTCATCCCACGCCATATCCCAGCATGCCAATCTGTTACATTACTGTTTACATCCTGTCCACAGCCCAAATCTCTGGCGGTACAGAAACGAGGCGGCCAGACCGACACGACACAGTGGGACATTTCTTCTATAATCAGAAATGACATCAGCTGACACGAGCACACATGCGTTCACACAAGCACACATGCAGTGACCTCACTTATAATGCTGCTTCACAATTATCAGACATGCATAGATCAGATGAAATGCATCCTTTCCTGGAGACAGTGAAACACATGCTGAAGTCTTTATATCCCCACAGCTAAGAGAATTAAACATCAATCTTCTGTATATGATGAACAGCATACACTGGGTGACTGTAATTCATATCCTCAAGGAGAACAATAAAAACACAAACACAACACACTCATTATATCCATCAAAAGACATCAAAAAAGCAGCACTTTAACTGAAATTTAACTAACCTCATACACCACAGCTCAAGTGAGGGAAGGTTCAGATCTTTCTAGTTGGTCAATACAGAGACTACTAACTAGAACCAGGCTGAACCAACCTGATCACACTGTAGAAAACTGGTCAATGCTTGAAAGTCCTTTATGTGTCACATACAGAACAGCACTAAACAAATCACTAATCAATTAAATCAGACAAACCCAACTGGCCATCAACTTTTCTGACTAGTTACTGGATAAGCCTGTGACTGAATAATGACTGTGGTGGTCATTATTTCTGATAATGTTGTTTCTAAAAATGGCAGGGAACATTAAATGATTTCAGAGGCAGGGTGAGCACTGTGTGTGTGAGCGCTGTTGGGCTGTTAGCTGTGTGTGTGTCCGCTGTGAGTATTTGAGCACTGTTGGACTGCTAGCTGTGAGCGTCTGTATTAGGGTGGGAAAGGTGTTGAGCTCTGGGGCTCATAAATCAAACCAGTGGCTGACTTTCACGCCTCTCTCTGGCTCACCGAACATATAACAGCAGTCAAATGTTTAAACACACTACAACGAACTTCTTTTGCTCTTAAAAACCTTCACGAATCTAACAACATCTAAACATTTGACAAATATAGACAAATACTACATCTATTTTTTTTGACAAAATGAGCATCTATTTGTATTATTTCGTAATTTCTAACTTGGGAGAATTGTTGCAGAGAGTGAAGCAACATACAGAGAAACTCAGAGCTGTAATCTAGTCACAGTGTATAAATATGATTTCATTCTCTTAGTCCCTTCATTATGACAATGCACTGTGTTGGTTCATAATCCGATGACTGGCTAATATTTTAAATAAACAATAAAGAGCATTATAAACAGGGTTAGAGTGTGACACCTGTAATGTGTCCCTCTCTCTCACACACACACACACACACACACACACACACACACACACACACACACACACACACACACACACAAACACACAAACACACAAACACACAAACACACAAACACACAAACACACAAACACAGTCTCTCTCTCTCTGTATGAGTGCAGGCATCTTGACATGTTGGTAAGAGTGATTATGGGATAACACTGCAGTTTCCCACACACCTCCAGGCCTATAAAGTGACACTCTCTCGAGCATTGAGAACTTTATTGTACTTCACTAAAGCCATAAATTCACGCTCAACAAATTCCTTCAGTTTAAGTAAATATCATAAATGTTGAAGGAATATTAAGTGAGGTGTCTGCTCAGCATCAGACCTGGTCAGGACTCTATAAATCTGACAACTATTTCCTGCGACTGAAGAATAAACAACTGATGTGTCTGATTCACGACACTCACTGTGAATGTTACTAATAACCCACATGACCTCACAGGCACTTTAAAGTGAAGTGGTGGCCAAGTATGGTGACCCATACTTAGAATTAGTATCAGCATCAAATAAATGTCATTAGTTGCCGTGATGGTTCACGTTTGTTTGTGATTTCAGATCAACATTATATGTTCCTGCAGACACACACATTAAACAACTGGGAATGTTTGTGTTTGCTGCTCTGTCCATGTGACTGATTTACTATCTTCATCAAAGGAAGGTATTCACTGTTAAAGTAAAGTCCCTCAGTAGACGCATACGAACACAACACAAACAAACTGGTAAAATGAACGCACAGCTGAGAGCAGAAGGCAAAATAATTCCAGTGATTTCACGCTCAGCTACATGAAACGCTCCCTGTTCATTGACCAAATGAGAGGCGTGAATGAATAAATCTGTTCTTAGGTCAGAGGTCATCGTTTTCTAACCCTCACCACACAGGGCCACTGCGCTTCCCAGCTCACGTGCATTATGAAAACAAACCACACTCACAGATCTTTCAATCATTCACACAGACTGAATCGGCTCTAAACTCTTTATATCTAAAACATGTACAATCGCTGTATGTGCTGTACTCCGTGATATTTGGTGATAATGTTCTCACACAGGAAGTCAGCGAGGAGGAAATCCTGCTCGTATCCCAAAGGGAAATCCCACAGCAGCATGCCCCATAAATTAAGAAAATCAGTGTTTCACTCTCTCTCAAACATCAGATAATCCTGTTCAAACACACAAACAAACAAACTCACACTAAACACGGAGTTATTTCATTTACCTCTGAATGTGTGAAACTATTATTACTGAATCTGTGATCTGTGTATTTCTGTTACTAACACCACACTGTAACAGAAAAAACACTTTAACGCAATAGAATTTAATAGAATTTGTTTAATAGATTACCTGTATGAAGGGATTCCTATCCATTTATAAAAATCATTCCAGTACACAATGAATTGTTCTTTATTGTGGGTAATATTCTCCAATCACATTCACTGCAAATATAAATTCACTAGTCCGATGAGCTGCTTTTTCCCTCTAAATTCAATACTTCAGCTCAATCGTATTTACATAATGCTTTTCACAATGTTGTATTGTTGCAAAGCAGGTGTACATATAAAAAATAAAAAAACAAGCAGGAAAAGCATGACATACAATACATAATCCATGGCATTATTACAAATTGTGTTTTCCTGTAAGATGTATATTAGTAATACTAACACTATTAACAAACACTAATCAAACTAAAGCGGTATCATTTTGTAGAGAATTATGGGAAGTGTGCGTTCACTGACTGAGCGGCCGTCTGACTACCAGCTGCAGTTATCTGTGGACCACACCAGCACAGACTGACGCTTAATCCACATGAGCTTCATCGACTGCGGCTCAAGACGGAGCAGCACGGCAGGACGCCCACGATAAGAGACGTCTGATAAACCCTCATTACTCACTTCATTACACTGCTGAGGGAGACCTGGAGTCAAAGAAACTCAGATCCATTCCTCTAAAAGCTCACACGACACACTTCACCTGTATGTAGGTCAACTAATAAGATTCATTCTGAGCACTGCTGCTAAAATACACTGCAGGCTGAATGCACCCAGAATCTGCATTTCCTGCCCTGATTTCACAAAGAAATCTACTGTGTTAGATGGAGTGGAAATTACTACTGTTATTGACTTCTAAAAACAAACAGTCAAACAGCAAAAGAACATGTGGATTAAAGATTCCTGCCACAAAGAATCATGCATGTGCACAATTCTAGGAAAGATGACAAAACCTCTATTCTTGAATACACAATTAGCCCCATTCCATCTGACATAAAAAAAAATCTAACATAAATATTTTGGAAACACTGAATGACATGATCCACCACAGCAAGGCGTTCTTATCCAATAAGACTGATAAAGGCCACAAACACAAGTGTCATCACAGCACATCCGCACATCTCTTGGACATGTTTGTTTTCTGACACCTGTATTAGAGGAATGACCAGAACTCACCTAGTTCCTCCAAATAGGACAATTCGATCTCCAACTATGCAGCAGCACTGTCTTCTTCTGGGACATGGACCTTTACCTTTCGGCTCGACCTTCTTCCAGGAGAAAGCCTCTAAAATACAAATAAAACCACAGTATGGAGATATAATGATTGGTCATGTGTCTGAAGGTCACTGACTTTTATACAGTTCAGCTAACAACATTTAGTTCTATTATTCACACAAATATTATCTTCTTATTTGGATTTCATGAGAGCTACACATTCCAAAAAAGTTGGGACAGGTAGCAATAAGAGGCTGGAAAAGTTAAATGTACATATAAGGAAAAGCTGGAGGACCAATTTGCAACTTATTAGGTCAATTGGCAACATGATTGGGTATAAAAAGAGCCTCTCAGAGTGGCAGTGTCCCTCAGAAGTCAAGATGGGCAGAGGATCACCAATTCCCCCAAATGCTGCGGCGAAAAATAGTGGAGCGATATCAGAAAGGAGTTCCTCAGAGAAAAATTTCTAAAGAGTTTGAAGTTATCATCATCTACAGTGCATATCATCCAAAGATTCAGAGAATCTGGAACAATCTCTGTGTGTAAGGGGCAAGGCTGGAAAACCATACTGGATGCCCGTGATCTTCGGGCCCTTAGACGGCACTGCATCACATACAGGAATGCTACTGTAATGGAAATCACAACATGGGCTCAGTAATACTTCCAGAAAACATTGTCGGTGAACACAAGCCACCGTGCCATTCGCCGTTGCCAGCTGAAACTCTATAGGTCAAAAAAGAAGCCATATCTAAACATGATCCAGAAGCGCAGGCGTTTTCTCTGGGCCAAGGCTCATTTAAAATGGACTGTGGCAAAGTGGAAAACTGTTCTGTGGTCAGATGAATCAAAATTTGAAGTTCTTTTTGGAAAACTGGGATGCCATGTCATCCGGACTAAAGAGGACAAGGACAACCCAAGTTGTTATCAGCGCTCAGTTCAGAAGCCTGCATCTCTGATGGTATGGGGTTGCATGAGTGAGTGTGGCATGGGCAGCTTACACATCTAGAAAGGCACCATCAATGCTGAAAGGTATATCCAAGTTCTAGAACAACATATGTTCCCATCCAGATGTCGTCTCTTTCAGGGAAATTTTCCAACATGACAATGCCAGACCACATACTGCATCAATTACAACATCATGGCTGCGTAGGAGGATCCGGGTACTGAAATGGCCAGCCTGCAGTCCAGATCTTTCACCCATAGAAAACATTTGGCGCATCATAAAGAGGAAGATGCGACAAAGAAGACCCAAGACAGTTGAGCAACTAGAAGCCTGTATTAGACAAGAATGGGACAACATTCCTATTCCTAAACTTGAGCAACTTGTCTCCTCAGTCCCCAGACGTTTGCAGACAGTTATAAAAAAAAGGGGGTTCCACACAGTGGTAAACATGGCCTTGTCCCAACTTTTTTTTAGATGTGTTGATGCCATGAAATTTAAAATCAACTTATTTTTCCCTTAAAATGATACATTTTCTCAGTTTAAACATCTGATATGTCATCTATGTTATAGGTCATACTTGGCCTGCATGTCACTTCACATGTACATTCACATGGTACCAGCATCACTTGCAGCCGTTTCATAGTAACACCCAAACATTCAATAATAAATTATTCTCTTTCTAATTCTTGAATCTTGAATCTTTCCATCAACAGTGCAATCGTAAATCTTAAGATTACAAAATAAACTTATAACTTATTGTCCCAGATCACCCTGAAATATAATATTAATAAAACAGGGATGAAAATGACTAATTAATGAGCAAAAACTGAAAATCACCTGGATTGAACTTCCAGAGGTCATTGAAGTGTCGGTCCAGACGAGCATTATAGCCACCAAAAATGTATAATTCACCGTTGTAAGCAACTTTCAGAAGGGAAGAAGGAAAATTGTGACTGACATTACAAGACAGTTCAAATATAGAAGCAGTTGGTGTGTGTGTTTGTGTAAAATCTCTAATGCTTCAATGTTTAATCTTTAATCTAAACTTTCCTCTTCCTTCTTTCATTCTAGCATCAGAACTATTCCCTTGCTATGACTGGGCTTGTTGGTGTACATGTTAAATGCTCTCCCATTTGGAAGTCACAAACATCTGCTAAATGCTAATGTAGCAGATTTTCATAATTAAAATGCTAATTTTTATAATTAATATGAAAATGTGTGAACAGCTAAGGAGAATGTGAATGAAGGTAAATGAAAATGAAAGGCTTGTGTGTCTTTACATAAACGTGTACAGTGATGTAGAACAAGTCTGCACTCGCTCACAGGCCGAGTGGCTCCTCCGTCCCTCGGGCAGCAGCTGAGCAGATGGAGTGGTGAGCCAGCAGTTGGTCACTGTGTCAAAAATTTTGATTTTATTGCAATAGATCTCATTGTTTGAGTGGAAAGGGCCAAACCGATCCGCTCTTCCTCCAAACACAAACATCTTAGTGCCAATGATGGTAGCCGAGTGAAAATCTCTCCATCGAGCTGGTGTACCCTACAGCAAAAAAAAAAAAAAAACAAACACACAAAGAAGTTACACAGATGGATTAATAACTAAAAACAGACACTGAAACAGCACAGTTTGACAGTGAACCAATCAAATGAAATTGTTAGAGTGTTTTAAAGTTTTAAGTAAAAGTGATTAAGGGTGATATAACTAATAAATATCTTGATATCTTCAGGCCTTTTAATGATACTCTACAAAAAAATCTTGAAATGTCCTTGCTGATACACATCCATGGAAACAGTCACAGGCCAGATGAAGCTCAACCGTGCCCTCTAGTGAAGGCCAACTATAAAAAACAAGCCGGAGAGCATCATATGTGTGACACTTTTCTTGCATATTACAGGTTGAGCTTAAAGGAAATAAAACAGATAAAGAGAGAAGCGTTAGCAGAATCTAGTGGTGTGTACTGGTCACGTGTATAAAACCATCACTGAATTAACAATATCAAAACTCCAGCACTCTTATTGGTGTAGATCAACCAATAAAAGAAAGATACAAGATACAATCAACCTGAGCACATGTAACTTTCCTTACAATAACAAATATGATAATGTGAGTGAGTGTTCGGAGTTGAGTGTTAGGACCTATTTCAGTGAGTGTGGGGGTTGCACATTCATTTGAAAGATGTAATGCTTGTAGTGTAAAGAACTAAACTCTTTCTGTAAGTCACAGACCCTGAATAACATTAGTGAATGAATGAATTCAGCTTTTGACTGATGATGTCAAAACATTTATATGCTTTATAGCCAACATACACCAATCCAAAAAACATAATACAAGCTGAATATTTAACTGGTAATGCTGTGGAGCATGTCCAGCCTGCTCATAACTACCACATATAAAAACACACAACATAAAAAGCATCAGCTGACAGACTCAAGAGAGTCAAAAACAAAAACACATGTTCCTCAAGCTTTATTATCATTCTGAATTTGTAATTCATGACCTCCAGCAGTGTCATTTCCTCTAGATGACCTCAGAAGGCCTCTGCTACTCGTAAGTACATTGATGGTTGCTGTGACGTTCATTTACACACACACACACACACACACACACACACACACACACACACACACACACACACACACACACACACACACACACACACACACACACACACACACACACACCGTGTGCGATAAAACTCACCCTGGCGTTCACGAGCGACCAGCACATGCTCATGGTGTCCAGCTTGTGTATGTCATTGGAGAAACAATCTGCCTGAGAATGCAAACATTAAGCGTTTTCATTTGTTAGCTGACAGCAAAAAATAATGAAACTAATTGCATGTTATGTTACTGAAGTTGCACACACCAGTTGTTCATATCCACCAAAGATGTACATGGCTTTTCCAAAAACGCAGGCTGAGTGTCCGTCTCTGGCACCAGGAATGGTTCCTGAAATCTTGGGTATGAACCATCTGTGGTTATCTGAGAAAACAGTGAGACATGCTGAAGACAGACAAGCTAGACACATTCAATCAGTGTGTTAAAACAACACTGATAACAGCCAAACATCAGCTGACTACGAATAAACAACATTTTAATGTCTCAATAAAAAAATTAAACAAGGCAACACCACCAGATGATACACGCAGACGTGGAGAAAAACACAGATAAAGATCTTGATGTATTTTCTTTAAACCATTTAACAGCATTTAAAAATTTAATTAAGCATTTGACCTGCCAATTACAATACAGTTTAAGTGTTTATTTCTTCATATTTGGTGCATGACAATGTTGAGCTGTGTATGACACTTACTGACATCGAAGGCATAAAGCACGTTACACGCCCCCTCCGTGTCATTACGGCCACCCCAGATGTAGATGGTGTCATCCACCAGGACAGCAGTGTGCCCGTAGCGCATATAGGGCACCTCCCGAGCATGCTCTCTGCCGCCGGTCCTTACCGGCGGCAGTTTCATCCAACGCAGAGAAACTACCAATGAAAGAAAAACATACTAATGTACTACTTACTGCACGCTGCACTCTACATACTACATACTACCACCTATATTAAGTCAAAAAGTAATGCAAGATATATGACCTTAGCATACTGCAAATTAAGTGAGTGGCATTCATCTCATCTGTGAAATAACTGCAGTTATTCTACATTTTAATCCAGTTTTGTGTTACAACGTTTGACCTTTTGCAGAAAGAGAATTTTAAAAGCAGCTGTTATTACTTCAGATTCATTCACCACACTGATTCATTCACCACACTGAAGACGGAAGGTCAAGCTGAGTGCAGTACTTCGTGGGATACAGTACATCAGACCAGTCTGCTTTGTTGTTTAAGACACATTCAGTCAGCACTCTGCTTTGTTGTTTAAGACACATTTTGAATGAATAAATGTAGTAGATCAGAATATTTTATGTATTTGCATACTGTGCACACTGCAGACATAGTGTAAGTAGTGCAGAGTTTTCTGAACACAGCCTATGTGCTTACATTTACATTAAGGCATTTATCTGATGCTTTTATTCAAAGCGACTTACAAGGTGAGGAACACAAAGAAGCGATAAATCATAGGGAGGCAATAACATCAGCTGTACACAGTTACACAGTACTTCTGTCCATGTATATTGTCTCTGTAAATCTGATGATTTTAATTGCTACATTTGGAACATTTAGTGAAGTGTGTATGATAATAAGCAGCATCAGAACACACAGTTAGTGACTCTGTGTATCACCTCACCTGTGTTGAAAACATGAACATCGATTTGTCTCAGAGTCTGATAGTCTTCACCCGAGCAGTATCCTCCAAAGGAGTAGACCTTGTGCCCGACCGCCACAGCTGCATGATTGACCCTCCGTGGGCCACCCTCCAGGTGAACCGTCCAGCGTAACATTACACGCTCGGCCACCTCCTCACCACTGTACCTCAAATCATCATGCTAGCAACCACAGCACCATCACCCCTGAAGACAGAAGCTGAACCCATTAATGAAGAGAGAGAGAGACAGAGAGAGAGAGACAGAGAGAGAGAGACAGAGAGAGAGAGACAGAGAGACAGAGAGAGAGAGACAGAGAGAGAGAGACAGAGAGACAGAGAGAGAGAGAGAGAGAGAGAGAGATGCCTCTGGCCAGGGGCGCCGTACCGGGGGTGTGTTGGGTTTGTTGGGGTGGTGGTGATGGTGGATTAGCACGATCTAAGAGCCCTTGCCTTACAGTGGGCCCAGCAGATCCCCTCTTCCTAGAACATGATCGTGAACTGACTGAGAGGGAGAGAAACCCTGTATGACAAGCCCCTGCCTCTGGTTCATTTTGAATGTGTGGTCTGTTTAGAGGTTGCAGGCATCTCATGCACAGGTCTGGAGGCTTGTGGAAAATCAGAAGTAACCTTATTACAAAATAAAGGCATTTAAACTTAACATGTACATGTTTCGTTTAGATTTACAGAACATTTTCACACTGTGTATGTTAACAAATGGGTGTGTTATGCCCATTGCTCTATATGAATGTGAAGTTTGTGGCCCATACTGACAGATTTCTCCAAACATTTATTTATCTACTTTCTTTTCTTGTTGTTCATAATTTCAGGTTTAAAGTCCACTTTTATGTTAATATATCTTGTAATTTTTTTTAACTAGCACCTTATTTTAACTCCATACTACTATTTGTTGCTATTTTAAAACTGTATATTTATCATTAATATAGGGTTAGGGTTATTTTCTATGTAATGAGTGAGTAATATACTCTAGTACTGGAGTATTTCTAACCTAAAACAATGTGGTTTGATCTACAGTAGAGATTTGAATCATTCAGTCACATTTAAAACATTATTAAACTTCAAACACAAAGGAAAAATATTGTTTTAGTAAAAACAACAGCTTTACCCCAACAAACAAGAGACAAAACTACCACATTCACAGAGTGTTTAATTTTTATCGTATAATTACTAGATGAGGATTTAAGAAGCATTTCATAGATATAACTAATAACATGTATGTACACAAGAAATTATTATTTTTCAATGTACCTGATATTATTAAACGTCCAGCTGAATCACTCTTTCAGTGAAACTGATTTAAATGATATTAAAGAATGATATAGAAAGTACATCCGCTCTAAAGTGCTGTGTGGACATAATAACAAGTGTAAACTCAGCTTGAACCAGTTTCTCTAAACAAACAGTACAAATGATACAAAGAACCACTGAAAAATCAACATCTGTCTGACCAAACCTGCATCTGCATCTAGAACCTGCGACATGTCACGAGTTTATAACTCATATTCAGATGAGAAATAATCATTTCTCTGTGTTAAATGTTGAGATTTATCAACAGCTGCTCACGCTAACCAGGCTAAATCAAGCTAAACAACGTTAAACAAACCAAATTGAAAGATTAAAGAGGGGAACTCTACCACTAAATACAGATAATCACTACAGATCGGCGCAGAACTGAATGCATATGTAAATAAAGCCTTAAACTAAATATATATAGTGTTTAAAATAGTGATGTTTGTCGAAAACACACGTCTTACCTTCAGGGTGCTAAAGCTTAAGAGCTGCTCAAACCGGCGCCCTCTGTCGACTCAACATGATCATTACGATCAGGCATTATTATTGTTTTAAGTTTTATTTGGAACTAGACTACGGTGTCATGTGTTAGCAATGATACATGATAAATAAATGTGAGTATAAATTGTTATTTCATTACTAATGAATGTCATTACTATTTGTAATCATTACTTTATATTAATATTTATAATATTTATATGATTAACTTAATATTAATTTAATACAAGGCACTGAGATTGTACTCTTGGTAAAATTGTAACTGTGTACGGCTGATGTTATGTCCTCTTTATGATTTATCGTTTCGTTGTTTTCCTCACCTTGTAAGTCGCTTTGGATAAAAATCTGCTAAATGCCTAAATGTAAATACTCCAACCCCACCCGGTTATAATGTTAAATCAATTCAAAATAAATAATTACATTTTTAATTTCTGCTAAAGTTTTCAATCAATTTTATTTACAATTAAGTGTTATTTACAATGTTGCATTAATGATGACTACAACATATTCGGGCCATGTAAATATAAGCTCTTATCCAAAGCGATTTACAGTACATTCAAGTCACGCATTTTCTTTATATACGTGCTCCCTGGGAATCGAACCCACAACCTATGCTCTACTACTGAGCTACAGGAGAACACTGTGCACTTCTGACACTGTGCCACATTTAGTCAATTAACATTAAACATATTAAGCAAAATATACCGTTTCAGCTTACATGGAGATTAGGGTTAGGGGTTTTATAGGACTATGGTATAAGGGATTTGCAATAATAAAAAAAATCTTAATATTGCATCATTAAAGGGAATGGAAGACAAAGAAAGTCTTTAGGACTGTAGTTAGATCATTATTCTAAAAGCAATATTAACAATTCACATTTTTTATGTGTTAAAGGTTTTTAATAGCTAAATTATCACTTTCTTTCATCATTTTGATAATGGAGCTATATTGTATTTATATGCTGTCTATATATCTGTGTCTTTAAAATTTCTTCTGTTGTTATCGCTAGAACATTGTACAACAAATAGTACAGAATTTAATAAACATTGCATTGGGCACACATCCATTTTTATGGGAATTGGAAATATATTATTGTAATGAATTTAATTATTTTATTTATTTACTTATTTGTATCATATCATAAGCCTTATATAATGTCTTAATGTTGATAATGTATTTTAGTGCATAAATAACATCCACAGCGGTAAATAATGCACAAACATTTTGGTAACGTTTAATATGTAATTAAATACCCTAAACTGAAACTATATGTGCTAAAACTACATTTTAATGACAAACGTTTCCTGGTCCATCAGACATAGCATCAGTGACGTCATCCCACCGGATGTTGACGTTCAGTGTGGCGGAAGAGCGGCGCGACAGTCGGGCGGCGTGGAATATCAAGCAAAATAAACAGTCGATATTAAAGGACTGGTAAGAGCGATACGAAGCCAACAACATCACACACATATTGACAAGCGGATAACAACCATCTAAAATTCATTGAGTTACTTAAAGCGTCCCGCACATTGTATATGTTTTGTTGTGTAATACTTTGCACTCCCTCGCGCAGACAGGAAGTGCGTCTTTGTTTGGCTGGGGATAATACTTGCCTCTGTCTATCAGTAAAATATTAACAAATGTAATTTTTAATGAATGAATAGTTAAAGAGACATACAGACAGATACTTTAACAGACTGATCTTCCTCACATACACACACGTCACTCCTCCACATGTTCCCACGTCTCACCTCAGAGTCTGTTTACTGTGTGTTTGTATTTCTGAGAGAAAATCAAATCTAGTTTCTGGTTTTAAGTGTGTGGTGTAAAAACAGCGCTTGAATCTCTAGTTATAGTTTAATGAAATGCTTGAAATCATTTCTTAGACTGTCTGTCACTGAACTTTTGATCCTTCACAGGTGTGTGTTTGTTCCTACTGGAATCATGGGACGTATCTTCCTTGATCATATTGGCGGTACGCGTCTCTTTTCTTGTGCTAACTGTGACACCATCCTGACCAACCGCTCTGAGCTGATCTCCACTCGCTTCACGGGCGCCACTGGCCGGGCCTTTCTCTTCAACAAGGCATGTTGCAACACCGCCTGCTACATGCACACGTACATTTGTTTCCCTGCCTGTGTAAATCAGGACATACTATACAATTGTGTTGTTTTATATCAAGCAAATAATAATGACTTAAGACTAATCCTTCCCCAACCAATTCAAGAACTTTTTTTAGAAAGTTTATTTTTTATTTTCTAAACTCATTGGAAAAAAGATTTTAGTCGGAATTGTTTTCCAATTGAGGATGTCCCCAGACATCCCAAAGGAAGCTTTTCATTCATTATTAATATTTTTGAAGGATTTTTCTGAGAACAGATTTGTCCACAAATAATAGCTATGTTACAAATGCGCATATTATTATTGTTTCCTTTAATATTATGTTTCAAAAGGCAGGTCAGGCCTTTGGCTATGCAGCAGTGTTGTATTACTATAAGTGTAATTTGATACTGCCCTCCACATCTGTTTGCATTGAAACTTCCCACTGTTCTTGTATGTGTGTTTTCAGGTGGTGAATCTTCAATACAGCGAGGTGCAAGATCGGGTGATGTTGACTGGAAGACACATGGTACGTGATGTTAGCTGCAAAAACTGCAACAGTAAGTTGGGCTGGATCTATGAGTTTGCCACTGAGGACAGTCAGCGCTATAAAGAAGGGCGTGTGATCCTGGAGAGGGCGCTGGTGAGGGAGAGCGAGGGCTTTGAGGAGCATGTGCCCTCCGACACATCTTGAGAGCTCATCTTGATTTTTATCTCTTCTCTGTATTTCTCCTCCAGAACACAACACAAGTTTTGTAGCTTAACTCTGACAATGACACAATAAATCAAATGATTACAAAGAAACATACAACCCAGTGTCTAAGATTCGTGACACCACAAAATCTCTTTGCTTAACAACAATACCATTTAAGATTGTAAAGACACAAAGCCTTTAGAAGCATCAGTTCTGAATTCCTCTCAGTAAAATCTATTGTTAGGTTGGATTTGAACCCTAGATCATAGCATTTGTCATGTTGTGTGTGTTTGATAGTGTCGTAGGAAACTTGTCATGAATCATGCAATAAAATGGAGGATGAATGGGCAGAATATGCTGAATTTTTTTTTGTCTCAGTCATGCTGATTTTGCAAAAATTCACCCCTTTCTAACTCATGTAAAGGTGAAGTTTTGGAGATTACCTAACCAAAACTGTTGTAAATGTTTTAAGTATTACATAATAACTCTGGTTGGACAGCATACGTAAAGTTGTTTTAGGTTAGGCTGTGGTGAGAAAGCCCCTGCAGGCTTGTACAGTTTCTATGAATCATGTGACTTGTGTTTACAAGAATGACCAAATGGGTTCAGCATTTCCTTTTTTAAGTTGAACAGGGTTTCTGTCAAAAAGGGCTGATAACTGACAGTTATGGGATTCAGAGATTATCTGCCTTTATTGACCATGTGACCAGTGAAATTGCATGTGAAAAACACACATTGTGAATATAGAAAGCACCTACCCTGTGCTTTATCACAGAAGCATAGACACAGTGAAATAAGTCTTTGTTGTACCTATCTTCCTGTTATATTTGTTTGCTAAATTGCTAGATCACGTTAATACAAGCTCTATTTTTTAAAAAAATATAATGAGGACACTTTGAAGTGTCTTAATCATTTGATTGGAATGTAAGTGTGAAATGCACCACACTATGATTTGTTTGTTCATTTATGACTTCACAGTCTTTACCTCCTTTGAGCTTCAGTGGGAAACAGCATTATATTATTATTGTAAGCAGTCTGGTTTTCTGACTGACTTCACATGATTCAGGCAATTCTCTGTTTAATTGTTTTACTGGATTTGCTATCTGCAAATCTATGGATTTGCTATCTGTTTGGTAATGATGTTAAATTACAAGCGACGAACATTTTATGCTCTTTTCAGTTATTCCTTGTTTTCTCATTAAAAATGTTGTCTTGCATATAAAGACTCTCACTGTGACTTTTTAATGGTCGTAGATGTTTTTTTCCACGACATTTGTTATTTACAACCCCAGTTGTAATGATTATAATGCTTTTTCAGATTTGTGTAGGATAGTCCACTCTCATCCAGCAGGTGGCAGTAAACCTCAATGTGTTGTTGCTGTACTGAAGTGAAGTGACGTGACGTCAAGTATGGTGGCCCTTATTTGGAATTCAAGGGCACCTCAGTTGTTTCATGACTCACTGTGATGAGCATGACTCTGATCATGTTCAGTAAGTGCACTAACTACAGGTGACACTAACAGATTAGGTTTACTGTCATTTTAAACCCTTCACAAGTACGCTGGAGATGAAAGCAAATTGCTACTCGGCGACAAACGGCTAGTGTACAAAATACCAATAAACAAAACATGTATAGTGAAGCAGATGGTGTACTATGCAGAAATGTAATTAAACTTTGCACACTACATGACTGGTAGGCAGAGAATGTATCAGACCAATGAAGAGTTAGGGTTAGGGTTATATATTATTACTGTCCATTATATCTATTATTTAGATGTACTCTGAGGATATATATCATCCATAATTTGTAGTTTTCTTAATTAAATTAACCTTTCAGCTAAGATAAACAAAAATAAAATGAGCTAAAAAAAACTAGTTTGGAGGGAAGGTGTGTTTTCAGGAATTTGTTTTAAAATTGCCCATATGATGACTTTAAATCAGTAGATGTCATCAGTGTGCTTTTTTGTTAAACGATGCTACAATCACAGGTAGTGAAATGCATCAGAAACATACACAGGCGCGCCTCACTAGGGTCAGGGTTATGATTTAGACACAAGTCTAAGACGATCTCACAATGAAACTGTGTGTGTAAGAGAGGTTTAGGTTAATGAAAAACTATAACTATATATAGCTATAACTATATATAAACTATATTTATTTCATATTACTTATAGTAATAAAAACCTATCAACAGAACCATATTCAGCTCCACATGTCAAAGCATGCGTTGTCAAATTATTTAATATATGACATCTGCAGTACAATTTACAATCTGCAGTAATGCTGAGCACGTCTGACTCGTAGATTAATAGCCCTGTTGACCTGCATGGAACTAACTAACCCTTCAGAGACAGTAAGCGGAAAAACACAGTCTATAAACACAGTTCAACACACACTTGTGTAAACGCCCAGTTGAGCTGAACAGGTGAAGAAACTCCTCTGCATCTTAAGGAGGATCAGACTGCGAGTCTGATGATCTGATTGTGGATCTGATGATGTAGAGATGTATCAGACCGTACAGCTGAATCATCAATACGTGGAAAAGTGCCAACTCATGGTGGGTAACGAGATAGCAGGTGAAGTCTGTACGTGACGGGACTCGCACCTGTTCCGACTCTCGTGTCAGACTTCAGCGCTTTGAGCATCATTAGTAAAATTGTTTTCGTGGGTTGTGAAGAATACATCGCGATCATGGGCCGCTACAGTGGCAAAACGTGTCGCCTCATTTTAATGCTCGTTATCACGATCATCTTTTTCGTGGCGGAGATCGTGGCGGGGTACATGGGAAACTCCATCGCGCTGGTGTCCGACTCCTTTAACATGCTGTCGGACATTCTGTCGTTGTGCGTCGGGCTGACTGCGGCGCGGGTGGCGCGTCGGGCCGGTTCCGGGCGGTGTACGTACGGGATGGGCCGGGCGGAGGTGGTCGGCGCGTTGGCAAACGCCGTGTTTCTGGCCGCCCTCTGCTTCTCCATCTCAATGGAGGCGCTGAAGAGGCTCGCCCGACCAGAAGCCATTGATGACCCTCTGCTGGTTCTGATTGTGGGCTCGTTGGGTCTGGCGGTGAATGTTCTGGGGCTGTTGATCTTCCAGGACTGCCGCTGGTTCAGCGCGACGCGAGAGAAGGACGCGCCAGCGCAGCGCAACCAGAAGAACGAGGATGCAGACGAAGCAGGTGCTGCACAAACTGTTTGTGCTTGTTATTGCAAAGAAAGTTTCAACAATGTGTTCATTACTACATCAGCTTTTCAAAATGTGATTTCTGTAACCCTTACTTATCAGTAACTAGTTCATTTTTTGGGTTGATAACTTTCATTATACAATTACTATATCAAACATGTATTGCTTAACAGACATTCATATATGTAAAGGTAGTATATAAATCGACGTTTCATAACACCTAGAGTTACATTACATAGTGTTCTTGTATATTATTAGTCAATGTTAAGGGTATTTCAGTGAGATAAACAGTAACTGATGTCTCTACACACATGCTAATCATCTCCTGGTAGCTAAACACATAGCATCCTGCCATACTGATGTTGTGAGGTTTTAGGTTAATGTCACGGCCAGTCAGTTCTGCACTCCACACTTGTACATTGTCCTTCCACAGGCAGCCTGGCCCACCAGACTGCTGCTTCTGAGGAGGAGAACTCTGGGAATGATGGACCTCCTCTGAACATAAGAGGTGACATCTACTCTTTCAATTGAAATGGCATGTTTATTAGAAGTTCCTTTTGATGGTTTGAGTGTTTTGAATATGCATTTTCTCTTGTTTGTCAAGGTGTGCTGCTTCATGTGTTAAATGATGCTTTGGGGTCTGTAGTGGTGGTTGTGGCTTCTGCTTTGTTCTATGTGTGGCCCCTGGCCCCTGAGAGCCCCTGTAACTGGCAGTGCTATGTGGACCCCAGTCTAACTCTCATTATGGTGGCCATCATTATGTCATCAGCAGTTCCACTGGTTAAAGAAACCACAGAAATCCTGCTGCAGATGAGTCCGGCTGACTTGCCGCTGAGTGCAGTTAGTACGTTTATATTCATATTTATATTTCATTTCTTTTAATGAACACAGAGAATGTTATAATATATTACTTTATCAATGTAATATATTACATGAAATATGTCAAATCCTATGTACTCCTGCCTATAAATTTGCTGTTTATCTGGTCCACACAGTCTCTCCACCATGATTTTCTGCCTTTCTGTTGTAGTGGAGAATGTGTGCAAACTAGCCAAAGTTTTAAGTGTCCATGAGTTCCATGTTTGGGAGTTGACTAAAGGAAGGAATGTGGCTACTCTGCATGTCAAAGTGTCTGCTGACCTCCACAATGAGTCTTGGAGAACAGGAATATCAAGCCTTCACAGACAGATTCTGGAGGTTTTCCACAGTGCAGGGGTTCACAGTGTAACTGTTCAGTTTGAGTATGGTGAAGGAGTGCATTGCAGTGCCCCCTGTCTGTCACAAGCCTGCATTAAACTTTCCTGTTGTCCTGGTGAATCCTCCTCTGTGTCTGTTTTTCATGGAAGACCATCCTCGCCCTCGAGGGATGCCGCTGTTGACATGCTAGATGGCAACAACACCCTGTTGAGAGAGAAAGAGACCAAACACACATCAGACAAATGCTGCGAGAGCACCAAATTTTAAAGCTAAAGGGCTGTTTCTTCAGAACCACCATATTTCCTGGTTTAAAACAGCCCCATATAAGAGACTCAAGTGATACAGGTTCAAATTCTGTATGTAATATCTTTGGCACTTAGCATCTGATGTACTTTGAACTGAAATCTCAAGTCTAACTGCAATTTTGGCTGATGTTTTGGATGTGAGCTGCCAGTGTAAATGTGGGGTGAAGATCTTATATTTTTATTATTTTGGATGAAGTGTGACCTGGACATGTTTCTGTAACACTCCTGATAAAAGTATTTACATTCCAGAGATTATTTACAAATTTACAATTTATCTTGACAATCTTGACAATTTATTGGTGATTCAGGGAATCATACAGAATTAAATAACTTCATAGTGTTGTGTGTGGAATCTATAACCTAATTCTCTATTGAGCGACATGTACTTTACATTATATACATCAAATGTACCTTATAATTGTATGTGCTAAAAAGTAAAACAACCAGGTTAAATTGACATCATGTCCTAATTTTGTAAATAAACATTTGAATGCATATGATTTGAAGTGACTTTTCATAAATGAAAATTCACCTGATCAATATGAAAACAGTTTATATTTTTCCTTAAAGTATTTCACTTCCAAACAAAAATAAAACTTTTCCTGGTCTATTTAATTCAAATCCATTTAGTCTTTGTGGTCTGAGTTCAAGCTTCACATATAACTAAACTGCACGGTTAACAGATTTGAAAACGGGTGTCAATTTTTCTGCCAGCTGATGAGATTTAAAGACGGCAGCTGCGCACGAACACTAGAGGGCGTCAGAGCGCTACAAAATACTTTCCAGTTATCAATTTTCACCTGTCCAGCTGAAAATACAGCTTGTCCATTTTCTGCGTCTCTTAAAGCTTCATATCGTGAATGTCTGTTCTACACTTACATTAAACATCAGGGAAAGGAGACGCCAGTGTATTAAAAATGAAGGCGGTCACACACGCCATTGTGCCCACAGCGTCACTGGAGTTTCCTGGAAAATGGAAGCAGCCGAATACACGGACCAAATGCAGAAGCTCATCATCAGGTACTGAACAGACAGACCAGCTTGCTTAGTGGTATATGTGGCACATTAGTGGTATATGAGCTTATTGTTGTTATATTGTTGCTGTAGTTTCAATTTGTTTTAAAACTGATACAGTGTCACCTATTCAGTTATCATTCCATTTATCATATTGAAAAAATCCATGAATCATAATTGTAATGATGTGGCACACTCTCGAGGATCCATTTGCAGTGTTTTAATCGTAAACCAGGCAGACAGGGTCGGTAACAGCAAACAGGTACAATATAGACAAGACAGTACAGTAATCGTGGTACAGGCGTGGGTCGAGGCAGTCCGATAATCAGGGCAGGCACCAAACAATAAAAACCCAAGTAACAATCCAAACGATAACGCGTAATCCAACAATCGGTTAATAAACGCTCAGAAATGTCGCCGAGGCAAAACAAGACTTCGCACTGAGCATGTGAAAGCCAGGGATTTATATACACAGGAGTTAATGAGTCAGGTGAGAGTACAAACAGGAAGCAGGAAGTGATCGAACCTAGGTATGGGGCATTATGGGAAATGTAGTTCGGGAAGACGTTAATATTCAGGACATGGCTCCTGATGGCGGTGAGGAGGTGGAGCAGGGACCTCCTCCTATATGCCTATTATGTTTTTAGCATTTACTATGTGAGCAAATATTAAGCCACATCACTATGAATATAACAGTCCAGTTACAAACTGTAGTGCACACTTATGTACACCATGTGTGTATGAAATCTTGAGGTTTTCTCCGGCAATTTCAAGCATTGTATAGCCATTCCTCAAAACAATTATAAGTTTCTATAGAAAGCTGTTTCATTTTTAACCTGTAGACATTACAATCTATTCTCTCTATTGCATACTCAAAAACAAATACGAAATGTTAAGCTCATTTTAGCAAACCATATACGCATTTCACATTTCATGTATATTCTTATTCTCCTGTTTTATTAAATTTTCTCTTTTCTTTTTTAGGGAACATTTCCATATAAGGTGGAAAGGCGTGTCTGGTTTAATATGATACTTGTGATCTATCTGTCACAGTTTAATTTTGTTCATTGTCTTTTTTTTGCTTGGTTTTCCTGGGTATTGTAATTATTGTTTGTATTTATAGTTAATAATATGTCAATCAACTCCTCATCCTTAGTTACTGATTATGTTCCTCTTTCATTGCCATGGTTATCATTAGTTTCAGCTGTGTCCTGTTTAGTTCCTTAGATTCCCTTTGTGTATTTATAACCCTAGTTTAGCCAATTCCTGGCAGGTTATTGTTATTGCTTGACTCATGTGGTTGTGTTACAGGTGCTCCTGTGAGCTCCTGTGTTTATTCCTTGTAAATTTAACATTAAAGACTATTTGTGGATTATATCTCATCGTCGTGCGCTTTATATAGCACAAGATGTTACAACTATCATGTTAACCGACTAACTGGCTCGTAGTCTCAAAGAAAGTATATATCCTTTTAGTATGTGATTGAATAGATTATTTATAAACCACTGAGGTAGGCATAAACTTTCAGATTTAATGACTGGTATTTCTAATGCACATCCATTTCTTGAAATAGTTTAAAGATGATATAAATATCAGTTCAGTTATCTTAAACCAATTACAATTTTAGTATTGCCAAATTAGTAATACTAATATTCATCTTTTGAGAAAAATAAAATTTACAGTTATTTAATGTGCTGTGCAATACCACGAGTTCTGTATATTTCTAATGTACATTGCATAGTATTGCAAATTCTTCTTTTTTTATAATTCTCCTGTTTTAATATAATTTCCTCTTTCTTACTAAGGGTCGTTTCCATGTAAACTGGAAAGACATCCAGTCTTGTTTAATATACTACCTGTCATTTATAACTTTAAACCTATTGTAATCTTAGTATCGTTAATTAGGATCTCATACATGCCTTATGAAAAAACATAAATTATCGATATTATCGTGTTAAATATGACCATGTATTCTATAAGTCATAATTATCCTTTATCTGTGCTTTATTTTTTCATATGTAAAGCTGCTCAGCAACAATGCAAAACTGTGAAAAGTGCTATATAAATAAATGTGAACCAGCACAAGACATGAGAAGGTGTTTTTTTGTTCTTTCTTAGACTGAGCAAGACTATGTACAGATGTTTGGAAGGGGAGTATTAGGAAAGCTGCTGGAGAATTGACCAACCACATTTGAGAAAAGTGATTCCGCAGTGCAAAAACCTTCCAGTTGATGCAAAACTGCTGATAGCCACTAAACCTCGCACTAAAAACCCTGAAGCGGGCCTGCAATTTGGTGAGAATTACATAATAGTAATGAAAAATAACTTTCATTTTCTTTATTAATATTCTTAATACTCATTTTTTAAATTCTGTATTAACTACAATTTTTTTTTTTACTCAAAATAGTTTTTTACTCTGAAAAACACTGTGAAGTTATCACCAATTCTGTATGGGACCAAATACACTCAAGCCCAGTGTTAATTTAAACTTTTACAGTTAATTTAACAGCAAAATTTACAGCGCAAGCAGATAAACGTGTGTGTGTGTGCTGCATAATATAAGCGTCATCTGGTAACACCACTAAATCCAGCACATACTTTTTTTACACATAATATATACCAAAGAGCACAAACCACAAATACACGAAAGAACATTAATATAACAAACATCTGAGCATTTACAAACTGAATATGACACATTTAAAAGAAGCACAGATGATGGATTTATTGATTTTTAATCTGCTCAACAGTGCGATTTATATACCTGAGTGATAATGATTGTTATATACTGAAAAACAGAACAAGTTCTTCTTACATTTAGTAATACAGACATTGTTTTCCATCACAGTGAGCAGGTCAAAATAATCAATGAACCAGGTACCCATAAAACCATTTCAAATACTAAAGATCACCATCAGAATTACCCATCACCCACATAACAGCATCAAAATGACATGACTGGAGTCATTTGCATTAAGTCTCGTTCAGGGACATTACCTGCCATTAACATTGGCTCTTCATCCACATTTTTCTATGGCATGTACAGCTGATCAACGCACCCATTGTAAATATTAGCATTCTGTGTGTTTAACATCAGAGAAACAAGAGGACAAAGGTTAGAATAACATTGACTAGACGGTGACGTGATCAACAGGGAAAATAAGACTGGAGAATGACACATGCAGCATAAAAGGAAGCTAATAAATCTACAGAACTACATTTTATAAAATGTAGTGAAATGTTAAATCAAAATTGTCCTGATTTATAGTTTAAATGTAGATTGTAAATGCACACAAAGAAAACAGCATTTACTGTTTCCACTGATGCTCTTACATTACAAACAGACTCTTTTCTTCAACATTGTGTAGGTGTGACATCACAGATGCATCACTGCATTGGCCCACTAAGTGTAACTGCAGTTCATGCAACAGCCAAAGCAGTCACGAATTTAAGAGCCTTAAAAGCATGCTACATGTGAATCCTATATGACATCAAGCATAAACAATGTATTGCTACAGTTTGTTTATAAATATATAGTTATAAAATACAGTTTGTGTATTTTATAACTATATAACAATTCATAAAACAAAAAGAACAAAAAATACACTTATGGATGTAATTCTTTTTAACAAAGTAAAATGAGAGAACTAAGCAAGCTACAACTACTTAGAAAAAGAAGAAACTCAGATATGAACAGAACACAAAATACAGTAAAATGACAAATAAAAATGTACAGATAAACAGGAAAATGTCAGAAATTCTAAAAACAAGTACAACACACACAAACACACAGCAATCTGCATAAACAGCTGTGCTTTGTTTTTGATCATGTGGGAAAATTATATTTTGTAAACCCTTTATTTCCTGCTTCAAGTCTGTGTGTCTCTGTACAGCTCTCAGCCAGCATGAGGCGCCATGGCTAACTTTAAACAAGCAAACGCACCAATCAAGGGTCCTGCTTCTCTTGTCATTCATTCTTTATCGCCGTTCCATCCTTTTGTCTATGCTTTAAACTCACACCATTCCAGTGTTGATGACACGCTAATTCCATCATCTCGACTCCACCCATAACTTGCTGTTGACCCAGGTAGAAGATCACCATCAACAGGAAGCAGATGCGAACAGGGGCCCAATTCCAAAGCCCCACACAAGAGAGGAATATGAAGACGGTCCAGTATAACAGCGACGCAGCTTTAATCAGCGCGACTCTCAGCTCGCTCTTACAGGGAGGCACACGAGCTTCAGGGGAGTCAAAGGCATGTGGAGCAACCTGATAAAACTCTCGCAGTCGCTGCTCTTTCTCCGCCCAGCGCTCTTGACACCAGAGCTGCAGCTGCTCTGTGGATCGCGGCAGAGACGACAATGGGTAGCGACGCACATGAAAGTGGATTTCACGGGGGAATAAACCGAGCACTAGGTGGTGCTCTGTCTGAGGAATGTTCTGAGGATACGCAACAGTAATATCATGGATGGCATCTAAGTTATCACCTGTTAAAAGAAAACATTTGCATGTTATTAAGCGTGGCTGAAATCACATACCCTTTGCAGTTATTTTGAAATATTCTAACAATGTTTAAGTTTTTTAGGACTGTGTAAATAAGCCATCAATAGTATCAGCCATCAGTTTGTTTAACTAGTTCACTGATTGTTTTGGAACATTTAGGGGTAAAGCCCTTATTTCTCAGGAGTTAGCTTTTAACTGGGCTACATTTACATTTATTTATTTAGTAGATGCTTTTATCCAAAGCAACTTACAAATGAGAGAGCATTTAACATTTTGCTGTAAGAACCAACCAAGCACAGTGTGCAAAGCTACGTTTCTAAGTAGAAATAGTTCAAGGACGACTATAAGAAGAAAGTTTTTTTTATTAATATTAAACACAGTAAAGCAATGGAAAGTTAGAGCTAGTACTGTTGCTTAATTTTACTCTACAGTGGAACAATATCTTGTAATGTGTATATTTTCAAGTACTCAAATCTATTGTATTGTAATGTATATTTGTATAGCATTCTGAACATTGTTTACAATGTTTATCTTAATGTACTTTCTTAACGTTGTTCATACATAAACACACATGAATTATTCATGGCTGAAGGGTACAGCACTAGCCTTCTACTTCTGTTAATTTTAATAGCCTTAAGTGCTTTATTGCTTTTATAATATGACCAAATTTTGGCAGTTATCATACAGTTACACACTCTCACACACACCAACATTAAGGACAATGACATCATAGTTCTGCAGGAGACCTACTGACCCTGCAATTAGAAACGAATTCATCGACCATCATGAAAACATGAGCAGGCAAATAATTTGGTACCATTCGAAATCTCAGACCTTCACTAATACTGTAAAAACTACAGAATTATAGTTTGACATACCTGAAAGTAAAGATTAACAATAAATAATAATGCTCCACACAAACAACCATGACCACACTGTCAACAGTACAACATGAGGAGACACTGTGGTAAGTCAGTAGATTCACTAGAATTAACAATGTTTAGCCAATTCACTGAATATCTGAAAGCATGAGCACACACCAGAGAAACTACATTGGTGTGTTTCTCTGCACACCAATGTGTTTTCTCTACAACAGCAACCTGAGAAAGTTCTTCTGTAACTTCATATATTCTAGACTCTTCTTGAACTTCATGTTGAGCAGAACCATATTTCTACAAAACGTTCAAAATCAAAATTTAAGGCAACAGGAGTTACAACCTACAACCTTATTAATTGAATGTACCCTAAAAGTAAACAAGGAGTAAAAAAACCCAAAAATAATTCAACATTTATATCAATGAAGATTCTGCTTCCTGTCAGAATAGTATTAAAGCTTTTCATAGAGGAATAATTAAAATGCTGATGACCTCTGACCTTTCCACAGAGTGTCAACGATGAAGGTGAAGCCAGTTGTACGTGGGTGCAGGACATACTTGTACTTGGGAAGACCATTTTTTTCAGCAAACTCATCACTTTTGGTACGTGTGTTTTCTGTGGGGAGAAAAACAAGAAATGGGCTAAAACTAACTTCAGCAACAATGACAGTGACTTTTAAATCATTGCAGTCACTTGATCTAAGTGTTAAGAACTAGTTAGCGGCATCTAGAAATGTCTGCATCATTAACAGGTTGAATCTTGGCTACTTATTAATAACATCTGTTTCCAAAGAACAATTTAATCTGTGTGACAAACTGCAAATTCTTCCACATGTTAAATGTGTGGAGCCAGAGGTCAGATGGAAGCATGGTGATGCTCAACAAAACGAGACTGTTCAGGCTTCCATAAGATGCCTGCTGTCATAGACATATGCACACACACAAGCAATCAGCAATTCCTCCTTGATGCTGAGCCCAAATCCATCTAAACTACCAGCACAAAACATGAAGATATTTCTGTGTGTCTAATAAAGTGATGTGGCCATCAGCCAAGGATAGAAAGAGAACATGTAGTCATCACTGGGGTGCTTTAAATGATTAATAGGACTGGTCAAACAAATTAGCTGTCACAAATTAGAGTCACTGTTCTGGTATCTACATTTAAAGAAACAACTCAGCACTGTCTGTGAGCTTCGGACATGTTGGCTTTGTCATTTTTGCACATTCTTAATATAAAAATTTATTTCAACTTAACAAAATTAGAGATTTCTCTAAGAGATTTGGATTTCTGGCTGACTAACAGCTTCTTGTTGCCCTTATTTCCAACAAATATTATTGGTAGGAGAGTTACCAATAAACCTGTTAACGCAGGGAGGATGTCAGTTGATAAGCAAACAGTCATTTGGCAGCTGCTCTAACCCTCGCACTGAATCTCACCGGTGAGGTCAGTTCCCTCAGGGAACAGCAGAAGCTGCAATGGTTCTCTGATATGGCAGAAATACTGCAGCATGTTGGTCATGTGACTGCGGTCATCCTCCCAGCGGCGCTGGATAAAGATGAAGGAGGCAACCTGCATCGCCCACCCTACATGAGCGCACACACACACAGACAGGCTCTAACAGGCAGAACACATCTGTGCTAAAGTCATTCTTTAACTCTAACATTGAAGTTTCTGCTCACCAAACCCAGGCACAACCTTTAGTGCTGCTTTGAGGCAGATCTTCTCCAGACGGAGGTAGCTGTACCTCAACAGGCAGCACCACAGAAACATCCAGTCCAATCTGGTGCGATGGTTCATTATTATTACGCTTCGCTCACCAGGAACAAAACCATCACCTGTTATCACCACCTTCACCCCAAACACCAGCTCCAACAGTGCCTGACAGAAACACAACAGATGGACCAATAAACAGTTTCTCTTTACAGTTATGATCCATTCCTATAGCAGATTATATCTCAGTATTACTTTATCAGTGCTACTGATGAAGATGAGAGCCATACCACTGGTAGCGTGAGCCAGGTGGCCACAATGCGGTTGGTGATCCAGCGATACCAGGCAGGTGAGAACAGCATGACAGGAAGAACTGGACCCAACATGAACACACTTCCAAAGAAGCTGCCCAAGAATAGAGTGATGATGAAGAACAGGCCTCTTATAGACACCACTGCCATACCCTGAGACACAGAGAGGCGGTCAAATATTAATGTTCCCTTTGATTTCAAACTATTTAAAATTCCAACAGTATGAAGCTTGTTGGGCCATTCCATGAAATATTTATTAATACCTTTTTATAGAAGCAAGCCCAACATAAATAGTAATGAAAGCCAAAATATTAAATGCCATTGAGTAGTTCACAAATTTGTAGAGGAGGTAAAATGACAAATTTCACCTGAAACTTAGAGCCATGTTAGAAATTATGAAAAATGACATGAGAAATATTCCAGCATCATTATTTTATTTTTACACAGAGATTGGTAGTTCTATTGTTGACTTGAGCAATCCTTGTTGCATTAATTGCCACTGGTAACAGTTCAAAAATGAGGAAAAGGCAACTTTTCCTAAACTAACTCTTGCTTAACCAACTTTTCTTTTGGGAACTTCTAATTATTAAACAACGGGAAGTGCTCACATATTTTATCTTTGCCACATGTAAGTGACCAGATCTGCACAAAGAGATTACGAGCAAACTCACATTCGATTGTTTTTTTCCATGAAGCCTCATGACAACAATTTACACAGTAATAAAATTCAAAAGTTTGTGAAGAGAACACAACACCTCACATAGTGTCAGACAGATTAATGATTCATCCTGTCGCTGTACAATGACTATCTGATCTAATATTTGTGCTGCACTTTAGCTCAACGATTTAGACTTTAGTGTTTCACAGTGTCACCTGCGTGTTGACAGTCTGTTGGCTGGATCATCACTCACATACAAAGGTAACATGTACTTCAAGTGTTTACTTTAAACACTTGGGGGTAAGGTGTCTTGCTCAAGGGCACCCCAGTTACTTCCTGCCAGCACTAAGAATTAAAAAGGCAACTGTCTGATTACAAGTACAACTCTAACCAGTAGGTCACAACTGCCCCTATACCACAGTCCTGCTTTTGAGGAAACATTCAGATTGAAAACTCATTTTTAAACATCTAAAACAAAAATATGAATCACTAATGACACCCATTTACTGTCATATGAAACGTGAAAGCAGTTTCTTGAATACTGCCAATAACAACACAACCTGTTCACCAACATATCGACATATACGTTTCAGGAATTCATGTGGCACTGTAGATTTGTTTGAATAAAGTACTGAACAAAACATTAGATAAACATAGGCAGAGGGTTATACAGTTGGTTATACAGTTTTGGTTAGTAAATGATAGACTGCACACTTACTGATGACCTAACCATGTATTAAAATGTCACTTAATGTTTGTGCACTAATAAAGGTCTGTTCAATCCATCAGGTTGTGAGATCAACATCTGCAATCAAATATCATCAGCCAGAAAAACCACATTCGCATCCATAAATGTGTTTTTACGTGAGGGAACTGAATTCTTCACTATTTTATATTTAAACAGGAGAAATGCGCGTTTGTAAGTATCAGCCAGATGATCTGACGCGACGACATCCAAACATTGCGCACTGTTTAACAAATCAAGTTAAATCTACAACGTTAGTTAAACCAACCCAGGTAGATTGTGAGGAAACTGCAAGAAAGAAAGTGATGTTAACAAGTTAAGACTAGCAGCCATAATCTTCCTTCCTACCTTTCACTTGTAAACTTCCGCCTCTGCCTACACGACGCTGACCTGACCAATGATGGACAACTACGTCATTGTCATGTTGACGTCATTGTCACGTATCCAACCAACCCGCTAACCAACCCGCTAATTGTGTTTACAGCCTGTGGCGCCTCACAATTTAGAAACGCAACATAATTTAAAACTCAACTTTAAACACGCCAAAAGAATTAATAATCAAAGACATGGACACAGTCAAATACAATACTAGTGCCAAACAAAATAAAACAAACTAAATAAAAAACAACAACAACAACTGAATAAGCAAAGATACAAATAGATATGTAAGCATACATTTCAGGTACCTTTTCTAATTTTAATATAAAGTTAATATCTTTTCCAAAACTGACAAACCCAAATAACATTTTCAAATGAAAGGAAAAAGTCGAAGAATGAAAGTGAAGAAATCTGCAGTCATAAATTGATAATGGAACTGCTAAAGATTTCTTGTATGATTACAGGAGAGGAAAGAGTCTCTGGCTGTTGTGAATTTGTACCCATGGTCAGTTTGAATTTTATTTACTGGCATACACATTAGAAAGAGTCTAAACCTGGTAATGATTCCATATATCCAAATAGCACTGTTTAATTAGCATGAATGCACACTAGAGTACATTCAGATTTATTTATTCAAAGCATTTGAATAAACTTTAAATGTCAAGATCTGGGCTGAAGTTTTTATTTCATTAAAAATCTTATGATAGAATGGCATTACAAAAATAGGGATTAACTGCATTTGGGCATCAGATGACATCATGCCTGCTGTAAGGGGGCTGAGGCAGAAGCTGAAGTAGGATCCAGTTGCGGATGTTTATTGGGGTTATCCATAATCAAAGTCGAAAGTACAGGCAAAGGGTCGTAATAAACATAGACAGTCCAACCATGCAACACAACAAAAGGGAGAGACGTAAATCAGAGGTCGTAAATCCAGGCAGAGAATCAATATCTAAACAAACAGTCCGATCCAGGTGTCAAACAAAGGGGCTAGGCAAAAATCAGAAAACGAGAACCAAACAATAGGTAAAACACAGGAAATCAGGCAGTAAAAGAGAATGCTCAGTAGTCAGGTGTAAAGCTGGCAATACTGCGCAACGTGGCCATGTGGCAGCAAGGTTTATATAGATGCCAAACAGGAAGTAAGTTCAGAGTTCAAAGTTCAGAGTTCAGCAGAGGGAGCATGAGCAGTCAGTATTCCGGTGAGGGCTCCCTCTGCTGGCGTGATGTTACACCTGCATTGTTACCAAAGTGATCAACTGAAGCTGTTTCTGTGACAGCACAACTAATCTAAATGCTAATGCTAATAAACTAAATGCTGCCACTCATTCAAACAGTAACATGAGTTATCAGAGTGCTCCATTTAATAGTAATGGAAAAATTGTCATCTTAACAAATTATCTCATATTATCACAGTACCAAAGGAGATTTATGTGTGTTTGAAGCTCTGAATCAGAGTTAGCCTGATTATTTCCATGACCTGTATGCAGTGGCATGTTTTATCAGAAGGCCACAGAGTTTATCGGTAAACCACTCAAGAGTTGCTGCATTTGACATGAAACTAAAGATTTGTTAAGTGTTTAATGAATCTAAACTGATGCCATCAAACCTAAATGACTCTCAACAAATTGGTTATTACAAAAATTAGTGTAAATAACAAATTGGTGCCTAAAAGTGTGAAGATATATTGACATCATACAAACCTGCATTTTTAAAGCCAGGCATCATTTTCTAATCTTTTTCTGTTTTCTAATTATTTGATCATGAACAACATCAGTGAAAAGAGAAACATTTTTTACTTGGACTGGTTAGAATGTCTGTTAACACAGATGCTGAGGTATACAGTCAAAGTCAAATAAATCACTTCATCCATTCACCCAGACTCATGCCGTCAGACAAATATTCATTTGCTTCCATTCTGTAGACACTAAAAATAAGCAGCTGTTTTTCTCTGTGAGATTTTTCTCTATCTGCATCTCACACAGGCCTGGGAATAGAATCTTTCCTTTACGCACACTGTAGACATACTCACTCTCTCTCTCTCTCTCTCTCTCTCACACACACACACACACACACTTACTTATCTGTCTAAATAGGGACACTCCATAGACTTCTATTGTTTTTATACATAGCTAGTTATAAACAATATTACCTTACCCACACTAACCCTAACAGAACACTTTCTGCATTTTTACCATTTTAAAAAACTTTATTTACTTTATTTTTATACCATGTATACAAATGAAGGTTTTGCTCAGATTTGTCAGGTTTTGCTGACTTCTGGGTACAGATTTGTCCACAATATATGTTGACATATCCCCCCCCCAAACCCCCCCCCCCCCACACACACACACTGTAAGACACCTAACATCAACTTGTAAGTGTAAAGTATACACACAGTTGTCATGTTATACATAATAATGCATAAAAAACTGAGAGAGAGAGAAAGAAAGAGAACATTGGTAAATAACATGACAATGAAAATTCCTTTTTTAAAAATTGAATGAACTATATGAATGAACTATATCAATGTCACCTTCTGCCCCAAGTACTCAAAAGTTTGTGTTCTTTGTTTTATATAAATAGTATTAGAATTTTACTTTTACTTTCACTTTATCTTTCTTTTTAATTTTTTTTAATTACTGTATCATTTTTGTATAGAAAATTAACTTTGAGAGAGTTAGTGATGGAAACAGAGAGAGCTACAAGCAGAGACAGAAAATTAGTTTACAGTTTCATTCATATTACATTTATGCTTTTGGCATACGACTTACAGCACATTCAATGTTTACATTTTGTCAGCATGTGTGTTTGGGAATCAAACCCACAACTTTTGCACTGCTGACACAATGCTTTAGCCGACTAAGCTGCAGGGACAGTTTCATGTTGATAGTCCATTTTTATATTTATATAGAGATATTTTAACTTATTTTTGTCCTTTAACTAGCACTTGAACTTTCTATAACTAGAGTTATAGGACGAGAGACAGATAAAGATAGAAAGAGAGCCATGTTTAGAGGTGTGCGAGTGTTAACACACTTTATCTGCAGGGCAAATGTGCGTTTCAAATTGTTCTCAGGGTCACTGATAGCTAGCTGTTCCTTTTCATTCTTTAAATTCTTTCCAGTGGAAACTATTTGCCATTATTGCTCATCTGTCAACACAAGCTGAACATCACGCACAAACACACACACACACAAACTTGTCCCTGCAGTAGATGAAGAGTGTGTGAAACACAGTTCCATTGTTTTCACTATATTAATCATTTTAAAAAAATTGTCAGTTTGCCACATTTAATCTCCCTCTCCACATATCTTCCAACAAATTACTATAAAAGGAAAATCTGAAACTTAAAAACAATGCTTTGTAGCTGAACAAGTAAATCAAAACTTCACTATTAAAATTTGTAACTTAAAAATGAAACCATAAACATCACTTGATTTAAACTTGTTGGCACGTTTGACCACACTACCTCACAGCTTGTCTTGTGCCATAACACACTGTATTAATAACCTCAGTAACGTTTCCAGGCAGTGCAAGCAGGAACTGTTGAGAGGGCAAAATGTTATTGTACTGTTTCCAGGAAGTCACCTGGAGATCTTTAAAGAACATTGTGCCTTCTGACAAATCTCCAGATGAGCACCTCCTGTCAACTGAGGGTACAAATCAAAAGAACAAGTAAACAGACAATAACTAGCGTTTATATGGTGTAGAGAGGAAGTTTGCTACTTTCGAGGTTAGTTCAGGAAGGCAACTTGTGGTTAGCATCGCTAAAAACAGTATGCAATGCATGTTCAAAACAAATACATGCACATACATAAAGACATTTTGCAGGAAGTCACAGCATACCATTTACAAGTTTATGCTATCCATAGCAAAACTATAAAGTGGATCTCTTTTGAGACAGCAACAATTGAGGATTAAATACACATTTCCTGTTTTCTGAAAAACATACATCAGAGGAGAAATGTTCCCAGCCTTTTCTTTAAATGTCACTTTAGGACGTGTTCACAACAGCAACTTTTTGTGTGCACACATGCACACACAACAAACAACAAAGCACATAGTTTGGTTATCTTTTGGTAAAAAAACCCACTGTTTTGGAAAACACTTTCAAAACATTTATTTACAACCTCTGCCAGTCACAGAGCAAATATTGATGTGCATATAAAACAAGAAAAAACAAACAAACCAAGTTTGCTATTCTCCCTGAGCATATACAGTTGAAGGATGAACAGATTCTGCAAAGACAGGAAGTGAGCTGTGACTAACCCAAAACAGCCACTGAATACATACATACACAACACTCTGTGTGTGTGTACATCACTGGGAAGCCAGACAGCAGTAATGACACAAACAGAGCAACACATACACAGATAAGGACAGCATGTAAACACAGTTTACAATGGACTTGAACGGAGACATGTTCATAATATAACAAGACACAGTTTTGCTGTGTATTCAAAATATATCTTGGTCTATGACATTTTAAATAGACAATAGACAGATAGGCATGTGGTGCCTCTACATTGTACAAATTTAATCCATTTTATTTATTCAGCTACATTGTACAAATTTAATCCACTAAAAGCAAATGCTAATAATTTTCTGTCAGTACCCAAGACCTCTGACCTAACATCCATCTGCAACTTAAAAACAAAAATTATCTGCAGTGAAATTCACCCCTTGGAGTACAGATGGCTTTCACATATTGTATTATTTAGGGTAGGGTTAGCACATGTTGTAAGAAACTCTGTATTATTCAGAAAATATTGAGGCAGACAACAGAAACAAAACTTAAAAAGGTTACACCTGTGCAGTTTCACACAGAATCATTTGTCTGTCCTTTAGATGACTTTGCTGTCTGATCAACATCCAAACTCAACAGTGTTTAGTCAATAATACTTCTAAATACATAGGAAGCATTCCACATAAAGCATAATGAAACAACACACATAAATACTGCCTTGGGTCAGAGGTCTACTACACTTAAATAGTGACCAAAACAATTGTTAGTCCAGACAACCAGAATGTTTGATGTTTTGGGCGTCCTGGTGTCCTTCTTTTGCCTATTGGGTGTCTTGTGAGGCTATTAAAAAGATGCGGTGTGTGTGTGCGTGTGTGTGTGTGTGAGTTTACAATCTTACGAGTAGTGTCCATTTGTGATTTAATCGGATCCCTTTTTCATTGTGTGAATTAGTCTGTGTATGTATATGTTTTTGTGAAAGACACAGTTTGATCCTCTCTAACACTGAGAGTTCTGAACTGTTCCATCATGCTCCTCTTCATCTTCCTCTTCACTCGCAAGACATTCCTCCGGAGGCCAGCGGAGTTCTCCACTCTCCACCTCTCCCTCTGTTGCTTCTACAACAATGGATGGCAGCCGATCTTTCAATTTACAGCAGCGTTCAAAGTCAGAGGGGTCCGGAAAGATCTGAGAAAAGGAAAGTCAAAACACACTGCATAAGATCTGCTGAGAAGTTCCTATAGCACAATGCCCTACCAACGCTAAGATCATAAGATACTTTCCCAGGGAACACACACTTATGAAAATGTAAAACATTGAATTTGTATTGTTATTGGTGAAAAATGTGAATTGACTTTACTACACTGTAGAATGGTTTGGAAAAGAAACATCTGCCATATGCATAAATGTAAATGTACCTTTAAAACATCTGTCATCTTGTTCATTTATTAATATAAAATATTTACTAGATGCAGGTTTCTGTATGCATTTAGATGAACCCTATTTAATGTAGAAAATGGAAGATTACTAAATCTGTTTCTCTCTAATGTTTAAACACACATTTGGTCATTCCCTTCTTTCATTTTCTCTGAATTCTGCATAAAGTATTAGTATATTTTTAGCTTAGCGTCCTTCAGTGACATACATGGGAAACCAATAGCACGATCAGACAACATGCCGACTGTGTTTGTGTGTGTGTTTGTGTGTGAGAGAAAGAAAATAGATAGAAAACAACTAGAACATTGTATTCCTGATCCTGAACCATGAGACAATCTACATCTACATCTACATAAACAAGATCAGACCATGGGACCAATTCTTTGATACTAAACATAGATCAGTCTGTTCTACTGAAGCCCTTAAACTAAACAATAACATTACAGAAACAAGTAGAAGAAAATACACACAGCATTCAAATAGCCTCATTACGAAAGCCAAAATATTTTATTAGCAAATTTTAGACTAACATTATTGTTGGAGGGTATGAAAACAAATCCCTTAAAACCTCTGAAAAGGACAGACAGCATTAATGTTAAAGGTACTGTTACAGAAATAAAAACAAACCATGCAGAGTTTGCAATGTGACCATTGACACTTTCAGTGTTATTGTCATGGAAAATCCAATTCTTTAATCCTAATTGGAATGAAAATAAAACAATTTCATTTTACTAGAATTGTGGTAGTTAGAAACTACTAAACTGGTGTTTGAAACAGAAGTCACTACAAAACAGAGATTCTCTTGTGGAACATATGCTGTGTTTATTTTTCAAATGAAATAAACACTTCAAAACCTTTAAATCTTCCAGAGCTGCTGTGTTTTTCTAACCCTAACCCTAACATTTACTCAAGTCTGAAGAATGATTAGACCAAAATGAACAGTTTAAAGATTGCACTACTGCAAAGACATTCAACAGATGAGGTTTGGGTGTTACCTGGAAGGTCAGGCGATCTTTGCCAGGACTGAGTCTCATGTCATCCATCGATGTGGTGCTGATGATAACGTCAGTCATCTCACGGTACGCTACAAACACTGAGCTATATAGAGCACACAGAAGACAGTGGTCAGAACATCCTCAGATCCAGAAATGACGAACAGTGTGTTTGTTGGAATAAAAAAAGCAGAGCTGAGGCCCTCCTCCCCTTCACTAACCAAAATCTACAAGAAGATGTCATCAGGTTTATCCATCACAGGATAATCCCAAAACCCCCTCAACAGAAATCAATTAAAAGAAAATGTCAAACCTTTGACACCACTTTACAAGCTCTTAATTTCACCAATGACTAATTATACAAGATGAGCTGCTTTGTCTCTAATTGCTTTGCTGTATGTATCTGTGTGTGTGTGGGTTACAAACTGAAAGCAAGTCATATTGAGAGTGAGTTGTGGGTGACTAGGGAGCATGTGCACATTCTGCAGACCGACACCAGCAATGAAAGTTTCCACTGGCTTCAGTTTCCAGACAGATGCTGATCTGCTTCTAGCACTTTGTTCAGAGGTTCATGGATGAATTAGTCTGTTCTGTTCCTCATTTATAAGTTGCTTTGGTTAAAAGCTATTGAATGAATTCACCTCATTTCTTTCTGTGGCTATCCAAAAAATCATGTTAGATATCCAAATCTGTAATACAACACATTTTTTATGCAGTTTTACTCCTGAATTCGGTTCAGAGTTTGATCTTTTTGTCTCCCTATGTTTATTTAAAGCTCTTTAGTACAGTGGTTTGTCACTACACAAATGCACAGGCAAGCTGCAGTTTAACCATGGGGGAAAGGGACTTCATGAGATCCACTGTGGTGGAAAAATAAAAAACAAGCATTGGATTTTCCATACTGTGTCCAAACCAATGATCATTGATTTTGAGACACAGCCTTCAATAGCGAACAGGACAGTCTATGTTTTCTCCAGCAGAGTCAATGGTACATTAACACTGCCAAGATCTACATATTTCTACAATTCTACATCATGGGTGATGTTTTTTCAAGTTAAAATCTAGAGAGGTGTTTGCCTAAGAAACATTTTTAGGTCCTGTACCATAGACATGGACTGTTCTAACACTCGGCCCAACCAGAATGACCTAGAACAGTGTCAACTGGTGCCTACCTGAGATTATTTATTTATATAACTACAATAAATTTTATTGATTTAGTGAGGGCATAAAAATATAACTGCTTTTGCTGTTCACGTATGTTCTTGATTCTGTGAACAAAGGCTGTGTTAAGCCTAACTTTAAACCCTAACCCTAAACTGGGTAACTGGGTATTGAAGTGCTAGTCTCATTTCTAATACAAATTTTATTCATGTGGCACGTGTAACACAGGTTTCATCTAAAACCTTTGCCAAGATTGCTGATGTTCTAGCCTAACTCTACTTAAAGGTTCGGGAACTTTCTATTACGACAGTTTGTATCCTACTGCCTTCTCAGGATAAAACACTTTGTTATACTCTTCATTTGTCAGTCACTTCGGATAAAAGAATTTACTAAGTAATTACATGCAAATTTAAGTTTAGAACAGTAAAATAGAGCACTTAAATGGTTACATAGTATCTTCAAACACAGTGTCATTTTGAGATAAGAAAGAATAAACCATTTAGAAGGGCAAACAAAATATTGACTTGCTTTTTAAGGCAGAATCTAAGGTTGATATACAGATTTGCCACACGTGCATAGAGACAGACAAACTGAAGGAGCTCTGGTAGCTGAGAACTGCACAGACCATAAACACTATAGTTGCCAGAAATATTTTTGCTTAAGGTATATGTAAACATCCTGCTGAGAAAAGAATAACAAAATATTAGCCTAATATAACATGAGGATTACAAAGGAGGGGAAATGTAAGTCAAAACAATTCAACCTCTCTCAACCTATTTAATGCACTGAAGAGAAGAGGCAATGAAACTGGATCTAACTGCAAGTAAAAACTGTTTAACAAACCAAACATAATCTATGGCCCAAACATGGCAAGGGCTAACCATGAACAATACAAAAACACAGACAATAACCAACAAGTGGACTAAGGAAACACTGGGGTATATATATCTAGAGTAATCAATAAAAACAAGGAACACCTGAAAACACTAGAGTAGAGAAACATGACGGAAGTAAAATGACCATGACAGTGACCACAAAACAAACTTTAAAATAAGAGACATGAACACAATACAAGACAGCTTGGAACCCTGACAACCTATTGCTGCAAAAATAATCCTGGCCAAAGATGGTATGAAAAAATTTCTGCAAAGCTATAGAACAATGTTAAGTCCTTACATGGAAAACACCACTAGACTGCTATAATGTTAAATCAGTTTAAACAAAGTTATAACAAGTCTCAGTTTTGTGTTTAAATATCAACTGAATCTAGCAAAATATTATTTTTATAGGTAATAGCTTGTTTACACGACATCACATTACTGCATTGCTGTGGTGCAAAATGCAGATGGAGGGCAGGAAGTAATGTTCTACATTGAAAGCACTGTCACAAAGTCAGAATGCCTATGTTTTGCATTGTTTAAGGTTGCCCTAATCCTAATTAAAATGAGAAACAACAAGGAGATTTTATCATGTACCAAAGGTTATTGTTCATAAGAGGGAAAAATGTAAGAAATTGACAGAAATGCACAGCAAAAGGTGGCTTGTAAACCTTTGTCTGCGGTTGGAAGAAGCTACGTCGGAGCTAAGTATGCTGTTTATGTAACGTTAGCCGTTTCCGTACTTTGTAAAGTTAAAGTAATTGTTTTTCTTTGAGTTTGTGCCCCTGAGGAGTCCTGACAATGGGCTCTTCTCTTTGTTGTTGTCAGTGAAACATTTTGGTTCCTGATGACCAAAACAGAGAGGATGACAAGTTCTTTCCCCAGGGCAATCCATGTTATGAATCATGACAAAAATGCATAACTACACACCTGTAACATAAGATCACTATTGTCCTGTATTGTACTGTGTATGATAATGTATGTCACTGATAAACTTGAAATGATTAAATATATGTAACATTAGCAAAGAGTTGCTTATCTACCATCTTGATGGCAGTTATTTCAATTTAGTAGAAAAATTGCTCTTCTTTATGACATAAGGATCATGTCCATTGTGATTTTTTTGTTTATACCCTTCTCCTGTAATAATGTTTAAACCAATGCAGTACGGACTTTCCTCCAGCTCGTCTATTCTGCTTTTCACTTCCTGACCTCCTTTCCAATTTTGCATGTCACTGGAATCATGTGACTGCAAACAAGCTATTGCTGTAGTTTCCTAATATCAGCCTCACCCATTTGTCAAAGGTTTTAATTGACTAACAAAAACCTACAGATAAAAATTAAACAGAATGGCACAAACAAAGATCAAATGACCAGTACCAGGAGTGGTACTTTCCATGAACACACTGGCCAAATATCTTATGCCAGATGTCGAAACAAGTAGACAAAGTGACAGATGGAAGGTATAAGACCCTGGAAATGGTCTTACAGGCACATATTGAACTGAGTGAAGTCAAACATTAGCTGTGATAAATAGTGGGGCATTTATTCAGCTGTGTGCTGCTTCTGTTCTATAAATACTCAGATCTTCTACCCCCAATATCTGCCAGAGTTCACTACTGGATGTTGATCCAAAATTGATCCAAAGCCAATTGAATCCTAAAGTGGTGTATATCAATGTCTTTAACAGACAGATGATACTTAATAATGTGTATATGCTGAAAGAATTGAAGCTTGAAAATTTGATCAATTTTATGATTGTATATAAACATACATTAATAATAATAATAATATTGTCTTAATGACTTTGTGGTGTTAAAAAGAGAACAAAATCTGACACAGCTTAATGACTTTTGCAAACAAGAGCATAAGTTATCACCGGTTGTCATCAATGAGAACCTTTTAACAACTAAATTATATAATATACACAATACAATTTACCTTTTGCAAAAAGAGAAAATCGCCACAGCATGTTTAGTGTGAATTCATAAGACAGAAGCCACAATAGTAAATCGCGTTAAATACCCAAAAGGTCAATATTAAAGTCATGAGGGGAAGAAAAAATGTCATGAATTAAATGGCTTGATATTTGTTTTAAAGTGAATGGAATGAACATGTAAGGATCTTACCAGAACAAATGTGGAAATAACAGACATGAAGCGCCTCAAAGTGGCGATTTCTTCAGCTGATCACCGCAGACGAGTGTTTCGAGACTATGGCGAAGACGAAACTATTAATATTTATCGTCCTAAAGATAGAAGCATGTAACACATTTCCACCTGGTGCTTTAAGTGCCGCAAGTCACTGTAGGCTGATTTTTATATAAGAGGCGTGACGACTGACACGCCCACAGTGAAATCGTCTCAAAATTCAGTAACGACAGTGTCATCGTGTAAAGAAACGCCACCAGCAGTCAAGTAAGTGAAGACATACAGTAAAGACAAGGATGTGAATGAAGAAAACAAACTGGGAAACCGTTCAGCGCTGTAGCTGTTAAGACCACGATGGCATTCAGCATATAACTTGTATAAATTGTTTGTACTGTAAATCGCTTTGGATTAAAACGTCTGCCAAATGTGTAAATGTAATGTAAACAGAAATGTAACTGGTATGGAGTATTGTGTTTTTTATAACGTAATTAATCTAAGCTTAATAAACGTTACTAATACCGCTCAATAACATTTTTGTGTTCTGTGTTTTTACATTTCATTGCTGGTTATATGTATGTGGTCAATAAAAATCTTGAATCTTCCAAGGTCTGAATATTCGTATTTTCTGTGTGGGTTATAGCTCTGTCTTTTGTTCAGTTATCCTCAGTGTTTCCAGGAAAGACAGAGCAGAACTGATAAACAGGTCTTTAAAAGACAAACATTTTATAACAAGTGGGGTAGATGCACCACGTAGGAGGATACAAAAACTAGAGCAATTTTATAATGAATTGGTGCAAAGCTACACTAAATTAGAAAAAAGGAGTAAAAATACGGGTTTAGGAAAAAGCTTATTCAAGTTAATTTTATTTTTATAGGGCTTTTCACAATTTTGCATTGCTGCAAAGAAGCTTTACAAAGACAAGTGATACAAAAAGTAATTGAGACATGAAATGTGTAGAGAAATAGGGAAAAAAGAAGAGATAAAACCAGAAAAAATATAAAATAGATGATGTTATGTGTACACAGTATGATGAAATTAAATAAAGAAAGAACAGGAAATAAAGTTTTACAAAAATCCTGTAAAATATACACAACCTTTAATAACTGGAAAGATAATAGATAAATAAATGAATAAAATAAATGAGTTCTGTGAGTAATTGGAGCTGTTATATTAAAAGTGACATTAATTATGTCTGTCTCTTAATATAAGTCTGGAGTCTCCTAGTAAGGAAGCCAAAGGCGACCAAAACTCCAATGTTCAAGGAACTCCAACTTCAAGGAACCAAAACTCCAATGTTAAGCAGAGAAAACCTTCGGAGAAATGATGCTAAACTGGGAGGGCCGGTTTTCCTCTGGTACATTAACAAAACATTGCTACAGCTAGACAAAGGAATGCTGTTGATGATGGAAAGATTATTACACCATGTCCTCAGGTGTGTTCTTCAGGTGGACAGGGCTGAGTATTTTGTATTTTAAAACACCATGTATTTTATTACAACACCTTGAATGTATAGGACATCTAAGCATGGCAATAGCAATTTGTATTTCAGCTGTAAAGGTTTACTTGTGCACACACAAGTTCTGACAAAGTCATAATTAAAAGTGGAACACAATCACAATGAGCCAGTAAAGTAATGACCTCTGTAGGTTAAGTTGTGTATTACATGTTGAGTTTTTTTAAAGTAATCAAAATATTTAATGTTTCTAACAACAGATTTTAGCAGAAGGCAATTACAAAGATTTTTTTTTTTACATCAAAATCACTTTGATGATTGTGGATCAGATTCTTGATCATTCTTTAATCAGAAAGTTGCGTTTTGGTTATGGGTTACCATATCTGACAAATGTCACTTTTAAGTTGTTTGGTAATGATTTTAATAAACAATATTTAGCAAAACATAATACAGAGAATGACGATCTGACCCTAGATGATGTAAACCATCTGCCGTGGCCTAAATGTTTTTGTTGTTTTATGCTGTTCAGCGGGGCAGGAATATACTGACACACACCAATCACAAATTTATAATGGTATAGGACTAGAGCAATCTTCAATAAACAAAGTTTAATTCCAGAGAACCAAAATGAGTCCGAGCAGTCATGATTAAAAGTTTATCGCGTCGTATTGTTTACACAATTTCGAGTTATGAAACAAACTTTAATTAATTAGTGATTTTCTTTTTATTAAGCAGAATGAAGTGAACAAAACTCATACCTTTCTCCCCTCATACCTGAAGCGGGAAAGCGACAGCGATGCTAATGATGGCACACTTGAGACATTTAACAAAAAACTAATACTTTATATTTTTTTATTGCAAACTACTTTATCCCTTTCTTACATACAGTTGTCGCACATATGGGATGTTTTAACTGATTATTATAAATATTTTCAGTAAAATGTAAACGGCTTGAAACTAAAGTTTTTATTAAACTTCAAGCAAGTCAAGGTACAGTGAAAATCGCAATAATACATAGAAAAACATACAAACATACAGTGAATATATTAAAGGACTCACACATAGAAGCAGTTAAATCGCTTTTTTTGTTATGTACATGAAAAATAGTCTTGAGATATTAATTTATATTTTTATGGACCAGAAACAAGGGTTGGAACAGATTAAAACGAATAGCGGTTACATGAACAGGTTTTATGACGCACTACAGCGATATTGAAAGCTAATTGGCTTAAAAGGTCACCGCTGATAATGATTGATTATAAAAGCGGAAGGGGCGGGCACCACTTAATTGCGCGCTTTGGCAGAATTTAAAAGACACCGTAACGTTTTATTAGTCATTTGAACGCGCTGGTTAGTACGATTTACCCACGGAAGGACAGCTGAGAATGGCCATCCGGTTAAATATTCTGGTAAGTGCAGTTTATCAATAAACGGAAAGCTGAGGAAGATTAGTCGTTTGCTTCTTCGGTTTCTTCTGAGGGGATTGTTTATACTCGTGGTATGATCTCACGTTTGTTTTGAACCCTCTCGCCTTACTGCAGGTAAAACAAACATTTTTACATGATGTGCATGGGTTTTGTGAATTAGTAGGTACATTCGTTACCAATTTTAGTCTTTGTTTTTCTTAACTAATATGAAGTGTCCAAAAACACGACTAGAAGCTGTTTACTGCTGTTACAACGCTGTTCATGTCTCCGTGTAAAGGATGGTTTGGAATGTAACTACTGATGGAGAGAAACTGTTAAATTCATCCATTTAGTTCACATACCCCAGATGCCACACCTGAAGGCTATTGTCAGGTTTAATCAATGAGCCTGTTTAATAATCAGTTTTCTTAACGTGAATGCAGGCAGTTTAAGGTTTACTTACTAGGGGGGACAAATCCAAAACTGCTTCTGTAATATGGCCAGTCCTAATTGATCTTTTTAGATCTTACTACATGAAGTTTCTACATTAAGCTACAGGTCTTTTTTTGAGTTTCTAATGTGGCAGTTTTCTTATGCATAATCTTTATCTTGTGAATGCATATTTGGGATTTTGTGTGCCAGATTTAATTTGAATGTATATGTTTGCTTACTCGATCTGTCCGTCAGAGGGTCAACTTTACAAGCTACTTCCTTTTGCCTTTGTTTCCTGTGGAATTGTGTAGTGCCATTGGTGCATCATGATGACCAATGTACATCCACGGCTTACCGTTCATCCCAGGCCAATATCTTCATTCTCTAGTTCATGGACATGCATCAGAAAAGTGAGTACTGAATCATGGTATGTATCTCCATTTCTAATATTTCTGGTGAAATATTTATAATACATTCTGGTGAGTTTTATTTGACACACTGGTCTGGTATTTTCTAATGTGGTTGTTTTTATAGCAGTTTTACATTTGTAAGTTAGAATTTTTGCAGCCATCTATAATGGGTAGGTGCTGAAGCTGGCTAACCGCCTCCAATTACACCGATTTCATAACAACTTCTGGTAAGTATAAATGTAGAGATCTTGCTGATAAGAGTGCACCAGTGTGGTTTTTGTGACGTGTGCCTGGCAGACCCTCCAGTCAGCTTGTTAATTCTTCTGAAGCTATCTTTTAAACATCAGTATATTTCTGTGATGTTATATCCATTGGCTCTGTGTACCTCTCTGATGACATGGATGGCCACTATTTTGAGTTGTTGGTGAACTTAATTGAACTTCCCTGCCTTATTTTTAATAGGTGAATTTGTATGGATCTGTGATGTGGCCAACAGGTTTGTACGTGCTTCATAGCTGTGCATTTTTGGAGATCCACCATGTCAGCTAGCTGACAGGATCAGTCAGAGGTAAATATACTGACATTTAAGGCTTGTTCTGCTTAAATGAAAGTGATGTTAGCTGTGAACTAACATCTGTTGTTAGTGCTTGTTGTTGGACTATGTTGATTCCATGTATTAATGTACAGGACACCATACCTTTTAGTAGTGTTAGAAACCATTTATGAAAGTGATTTGTCACTTGTTGCAAATCAGCTTGGGTTAGGTATGTAAATCCAGAGCCCAGTCCCCAAAGGGACCAGGCCTGGTTATGCACGGGCCTTCTCACCACTGGCAGCCCCGCACCCAAATGAGGCCCAAGCGCAGAGCCCTAGAAGCCACTGAAGCCCCCCCACCATCCCGGCCAATCCAGAAAACCCGAAGTAGGTAACTGGTTTGGAGGTACAGGGTGAACCGTGATTGGGGTTAAACTATGTAGGTTTAGTTTATTGAGATTATTTAGGATTAGTTCTGGTTGGGGTTGAGTTGTTAGGAGAAGGAAAAGCCCACGCCCCAGAGAAACTCTAGGGTTAGGGTTAGGTATGTAAGTCCAGAGCCCGGTTAGGGTTAGGCCCCAGGGAACAGGGATGGTTTGTGCCCTGTCCATCACCCACCCATGGGAACCCACACAGCCCAATTTGCTCTATTTATGTAGGTAGTTATAATTGGGTTTGGTTCCAAGGGGGTTCCGTTATAAGGGTTAAGGTTAAGGTTAGGGTTAGCTTTGGGTTTAGGTTAGGGTTAGGGTTTGGCTTTGGGTTTTTTTATGTGGGTTAGGGTTTTTTTGTTTTAAGGGGTTTAAGGTTAAGGGTTAGCGATATTAGGGTTAGGCTAGGTTTTGGTTTGGGAATAATTAGGGTTTATACAAGGTTAGGGTTAGCACTGTTGGGGTTAGGGTTAGGTTAGGGTTAGGGTTAGGGTTAGGGTTAGGTTAGGGTTAGGGTTAGGGTTAGGGTTAGGGTTAGGGTTAGGGTTAGGGTTAGGGTTAGGGTTAGGTAGTTAGGTTAGAGCCCAGTCCCCAAAGGTTAGGGTTAGGGTTAGGGTTAGGTTAGGGTTAGGGTTAGGGTTAGGGTTAGGGTTAGGGTTAGGGTTAGGGTTAGGGTTAGGGTTAGGGTTAGGTTAGGGTTAGGGTTAGGTTAGGGTTAGGGTTAGGTTAGGGTTAGGGTTAGGGTTAGGGTTAGGGTTAGGGTTAGGGTTAGGGTTAGGGTTAGGTTAGGGTTAGGGTTAGGGTTAGGGTTAGGGTTAGGGTTAGTTATAGGTTAGGGTTAGGGTTAGGTTTAGGGTTAGGGTTAGGGTTAGGGTTAGGGTTAGGGTTAGGGTTA
>JAZGTH010000216.1:0-70664 GCA_036877525.1 Chromobotia macracanthus | reverse complement strand
TTTCATGAGTGAAATTCATGCAGGTTTGGAACAAACATGAGGGCGAAAAAATGTTTATTTAGGTCATGTCTAATTTTAAGTTTTAATCCATTTTTTTGTTCATAGGAAAGGTATCTTCCCTACGGAGCCCCTGAAGGGACATTTGCAAAAAAATATTAAGACTTTTGCATGCGCACGAGAAACTTTCACTATGGGAGGCTGTATGGGACAAAACACATTAAACGTTCTCGCATTTACATTGATCTTGCACAGACACTTGAAACACTCGTGAGTACAAACATATTTGTGCATGTATGAAACACGCACACACAGCACCTGCATAGAGAGAGCACAAAACAAGTACAGTGTGACTGTAAGTCATTTCATTGTAACTGGAAATTAGAGCGTATAGAGCGTAAATCGTTCCTTTCTAACACGTATTAATCAGAACTGGAGAACAAAGGTTTCTCAAAATATTAACAGCCTCGGTAGTAACCCTACTATCCACCATGACCAGATTCCAAATAATCTGCGCTTCCAAATACAATGAAACGACTTCCGGTCACTCTGAAATTTGTTTGCGTTCTCACGTGATTATACAAGTGCACTACATATGTTCAGGTGCAAAAGTACACGGGTAAATGTAGTGTGTATGCATGTGTTTTATACATATGCGCAAATATGTTTGTAAAATATGTTGGGCAGTTGCGGCCTACTGGTAAGTGGGTCAGGTTTGTGATCAGAAGGTTGCTGGTTAGAATCCATGACTTGCAGTGTGTGTTCACTCCTCACCAATGATGGGTTAAATGCAGAGGTCACATTTCGAGTATGGGCTACTATATCTGACAAATATGTCACTTTCAAATGTAACTGGTCCTGGGATTCAAACCATGGTTTCAAGTGTCTGCACAAGATCAATGTAAATGTGAGAACATTTAATGTGTATCGTCTCATACGGCCTCCCATAGTGATAGTTTCTCGTGTGCACGCAAAAGTCTTAATTTTTAATTTTTTTTGCAAATGTCCCTTTAGGGGGGACGGGACATTTGGGGAGGGACCGTACCGTACTTTCCTGACTAGAAACTATTACATTTTAATTGTTTGTACACAATTAAGTGTTCAAATATACAGAATGTTGTGTGTGTGTTTTGTTTGTAATTTCACTATAAATTGTGTTTGTACAGAGAGTCCTAAACCAGTTGTGAATGTTGAGCCTGACAAGCAGCTATTCAGAGGAGAAACTGTCACTCTGAGATGTGACATACAGGCTGGAGGAGACACTGACTGGACTTACACATGGACTGTAAAGAGGACATATGACTGGGGTAGAGTCACCCAATGCAGGACACAAGAGTGTAAAATCTACAACATTAATAACTGGAACAATGGTAGTAAATACAGCTGTAGAGGAGAGAGAAATGGACAGCAGTCTGAGATCAGTGATGCTGTTACACTGACTGTATCATCAGGTGAGTTTAGATGTTTCTTCATCATTATTAGTGTGAGGAGCTGAAGATGTTACTCATGAGAGATTGATGACTTTCAGCTGAAGCTCAGACAGTTTTAACAATCAGTGTAGTGAAAAAAACTGATGGAGGAAAATACAAGTGCAGAAAATACAAAAAATACAAGTGCAGAGCCAGAAGAGGAAGATACCCCCAATATTACACACAATACAGTGACCCAATAACAGTGGCAGTAGAGGACAAGTATTTTACTCTCATAATACACTGATCTGAAAACACAATGAACATTATTTCACACTGACGACACTGAACGAGTGGCAGTTACAGTTATAGAGGATAAAACCTGTAATCTGATGCAGCTGGTACATTTTGTGAATAAGTAACTGTTTTCTCCTCCAGACATTAAACAGTCTCTCTCTGAACTGCCACACACACACAACAGTCACATAAAGTTTATATTGTACAATATAGTATGTTAGTATTAAAATCCTACAACAGCAGCGACACATTTAACTTTTTACAAAATTCCAGTGCTGAATGTAAGATACTCACTCATGCTCCACCCCAAAATACATTTTGATTCATTGGCCATTTATTTTCTATTGACTCTAGTTTGTGCTGTTTGTACACTAGAGGGCGCATATATTCATTTTGTGAGAAATACACAAATGCAGTTAAAATGTTATTTTAGTCTTTAATTTTAAATAGTTTTTGTACTCCGATCATTGTTTACAAAATATACAAATTATAGTAAAAATAAGTAAAACATTACAGAGACAATTGACTAGTCCAGAATAAATATATTCTGTAAATACACATATTACAGATGTTGTGTTCATGTGTTATGTTTGATGGTTTATGGTTTGATACATTTTGAACGTGTGCAACTCAATGTTGTTTTTACATTGTGTGTGTTAAACTCTGAGTAAATATTGAATTATCTTTACAGTTTTACCTGCAGTTACAGTGAGTGTAAAACCAGCCAGATCTGTGTTCACTGGAGAGACAGTCACTCTGAAGTGTGAGATAGAGGATCATTACAGTGACTGGAGATATCAGTGGTATAAAGACACAACTGAAGTGTTGAACTCTGAGCGTTACACTGTAAACAGAGACACTCTCACTATCAGTGCAGTTACTGAATCTGATCAGGATCAATTCTGGTGTACAGCAGAGATACACAGAAGACCACGAACTTCACAGTCAAGCTCTTCTGTTTATCTCAGTGTGACGGGTGAGTTTAATATCAGTGTTACTGTAAAACTGTAAAATGGTGAATGAGGACAGAATCATCCTGTTTGTGTTTATCAGAAATATTACATACATGATCAGTTGTATTAGACTCATGACTGCTGATATAATTCACTGAACTCAGACTTTAAACTCATTATTTGACAGATTGTTCAGTTTCCTCATTCATCAACATTATATTTCAGTGACATGTAGAGATTTGACATTTGAATTTTTCTGTTCTCATTATGAAATGTTTCTCTCTTTAAATAATGCAGTGAGGTTTCTGATATCATATTTGAGAGAGTTAGAGTTCATCTTCATTTTTCTTGACCTCATGTTTCAAACAGAAGTTTGTTTCTCTCACAGTCTTAACAGTGTTTCAGTTTGTTCACACTTTTATTGGCCTCGTCAAACTCAAATCAGTGAAAGAAAAATCATTGATCTTGATCACTGAGCTTGTGAGTGTATCAGGTTAACAATTTTCTGTTCACTGGAAAGACATTTTCATCTATTTCATCTAAATGATCAACTTTGACATGTTTTTACTTGTTAATTATCTGTAAAATTAATTATTTGTGTATGATGTTATTCATGAGAGATTGATGACTTTCAGCTGAAGCTCAGACAGTTTTAAGAGTTTCTGCACAGCAGTGGCTGAAAGAAGGAGATTCAGTGACTCTGATGTGTGAGGTTACAGGCTCCTCTACAGGCTGGACATTTAGCTGGTTCACTGTGAAGAGAGTTTCCTCAGGTAACATCAGCTACATGTGATAACACACAAATAACTGATTCAAAACATACAGTTACACCATCAGATTTAGAGGGTAACCTCTCCCTCACTTTATCCAGTGAAGAAAGCCAGTGAGTATGAGCTGCTGTCAGACAGCAGGAGAGGATCTGAAGGCATCTACAGTATCAGTGGTGCTGCTCTGAATCACACAGGAGTTTATGTGTGTAGAGCAGAGAGAGGAGATCCAGTCTATTACACACAGTACAGCCACACACAGCCACTGTGGATCATTGGTGAGTTCAGGACACACAACTAAACAACAACAATGTGTTACACTCTATGAGTCCTTCATTCATTCATCTGAGGTGTGACGTTCTTCTCAGGTGTTTCTCCTTCAGTCTCTCTGATCATCAGACCCAGCAGAACTCAACACTTCTCATCTGACTCTCTCTCTCTGAGCTGTGAGGACCACAGTAGCTCTACTGGATGGACAGTGAGAAGATACACTGAACACACACTGAAACCTTGTTCCTCAGAAACAGGATCTACATGTACAATCAGGTCCCTCAGATCATCAGACACTGGAGTGTACTGGTGTGAGTCTGAATCTGGAGAGAAACATCAGCCTGTTAATATCTCAGTACACAGTGAGTCTATCAGTCTGTTCTTATTCATTTCAGGTGACGAAACAAAAGCTTTACAATCAGGTTTGTTAAACAAATTCAGCGTTTGTCAAAGGCGACTTGACATTTACTAACATAAAAATGCTGCTGCTGGTACGTAACATCACAATACTAGGTTGTGGCTGGTGGTTGCTAGGGTGTTGCTATGCGTTTACTAAGGTTTCCTGAGTGCTGTATTGAGCATTGCTGTATGTTGCTGGGTTTTATTGGTGGTTGCTGGAGCATTGTAAGAGTGTACAAACATGTAAAATCAGACTGATATATTTGTATTATTTGTATTTGCTCTGTTGTGCAGATGTTGGTGTGATTCTGGACAGTCCTGCTCATCCTGTGACTGAAGGAGATTCTCTGACTCTTCACTGTTTATATGGATCTACAATCTCCTCTGAGCTCAGAGCTGAATTCTATAAAGATGGATCAGTCCTGCAGAAGCAGACTACAGGAGACATGATGATCATCCCTACAGTCTCAAAGTCACATGAGGGATTCTACTACTGTAAACACCCAGAGAGAGGAGAGTCTCCACACAGCTGGATCTCAGTCAGAGGTCAGAGTCTGTGGATTGCTGGAGCTGATGTTGTTTGTTGTTCAGATTTACTGCATTATAAAATGTGTGTCTGTTTCAGGAGGTTTTCAGGAGGAGATTTTTGGATTTTTCCTTCTGGCAGCTTGTCCATATCTGTTAGTGACACTCGTGCTGGTTTTCAAATGCTGGAGATTAAGAGGTGAAATATCTGACTGATTTATTAGGTCATTACAAATATTATTTACACATTATATTGAAATAAGGTGAAATAAAAACATTTGTTCAAATATTTGCTAGTGTGAGGAGAAGGTATTTCTCAATATTGGGTTTTGCAAGGTTTCTTGCGGAGGTGGAGTGGGGGCACCTTCTGTAACGTTTTTTCTGTCACTTTTTAAATGATGTATATGGACATGAAAAGCATTACACACACTTGATATTAAAGTCGCAGTGAAATCAAAATTCTTATTTTGATGGAATATTGTCGTGTTTATTATTATGATGCATGTCATATTTTTAAATTTATGTGCCCTTGTAATCTTTTTTCTAAAACAATCACTTACCCACCCCTTCAAACCCACGTCTCTTCTCTTGTTGACATGTCTCTGCCCTGAGGGTGGGGCTATATTGACTGTCCAATGGCCAGACAGTTTTCACTCCTCCAACATTCAACAGTCCAATCAATTCATTAGAATGGATTCTGTTCCAATACAGAATGATTGATAACTTTATAATGGCATTAAGTCAGTGATATGATATAGTTTTAGGTTTCATGCCAGACCACAGAAAACTTGTACATGAAACACAGATGACGTGCAGATAAGATCTGATAACCGCTGGTGTGAGTGTCTCTTCACACTCTGACTGAAGATACATCACGTCACCAGCAACTAGATATTCATAGTCCTGCATCTATTTCCTGTTTACTTCCTCTTTCATCTTCAGTCTCTCGTTTAAATGTATAAATGCTGCCTAGATCTTTATTTTTCTAAACATTATTACTTTTACTTGAAATTGAGATTTAACGTATTGCTTTTTGATGAAAGATTACAAAGGTAAACAACATTTGTCTTTTGAATCATGTGTACAGATGAATCCTGCACCAGACCAGTAACATGTATTAAGTAAATAAAGTCCAGTTTGATTTCATGTTGATATTGTTTTTCTCACCTTTGTAAGTTCTTTGAATAAAACCGTCTGCTAAATGTAAATGTATTAAAAAATGAATTCCAAAATAATTTAAAATAAGTAAATTCACAAATTAATGTTGTTTTCTAAGAAACCTTTGTATTTTACATTCACAATTCAAACCTGCATGTAAATTTATAGTCTTTATTTATAAAGTCTCAGAACTGACTTGATAACAACAATAATATTTCAGTGTCACAGAGTCTAAATCCTCCCTCACTTTTGAGAGGGAAAGTCAAACTGTTGCACTAGAGACATTAAGACACGATTTTATTGACATTTTATTGTTGCCTGAAATTTTTTCATATTTTTTAAATATTCTGGTCAGATGACTGAAACTTTTATATAGAAAACGTTTTGCATGCTGTTGAGAGTGGTTGCCAGGTTGTTGTTTTGTGGTTGCTGTGTGGCTTTATTGAGTTGCTATGCAGTTTCAAGGCTATTGTTAGATGGTTGTTGTGCTGTTGTGGGTGATACTTTTCCATGTTAAAAGAATCCACTGCTAACCGTTTGTGGTATTCTCACCTCTAGTAAAGGTTTAGTTCCTCTTTTAATATACAGCAGCTCTATGTTTGTGTTTGAGCACATAGAAAAGTACTAGTCAGCTCTCCTCAACAGGCCGCAGGATCTGAGGTGACATTCGTATCTGTACCAGAAATTAAGACACAAACCGTTTCCTTAGCAAACACCAGTAACATAAAAAATAAAAATTATTTAGATTTTCTTTATTGTCATTGCATGATACATACTGTGAAATTCGAGTGCAGTTTCTAAAATGGTACTAAATATAATTAAGAGTCTATATATCTAACACATTCACACAGATGAGATCTGATAACGCTGGTGTGTCTCTTCACACTCTGACTGAAGATGCGTCACTTTACCAGCAACTAGAAATTCTTAGTCCTGCATCTATTTTCTTTTATTTCCTCTTTTAACTTCAGTCTCTCTGTTCAATCTTAACTGTCGTGTAAATAAACACAAACAGAAATGGATCATTCACTGTTTCAGAAACTCACAACAAACGATTCAGTGTGAGAATAAACTGTCTGAATCATTTGACTCTCTTGAATCACCTGAATCATGAATCGATTCAAAGCTCTTTGTACAGTTCATTCATGAAGAACCGACTCAAAAGACTCATTCATTAGTGAACTGAGCAGACATTATAAATGTAAGTATTGTTGTGTGAACAGCTGTGATGAGTCTCTCAGTACTGAACACATATAATATGCACATCTGACATTAGAGTCTCAATGCAGGATGAGTTCTGCTGTGAAGTTGAATACTGTGGTGGGTTTATTTTAATGTCTAACTGTACGTATAATCAATAGACAGTTATTGTCTTCAAGCACCACTGATAACTGTGTTATATGTCTGTCAAACTCAGCAGCTCCAGTGTTGGTGGTCTGATAGAACAGAGACAGATGAAGCTCATTGTGGGTTTGGTTTCTGTTGTGCTTCAGTTCTGTGGTTTTAACCAGTGTGAGAACAACAGTTGATCACAAATGATGTGCAGTTAATGATAAATGAATGTTGTTTTACTGCATTTGACACTGTATGTCACATTCAAACGTTTGTGTAGAAAAGTCAGAGTGACACTTCATGTGTAGATTTGATCTAGAACGTTCATGCAGCACATGGTGTTATAGAGGAAGTGCTGAGTCTTTATCACAGACTGTTTCTTTAACTGCTGCTCATCAGTACATCAGTATGGAGCTCAGTTCACTTCCTCTAGTGCTCTGTGAGTATTATCTTCTCTCTATGTATCTGACTGCAGATCAGTTACTGTCACATTGTGTTCAGGATCAAGTGATTCACTGTCTCTGTATTTTTACTAAATCTCATGCTGCATGCTGCAGTCAGAGTTTAAACTTTAGCTCATTATATATGAGTGAATGATGTGTGTGTGAGACTGAAGTGTATCTGTTGTGTTGTAGATGAATGAGAGAGATCAGTGTGTTACTTCAGTCATTCAGTTTGTGTTTCTGATGATGTGTGTGTGTGAGACTGAAGTGTATCTGTTGTGTTGTAGATGAATGAGAGAGATCAGTGTGTTACTTCAGTCATTCAGTTTTGTGTTTCTGATGATGTGTGAGACTGAAGTGTATCTGTTGTGTTGTAGGTGAATGAGAGAGATCAGTGTGTTACTTCAGTCATTCAGTTTTGTGTTTCTGATGATGTGTGTGTGTGAGACTGAAGTGTATCTGTTGTGTTGTAGGTGAATGAGAGAGATCAGTGTGTTACTTCAGTCATTCAGTTTTGTGTTTCTGATGATGTGTGTGTGTGAGACTGAAGTGTATCTGTTGTGTTGTAGATGAATGAGAGAGATCAGTGTGTTACTTCAGTCATTCAGTTTTGTGTTTCTGATGATGTGTGTGTGAGACTGAAGTGTATCTGTTGTGTTGTAGATGAATGAGAGAGATCAGTGTGTTACTTCAGTCATTCAGTTTGTGTTTCTGATGATGTGTGTGTGAGACTGAAGTGTATCTGTTGTGTTGTAGATGAATGAGAGAGATCAGTGTGTTACTTCAGTCATTCAGTTTTGTGTTTCTGATGATGTGTGTGTGAGACTGAAGTGTATCTGTTGTGTTGTAGGTGAATGAGAGAGATCAGTGTGTTACTTCAGTCATTCAGTTTTGTGTGTCTGATGATGTGTGTGTGTGTGTGAGACTGAAGTGTATCTGTTGTGTTGTAGATGAATGAGAGAGATCAGTGTGTTACTTCAGTCATTCAGTTTTGTGTTTCTGATGATGTGTGTGTGTGAGACTGAAGTGTATCTGTTGTGTTGCAGGTGAATGAGAGAGATCAGTGTGTTACTTCAGTCATTCAGTTTTGTGTTTCTGATGATGTGTGTGTGTGAGACTGAAGTGTATCTGTTGTGTTGTAGATGAATGAGAGAGATCAGTGTGTTACTTCAGTCATTCAGTTTTGTGTTTCTGATGATGTGTGTGTGTGTGTGAGACTGAAGTGTATCTGTTGTGTTGTAGATGAATGAGAGAGATCAGTGTGTTACTTCAGTCATTCAGTTTTGTGTTTCTGATGATGTGTGTGTGTGTGTGTGTGAGACTGAAGTGTATCTGTTGTGTTGTAGATGAATGAGAGAGATCAGTGTGTTACTTCAGTCATTCAGTTTTGTGTTTCTGATGATGTGTGTGTGTGTGTGAGACTGAAGTGTATCTGTTGTGTTGTAGATGAATGAGAGAGATCAGTGTGTTACTTCAGTCATTCAGTTTTGTGTTTCTGATGATGTGTGTGTGTGTGTAGACTGAAGTGTATCTGTTGTGTTGTAGATGAATGAGAGAGATCAGTGTGTTACTTCAGTCATTCAGTTTTGTGTTTCTGATGATGTGTGTGTGTGAGACTGAAGTGTATCTGTTGTGTTGCAGGTGAATGAGAGAGATCAGTGTGTTACTTCAGTCATTCAGTTTTGTGTTTCTGATGATGTGTGTGTGAGACTGAAGTGTATCTGTTGTGTTGTAGATGAATGAGAGAGATCAGTGTGTTACTTCAGTCATTCAGTTTTGTGTTTCTGATGATGTGTGTGTGTGAGACTGAAGTGTATCTGTTGTGTTGTAGATGAATGAGAGAGATCATTGTTACTTCAGTCATTCAGTTTTGTGTTTCTGATGATGTGTTTGTGAGACTGAAGTGTATCTGTTGTGTTGTAGATGAATGAGAGAGATCAGTGTGTTACTTCAGTCATTCAGTTTTGTGTTTCTGATGATGTGTGTGTGTGAGACTGAAGTGTATCTGTTGTGTTGTAGATGAATGAGAGAGATCGGTGTGTTACTTCAGTCATTCAGTTTTGTGTTTCTGATGATGTGTGTGTGTGTGAGACTGAATGTTTTGTGAGACTGAAGTGTATCTGTTTGTTGTAGATGAATGAGAGAGATCAGTGTGTTACTTCAGTCATTCAGTTTTGTGTTTCTGATGATGTGTGTGTGTAGACTGAAGTGTATCTGTTGTGTTGCAGGTGAATGAGAGAGATCAGTGTGTTACTTCAGTCATTCAGTTTTGTGTTTCTGATGATGTGTGTGTGTGTGTGTGAGACTGAAGTGTATCTGTTGTGTTGTAGATGAATGAGAGAGATCAGTGTGTTACTTCAGTCATTCAGTTTTGTGTTTCTGATGATGTGTGTGTGTGAGACTGAAGTGTATCTGTTGTGTTGCAGGTGAATGAGAGAGATCAGTGTGTTACTTCAGTCATTCAGTTTTGTGTTTCTGATGATGTGTGTGTGTGAGACTGAAGTGTATCTGTTGTGTTGTAGATGAATGAGAGAGATCAGTGTGTTACTTCAGTCTTTCAGTTTTGTGTTTCTGATGATGTGTGTGTGTGAGACTGAAGTGTATCTGTTGTGTTGTAGATGAATGAGAGAGATCAGTGTGTTACTTCAGTCATTCAGTTTTGTGTTTCTGATGATGTGTGTGTGTGAGACTGAAGTGTATCTGTTGTGTTGTAGATGAATGAGAGAGATCAGTGTGTTACTTCAGTCATTCAGTTTTGTGTTTCTGATGATGTGTGTGTGTGAGACTGAAGTGTATCTGTTGTGTTGTAGGTGAATGAGAGAGATCAGTGTGTTACTTCAGTCATTCAGTTTTGTGTTTCTGATGATGTGTGTGTGTGAGACTTAAGTGTATCTGTTGTGTTGTAGGTGAATGAGAGAGATCAGTGTGTTACTTCAGTCATTCAGTTTTGTGTTTCTGATGATGTGTGTGTGTGAGACTAAAGTGTATCTGTTGTGTTGTAGATGAATGAGAGAGATCAGTGTGTTACTTCAGTCATTCAGTTTTGTGTTTCTGATGATGTGTGTGTGAGACTGAAGTGTATCTGTTGTGTTGTAGATGAATGAGAGAGATCAGTGTGTTACTTCAGTCATTCAGTTTTGTGTTTCTGATGATGTGTGTGTGAGACTGAAGTGTATCTGTTGTGTTGTAGATGAATGAGAGAGATCAGTGTGTTACTTCAGTCATTCAGTTTTGTGTTTCTGATGATGTGTGTGTGAGACTGAAGTGTATCTGTTGTGTTGTAGATGAATGAGAGAGATCAGTGTGTTACTTCAGTCATTCAGTTTGTGTTTCTGATGATGTGTGTGTGTGAGACTGAAGTGTATCTGTTGTGTTGTAGATGAATGAGAGAGATCAGTGTGTTACTTCAGTCATTCAGTTTTGTGTTTCTGATGATGTGTGTGTGAGACTGAAGTGTATCTGTTGTGTTGTAGGTGAATGAGAGAGATCAGTGTGTTACTTCAGTCATTCAGTTTTGTGTGTCTGATGATGTGTGTGTGTGTGTGAGACTGAAGTGTATCTGTTGTGTTGTAGATGAATGAGAGAGATCAGTGTGTTACTTCAGTCATTCAGTTTTGTGTTTCTGATGATGTGTGTGTGTGAGACTGAAGTGTATCTGTTGTGTTGCAGGTGAATGAGAGAGATCAGTGTGTTACTTCAGTCATTCAGTTTTGTGTTTCTGATGATGTGTGTGTGTGAGACTGAAGTGTATCTGTTGTGTTGTAGATGAATGAGAGAGATCAGTGTGTTACTTCAGTCATTCAGTTTTGTGTTTCTGATGATGTGTGTGTGTGTGAGACTGAAGTGTATCTGTTGTGTTGTAGATGAATGAGAGAGATCAGTGTGTTACTTCAGTCATTCAGTTTTGTGTTTCTGATGATGTGTGTGTGAGACTGAAGTGTATCTGTTGTGTTGTAGATGAATGAGAGAGATCAGTGTGTTACTTCAGTCATTCAGTTTTGTGTTTCTGATGATGTGTGTGTGTGTGTGAGACTGAAGTGTATCTGTTGTGTTGTAGATGAATGAGAGAGATCAGTGTGTTACTTCAGTCATTCAGTTTTGTGTTTCTGATGATGTGTGTGTGTGAGACTGAAGTGTATCTGTTGTGTTGTAGATGAATGAGAGAGATCATTGTTACTTCAGTCATTCAGTTTTGTGTTTCTGATGATGTGTGTGTGAGACTGAAGTGTATCTGTTGTGTTGTAGATGAATGAGAGAGATCAGTGTGTTACTTCAGTCATTCAGTTTTGTGTTTCTGATGATGTGTGTGTGTGTGTGAGACTGAAGTGTATCTGTTGTGTTGTAGATGAATGAGAGAGATCAGTGTGTTACTTCAGTCATTCAGTTTTGTGTTTCTGATGATGTGTGTGTGTGAGACTGAAGTGTATCTGTTGTGTTGCAGGTGAATGAGAGAGATCAGTGTGTTACTTCAGTCATTCAGTTTTGTGTTTCTGATGATGTGTGTGTGTGTGTGTGAGACTGAAGTGTATCTGTTGTGTTGTAGATGAATGAGAGAGATCAGTGTGTTACTTCAGTCATTCAGTTTTGTGTTTCTGATGATGTGTGTGTGTGAGACTGAAGTGTATCTGTTGTGTTGCAGGTGAATGAGAGAGATCAGTGTGTTACTTCAGTCATTCAGTTTTGTGTTTCTGATGATGTGTGTGTGTGTGAGACTGAAGTGTATCTGTTGTGTTGTAGGTGAATGAGAGAGATCAGTGTGTTACTTCAGTCTTTCAGTTTTGTGTTTCTGATGATGTGTGTGTGTGAGACTGAAGTGTATCTGTTGTGTTGTAGATGAATGAGAGAGATCAGTGTGTTACTTCAGTCATTCAGTTTTGTGTTTCTGATGATGTGTGTGTGTGAGACTGAAGTGTATCTGTTGTGTTGTAGGTGAATGAGAGAGATCAGTGTGTTACTTCAGTCATTCAGTTTTGTGTTTCTGATGATGTGTGTGTGTGAGACTGAAGTGTATCTGTTGTGTTGTAGATGAATGAGAGAGATCAGTGTGTTACTTCAGTCATTCAGTTTTGTGTTTCTGATGATGTGTGTGTGTGAGACTGAAGTGTATCTGTTGTGTTGCAGGTGAATGAGAGAGATCAGTGTGTTACTTCAGTCATTCAGTTTTGTGTTTCTGATGATGTGTGTGTGTGAGACTGAAGTGTATCTGTTGTGTTGTAGATGAATGAGAGAGATCAGTGTGTTACTTCAGTCATTCAGTTTTGTGTTTCTGATGATGTGTGTGTGTGAGACTGAAGTGTATCTGTTGTGTTGTAGGTGAATGAGAGAGATCAGTGTGTTACTTCAGTCATTCAGTTTTGTGTTTCTGATGATGTGTGTGTGTGAGACTGAAGTGTATCTGTTGTGTTGTAGGTGAATGAGAGAGATCAGTGTGTTACTTCAGTCATTCAGTTTTGTGTTTCTGATGATGTGTGTGTGTGAGACTGAAGTGTATCTGTTGTGTTGTAGATGAATGAGAGAGATCAGTGTGTTACTTCAGTCATTCAGTTTTGTGTTTCTGATGATGTGTGTGTGAGACTGAAGTGTATCTGTTGTGTTGTAGATGAATGAGAGAGATCAGTGTGTTACTTCAGTCATTCAGTTTTGTGTTTCTGATGATGTGTGTGTGAGACTGAAGTGTATCTGTTGTGTTGTAGGTGAATGAGAGGGATCAGTGTGTTACTTCAGTCATTCAGTTTTGTGTTTCTGATGATGTGTGTGTGTGTGAGACTGAAGTGTATCTGTTGTGTTGTAGATGAATGAGAGAGATCAGTGTGTTACTTCAGTCATTCAGTTTTGTGTTTCTGATGATGTGTGTGTGTGTGAGACTGAAGTGTATCTGTTGTGTTGTAGATGAATGAGAGAGATCAGTGTGTTACTTCAGTCTTTCAGTTTTGTGTTTCTGATGATGTGTGTGTGTGAGACTGAAGTGTATCTGTTGTGTTGTAGATGAATGAGAGAGATCAGTGTGTTACTTCAGTCATTCAGTTTTGTGTTTCTGATGATGTGTGTGTGTGAGACTGAAGTGTATCTGTTGTGTTGTAGGTGAATGAGAGAGATCAGTGTGTTACTTCAGTCATTCAGTTTTGTGTTTCTGATGATGTGTGTGTGTGACTGAAGTGTATCTGTTGTGTTGTAGATGAATGAGAGAGATCAGTGTGTTACTTCAGTCATTCAGTTTTGTGTTTCTGATGATGTGTGTGTGTGAGACTGAAGTGTATCTGTTGTGTTGTAGATGAATGAGAGAGATCAGTGTGTTACTTCAGTCATTCAGTTTTGTGTTTCTGATGATGTGTGTGTGTGAGACTGAAGTGTATCTGTTGTGTTGTAGATGAATGAGAGAGATCAGTGTGTTACTTCAGTCTTTCAGTTTTGTGTTTCTGATGATGTGTGTGTGTGTGTGAGACTGAAGTGTATCTGTTGTGTTGTAGGTGAATGAGAGAGATCAGTGTGTTACTTCAGTCATTCAGTTTTGTGTTTCTGATGATGTGTGTGTGTGTGTGAGACTGAAGTGTATCTGTTGTGTTGTAGATGAATGAGAGAGATCAGTGTGTTACTTCAGTCATTCAGTTTTGTGTTTCTGATGATGTGTGTGTGTGAGACTGAAGTGTATCTGTTGTGTTGTAGATGAATGAGAGAGATCAGTGTGTTACTTCAGTCTTTCAGTTTTGTGTTTCTGATGATGTGTGTGTGTGTGTGAGACTGAAGTGTATCTGTTGTGTTGTAGATGAATGAGAGAGATCAGTGTGTTACTTCAGTCATTCAGTTTTGTGTTTCTGATGATGTGTGTGTGTGAGACTGAAGTGTATCTGTTGTGTTGTAGGTGAATGAGAGAGATCAGTGTGTTACTTCAGTCTTTCAGTTTTGTGTTTCTGATGATGTGTGTGTGTGTGAGACTGAAGTGTATCTGTTGTGTTGTAGATGAATGAGAGAGATCAGTGTGTTACTTCAGTCTTTCAGTTTTGTGTTTCTGATGATGTGTGTGTGTGTGTGAGACTGAAGTGTATCTGTTGAAATGAACCATCATAAGCAAAGACAGAATATTTCAAATGATGAAAAATACAGATTTAAATCCTGAAGTGTTTTGTTACTCTAGACTTGTTGGTTCTTGTGGCTTTGGATAAAAGCGTCTTTTAAATGAATAAATGTAATGTAATGTGCTCTACACCTGAAGTAAAACTGAAGTTCTTACTGAGAGAGTTTCAGTGTTGTTACACTGCTGAAAATAAATACTCATGTTTTACTGATTGTTTCACTGGTTGATATGATGAAGGTTTTAGGACTTTATAGTGACATCTATCTGTGTGGCTGCAGCGTCACACAACAGCAGAAGTTGTTGATTGTTTGTTATTGTAGAAAAACCCTCTTCACACACACAATCATGAGTGCAGGAGTCATTAATTTCTCAGTTGATGTGGAGATTACAGAGATTAAGAGAATAATATTCAGCGGGTCGTGTGATCTCAGCAGTGAGGGTCTTTCAGCTCAGTGTAGAGTAAAACAGCTTTTATAGAAGATAAACATGACTGCAGTCTGCATCTTATGTGAATGTGACACTGTCTGTATGTGTTAAACATGTTTCATTAGCTACACTGTTGAGTGTGTCTTTATCATGTTACAACACTGATGATATTTCTATATACAGAAACAACAGGATGTATAAATGAATGTATTTTACACACTGATGTTTATCAGCTTCATGTTCAGACTGTAACCAGTTTTTCTCTTTCTTACAGTGTTGATTTCAATCATTCTCTCTGGACAGACTGATTCACAAATAATCACAGAAGGTGATGCAGTTTAATCGCCTCAATATATTAAATCTTAATATTGTCTTATATTCTAGACAGTATTAAAATCACAAGAGCTGTGCAACTGCATTCAGTGTTCAGTTTATTTGTATGAGCTCTACAAACAGGAAATAGTACAAAAGCTCTTCCTGATGTTTTAACAGGAAATAGTACAAAAGCTCTTCCTCATGTTTTAACAGGAAATAAAACAAAAGCTCTTCCTGATGTTTTAATGGGAAATAGTACAAAAGCTCTTCCTCATGTTTTAACAGGAAATAAAACAAAAGCTCTTCCTGATGTTTTAATGGGAAATAGTACAAAAGCTCTTCCTGATGTTTAAACAGGAAATAATACAAAAGCTCTTCCTGATGTTTTACCGGGAAATAATACAAAAGCTCTTCCTGATGTATTAATGGGAAATAGTACAAAAGCTCTTCCTGATGTTTTAACGGGAAATAGTACAAAAGCTCTTCCTGATGTTTTAACGGGAAATAGTACAAAAGCTCTTCCTGATGTTTTAACGGGAAATAGTACAAAAGCTCTTCCTGATGTTTCAACGGGAAATAGTACAAAAGCTCTTCCTGATGTTTTAACGGGAAATAGTACAAAAGCTCTTCCTGATGTTTTAACGGGAAATAGTACAAAAGTTCTTCCTGATGTTTTAACGGGAAATAATACAAAAGCTCTTCCTGATGTTTTAACGGGAAATAGTACAAAAGCTCTTCCTGATGTTTTAACAGGAAATAATTCAAAAGCTCTTCCTCATGTTTTTAAAGACACGTGATCTGTTGTGTAACATGAAATTAATGACACACACATTGGGTCATAATCATAAATAAAATGATTCTCTGTTTAAATCATTCATGAATCTATTCTTAATGTTTTGAATCAAATGGGTTATTTAAACATGGTTATGTGAAGTTATTTTATGTAAAATCATTTTACTTAATTTGCAAACCAAATTTAAATTCACATGCATTCTTTTTAAATGTTGATTCTCACTGATGTTATATTGACAGATATCAAACCAGCTCTGAGTGTTCAGCCACAGAGATCAGTGTTCACTGGAGACACAGTTACTCTGATCTGTGACGTGCATCAGTCCACTGGATGGACGTTTCTCCTTACCAAAACTCAAAACCGTGAATCTGTTGAAACTTCAGGAACTAAAACAATCAGTTCAGTGCGAGTGTCTGATGGAGGAGAATACAAGTGCAGAGCCAGAAGAAAAGAAAACATCAACTCTCACACACAATACAGTGACCCAATAACAGTGACAGTAGAGGGCAAGTATTTTACTCTCATAATACACTGATGACAATGAAAATTGTTTTATAATGTATTTTAGGACACTGAGTGAGTGTTAATTACAGTTATATAGAATAAACTTGTTCTCTGATACAGCATGTTTGTAAATGAGTTTTTATAGAAAACAGTGTTTCCCAAAAGTCTTACAATGATCCTCCCCCCCACACACACAGACAACAGTCACATAAAGTCTTCTTTATTAATACAGCATACTGTATATTGTACAATATAGTATGTTACTATTAAAATCATGTGACATGATGAACTTTGCACAAATTAATACTCCAATATCAAACAGACTGTTTTACAGAATCACAGAATTTATTAAATAAAGACTCGCTCATTAAGGGTGTGACTGAAGTCATTTCCATAAACATTCACACAGATTCATAGTATGTATTTGTGAAAGACAGTAATGTTACAGTGAGATTTGTCAAGACATTATAAGCAGCATGTAATTTAATTATAAAGAGCCGCTTGTGTAAATTTCAATAAGATTCTCTCACTGCAGGACTGACAGAGAATGTAAAATGAATCCAGTTATTTTTAAATGCTGAATGTAAGATACTCACTCATGCTCGACCCCAAAATATAAATCCATTGATTCACCCATTTATTTTACACTGACTCTAGTTTTGTTCTGTTTGTACACTAGAGGACGCATTAATTTAGTTTAAATGTTATTTTAGTCTTTAATTTAAAACATTTTTGATTTATCATCACCTTGCATGCTGAACCAAGTTTTGAATTCAATGAAACAGTAAATGCAGGACATTATTTGACAGTATTTTGAATGTGAATTGTTGTGATTGTACAGAAAGACCAAAAGCTGGAGTGTCTGTACAGCCTGATGGACGTGTATTCAGAGGAGAAAGTGTCACTCTCACATGTGTCATCAATGGAGGAGGAGTCTGGCACTACAGCTGGTATAAAGATAATTCAGTTCACACTGTCAGTGAAGAACAGATTTACACAATCAGATCTGTTGATGAGTCTCACACAGGTAAATACACCTGTAGAGGAACAGAGAGCAGAGGATCCTCACACAGCAGTGATGAAGTTACACTGACAGTATCAGGTGACTCTTTATCTGTTCATCATTATTACACTGAACATACTGTAACATTCAATACATGATGTCAGACTGATTCTCAATGATTTTACATTGACAGATCGTCCAACACCAGCTCTGAGTGTTCAGCCACAGAGTTCAGTGTTCACTGGAGACACAGTTACTCTGATCTGTGACGTGCATCAGTCCACTGGATGGGAGTTTCTCTTCACCAAAACACAAAACCCTGAATCTGTTGAAGCTTCAGGAACTAAAACAATCAGTTCAGTGCGAGTGTCTGATGGAGGAGAATACAAGTGCAAAGCCAGAAAAGGAAGATACCCCCATTATTACACACAATACAGTGACCCAATAACAGTGACAGTAGAGGGCAAGTATTGTACTCACATTATACACTGATCTGAAAACACAATGAATGTTTTTAAAGGCACTTTAATAAGTGACAATTACAGATATAAAGGTTAAAACAGTAATATGATGCAGCAGTTGTGTTTTACAATCAAGTAACTGTTCATACAGAGTCTGACAGTATTTTGAGTGTGAATTGTTGTGATTGTACAGAAAGACCAAAAGCTGGAGTGTCTGTACAGTCTGATGGACGTGTATTCAGAGGAGAAAGTGTCACTCTCACATGTGTCATCAATGGAGGAGGAGTCTGGCACTACAGCTGGTATAAAGATAATTCAGTTCACACTGTCAGTGAAGAACAGATTTACACAATCAGATCTGTTGATGAGTCTCACACAGGTAAATACACCTGTAGAGGAACAGAGAGCAGAGGATCCTCACACAGCAGTGATGAAGTTACACTGACAGTATCAGGTGACTCTTTATCTGTGTTCATCATACAGTCATATACAGTAATACTCAACTCATCATGACACAGTTGATTTATTTTAACCTGCAGTTTACCAGGTTAGTTTCTTTATCTTTTTCAGAGAGAGACCTCACCAAAAACAACACATAAACACAACACATTACTTACACAATAAATTCAACAAACATATATAAATCACAAATGTGTTGACATGAATGATGTGGGATTTGTAATATTTCTAAAGCTAGCTGGATTTAGTTACAGTTTCTTTACACTAGATGCATATAAATCTCATTCATCACATAACCAAGTCAATTATACAGTCATGTTAGTATTTATACAAATAATCAACATTCATAATTCATAACAGAGAATAAACCTAAATCATTCACAGGCTTCAACATCTAGTAAATAAACCTTCAAAAGATCCAAACACAGCAGCACACACACATGTATTATGTTTGATGGTTTAATCTAAATGAAAACAGTGATGCAGTCACCTGTCGATCGCAACTTGGTGTTTTCTCAAACTTTCTGACACTTCTTTCCTCTTGAGAAGAACTGCTTACAGGTGGCGCTAAAGTTCAGTGTTTTTATTTGTAGCTTAAGCTGTCATTTTGAATCCCACCAATCCTGTGTGACACTAATTGTATAAGAACATTTCTCTGCTTCTCCAGCTTCACCGTCTCGTGGTCTGATCGCTGGACTGGCTGTTGGACTGAGCATCATGTTTTTGATCATTTTCTTCTTGGTCCTGCTGAGGTGCTACAAAAAACACAAAGGTTCAGATCTTCTGTTCTTCTAGAATTCAATGTGATTAATGACACATTCACACTGACAAACATTTAAAATTGAAGTTTTATTATTTGTGATGTTCTAATACTAATGTCTCCTACCACAGTCTAATATACAGAAGCAAATGAACGTCTTTTGTGGAAAACATAGATTTTATTTTGAATATCCTGATCTTCATTTCCAGTCTCATCATGTTAGATTGTTGATATCTCAGAGATGAGCTCTACTACACACTCAGATTAATGAGTAATTTATCATGAAAATGTAAAACTCTCATAAAACGTCTTCATGCAGTGATGTCATTCTTCTGTTGATGACTTTGTCCAAACAGTGACAGATTCTTTATTTGTGCTGCTAGAGGCACAGAAATGACATACTTCACATTTAATATGTGAGAGTTCTGTGTCTTATGATTAAGAACAATGTTGTCAAACATGTATGTAAATATGAAGCTTTTCTTTTCATTAAAACTTTAAAATGATAAAAATATTCCTAAAGCTGTTCTGTGTTTGAGCAGGTGAAGGATCAGAGTCTCTCTCTGCTGTCAGTCCACAGCAGAACATCAGTCAGACATCAGAGCAGAATCAGACTCAATCTGGATACACTCCACTTCAGTCTGGTAAGTCTCAAGTCTTCATGATCAGTGCCAGAAATCTGCTTTTAGAATGACATCCTACCACACACAACACCCTAGTAACTGCATAGCAACATGCTAAAACCTTTAGACTACTGATTTTGAAGTCTCATAGCAACGCCCTGGTTACCATCCACAGCAGTCTTGCATTGCACAAATTTTATATGGGAAGACACTGCATAGATTTATAAACATATGAAATATTTAACGTGGTGTTTTCATTTTACAGTCAGTATTAACATGTAAGACAAATAATAAATAATATTTGATAAATAATATCTTTATTTATTAATGTTTTTCATTCATTACAGGAACTGAACATATTTATGATAATGCTGATGCTACAGATAATAAAGCCACGAGCACAGGTAACATAATGATGTCATATCATGTATTTCTTATGATGTCCTAATGTATTTCTCATTATAAGGTTCAAATCTTCCTTCAGCAGTGACTGTGAAGAGCTCAAGTGATGTCATGTGTTCACAAATCAACTTCAAGACAAAGAAACTGAAGAACAAAGGTAGGAAAACTAGAAGAGTGACATCACACAGTGGGAGGAGAAACGTCTTCCTCATGTCTTTATTCTTCATTGTAGACAATGTAGGTGGAGCGGCTGATCTCACCTATGCTGAGATTGAACTGAAGCCTCAGAAAGAGCTGAAGAGAAAGAAAGAGAAGAAAGGTGAAGCAGAACTTCTGATCATCACAGATCTTCCACATGATGAACAGAAGACAGATAACATGAGGACAACATCACACTTAATAATCTCATGATTCAATAACATGATGAATTAGAGCAGTGCTGATATTCACTACAACAGCACCACTGTGAGCTGCTTTTATACAACACTTCTGTAAACAAGACGTTCATATGCAGTAACTGACATTTCACACCAAATTTCCCACAGCTGGAGCTAATTGTGATAGAAAAGAACTGAAGGTTGTTTCTAATGAAGCTTCTCAACTCTTGGTATTTTCAGGGAAACTGAAGAAGGGAGAAGATCAAGGTGAGATAAAACAATAAACACACAACAGCACAATTCAAGAGTAACACGTGAAAACAGCATCTACACACATCATTCAGTATCACAGAATAACATAAAATATTGGATGATTCAGATTCATTTCAGAATTTTGCTTTTTTTCAGATGTTGCTTCTGGATTTAATGATGTGATTTACTCTCAGATTAAATAAAAGACCAGAGGAGACAAAAACAACAGAAATACAAACGTGTCAGAAAACTGAACTATAATACTTAAGATACTATTATTATTATTATTATTATCAGACTTAATCATCAATCATATCTAGTGTATTAACAAATCTTTTAATGCTCTGCTAATGGGAGTTCAGTGTCTTTAAGAGTTTAGCTTTAACTAGTACTGAAGTTTTATCATGAAGTTTGATTATATTTTAATACGTTTTCATGTGTGTTTTAATCTAGTGGAACTATAATTATTAAACATGCAAGGTGACCCAATATATAATATTAAATATAACATATATGTTAATATATGTCATATTATAGGCTATGAGCTACAGCAGTAAAGTGTTTCTTCTTTAACTCACTGTGATTCTCATGGTTTAGTTTTATACCTGACAGTTTCTCTATCTTTTCTATCCTAATAAATCACAAAATGTTTTTAAGAAATACAGTAATAAGTAACATGTTGTGTATGGTGTATTATGTTTGTGCAGTTGTGTAGTGGAAATGTGTGCATTATTGTACACAATGATTTTCTCCATTATTTTAATGTGTTTCTAGTATCACAGTTCAGCTCAAAACTGTTTTCTCATCATGTGCTTTTATAGGAATAAAATTGTAACCTTTCACCGATTGAACTTGTAGTTTTTATTTTCTGCATTCAGATCATGTAGATGTTACACACATGCAAAACTTTATTAAAAGACTGTTGTGATATATTTGATACTAATTCAACATTTAGTCTCGCAGCATCTGCAGTAAATTCATTCTGGCTGATCTTCATCAGAAAATCTGAGAGGAAATCAGGATGTTGAGCCTTGCCGCTCTTCTGCTCATCTTCATCAGTGATGTTGCTGTAGGACAGATACACTTGAATTCTGAGTGTTTATTACTGAACAAACACGATTACTGATGATGTGAAGTTATTCTCACTGCTACAGGATCACAGACAGGCTGTTGAAGGACAGATATTTCCAGTAGATATGACACTGGATTCAGGAAAATTCCAGTGCCTTCTGAATCCCTTCCAGCAGACTGGAAGAATGAACGTTCACTCTAGTGAGATGAGATCATGACTTCAGTGTCAGGTCCTGTAGATGCGGTTTGTGTTTATTAAGATCCTGCAGTTGAGGGTTTGACTCCTGCAGTCACTGAACACTCACGTCTCATCCTGATGGTCTCTGTGACGACACATGAAGCTGTTCTCCACCTGCTGACCTGAATGAAGAAAACAGCAACAGTGGAGGAACAGAAGATGAAGCAGCTGCTACACTGATGATCCTCAAACACTCACAGATCTCCACCTACAGGTGTAATGATGCCAATTCATTCATTTCAATATTCAGTGGAGCTTAATAAAGCAAATGTCACTATTGCTGTTTCTTATTACATAAATATCAAATATTAATATAAAATGCTGGTGCTGGTACTTCACCACATTACACAACAGGGTGTTGCTATGATTTCCTGACCGGTTTTTAAAGCATCGGTATTTGATTGCTAAGGTTTCCTTGGTGGTTGCTAGGGTGTGCCCACACCAAAGTCTCTCATGTTGTTTGTTGTGGTTCAGATTTACTGCATTATAACATGTTTATTAAACTCAGTTAACAGCTGAGATGTTTTTGTCTGTATTTAACAGTTATCAGCTCATCTGTTGAAGATCAATGTGAGTCTGCAGTGAGAGAAGATGAAACATCAGTCTGATATGAATGTGTTGTGATGGTGAGTTTTACTGACACCTGCAGTCAATAACAAGGAGTGACACTCACATGTGAATGCAGCAGTGAATCATTTATTATTGATGTGTGTCTCGTTCATAGAACAATTTCATCCATTTTAATGACAGATTCAACATGTTTCTTCACATATAATGGACTCATGACATCAGCTGATCAGTGTATGAGAATATGCAGCTGTATGTCAATAGCTGATGTTGGTGTGGGGCTGTAACATGAACAATAAAGCCTGAAATAAATGTCAGTAAACAGGTGACACCCGCCTCACTAAACGACACTGTGTAAGTAATAAAAGCCTCACCTAGTGTGTCTAATACAGAAGATACAGCTGCGTGTGACACAATGTGTGTCCTCACCTCTCCTCTTTCCACCAGAGACAAACAAATGACACAAAACGAGGAAGAAATGCACAGATATGAGCAGAGACACAAGACAACACAAGCACACACACGCTCACCAATGAATACAACACAAAACTACATGAACACACAATATCGCCATCAAAGCTGCTGCGGGCGGCTCGGCGTCCTCTTTTATACAGAGAGGAGAGACGCGATTGGTGGGCAGGAGGTGACGTCACGGGTCAAAGGGGACGGCGGAAGTGAAAGTGAAAGGAAGAGAAGAGACGAGGACAGACAGACGAGCAGACAGACAGACAGCCGGAACAGTGATGAAGATGTTATAAGACTTCACACACTAGAGGTCGCTGTGATTTCTCTCCGCTCTTTATTCACACTGTTGCGTTTCTTTTGGGGAAGGTAAGAAGTGTGACGTTTTATCTTGTTCGTGTCTTTGTCTCTATTTCTTTCACATGTAAATAAAGCGCTTCACATCACACGAGTTTTGAGCTGGAGGATGATGGACTTCCTCACTTTTCTCCTGCGACACTTTCATTTTCTCACTGGAGATGTTAAAGCTGCAATCCGTCACTTTTGCTTCGTCTGTGCTCATTTCTGTTTCAGATATAAAACACAAGTTACTTTCGCACTTATTTCACTTCAGGCTCCACTATCTTCAGCTCCCACACACGTGATATAGCGGCCGGATTTTTCTTTCTTTAATGACGTCATACAAACACGCAGATGAATGACGTCAGACTGACGTTTAGCACAAAATCGGACCCGACAGCTCACATTATAAATCATTATTATGATAAACTCACGTTTAATCGGGTGAGGTGAGCAGAATGTGTTGAACTCTGATCTGTCATGTACTTGCTCAATAACTGATTTAATAACCGATAAGTTACGGGTTGCTCCTTTAAGATGCGATTTGTGGCCTTGTTGCCTGAAACGTTTTTGGGATCTTTATGATGTTCTGAAACTTTTGTATTGAAAACTTTCTTCCAGGGTGACGTGGTTTTGTCTGTGGTTGCTATGTGACTTTTGGTGAGTTGCTATGCAGTTTGTAGGTTATTGTTAGATGGTTGCTGTGCTGTTGTGGGTGATACTTTTCCATGTTAAAAGAATCCACTGCTAACCGTCTGTGGTGTTCTCACCTCTAGTAAAGATTTAGTTCCTCTTTTAATATACAGCAGCTCTATGAGAGTGTTTGATCACAGAGAAAAGTAATAGTCCAAACGCTATGGACTATTCCTTTCTATGTATTATGTTTAATATGTTTTTTTAAATAAAATAATATGTTTTCTTTTCATGATCTAATGAATCGTTTGTGCAAAAGAAGCTTTCACAGATGTTACAGGTTTTTCATTGACGTCTCTTTCACACCTTTGTTTTAAAAAGTGTAGTCATCAGTATTATTTTCACAGCTACATCTCTCAATAGAGACAGATGGAGGTGAGCTCATTAGTTTCAGTTCTGTGGATTTAACCAGTGTGAGATGAACAACAGTCGTTCTCTAGTTTCCTTATTTACAAATAAGAATATTATGTGTGTTTGTCCTGTAGTTAATCTTACTAAACAATTTGAATTGTTTTCTCATTTTTAAACGTGTCCTGTAATATTTTTATGTAGCACCAAACGCACTTCATTAGCCTCTGTGGTTCTTCTTACCTGCTTAAGACTGCTCACCTCTGCTAACAGCTCACCTCTCCTCAACAGGCCTCAGGATCTGAGATGTCAATCATCTGTAGAACAAATATTGCAGGAGAAGTTACAAACTGAATTTAATTCTTAGTGAAAGATTTATAAAAGAATATGTTTTCTTTTCATGATCTAATGAATCTTTTGTGCAAGAGAAGCTTTCATAGATGTCACAGGTTTTTCATTGACGTCTCTTTCACACCTTTGTTTTTAAAAGTGTAGTCATCAGTATTATTTTCACAGCTACATCTCTCAACAGAGACAGATGGAGGTGAGCTCATTAGTTTCAGTTCTGTGGAATTAACCAGTGTGAGATGAACAACAGTCGTTCACTAGTTTCTTTTTTATTTAGTATTTCTCGCTACTACCAGCATAAATGTTTTTTATTTACAAATTAGAATACTATTGTACAACCAATAGTATGTGCTTGTAATCATTGGTCGAATTGTAAATACAATTTAAAGCGGATAGTGTGGTCAAGCATTTGTTTCGTGTAGTGGGTGTTTGTCCTGTTGTTAACATTACAAAATAATAATAAAACTTTTAAATAAAACTTTAATTAAAACATTTTTAAATAATTTTCTAATTTTTCTGTAGTGTTTGAATATACCACCAAACACGCTTCTAGCCTCTGTGGTGGTTCTTACCCACTAAAACCAAGTCTTTATTTATCACATGGTGTTATAGAGGAAGTGCTGCGTCTTTATCACAGACTGTTTCTTTAACTGCTGCTCATCAGTACATCAGTATGGAGCTCAGTTCACTTCCTCTAGTGCTCTGTGAGTATTATCTTCTCTCTATGTATCTGACTGCAGATCAGTTACTGTCACATTGTGTTCAGGATCAAGTGATTCACTGTCTCTGTATTTTTACTAAATCTTTTCATGCTGCAGTCAGAGTTTAAACTTTAGCTCATGATATATGAGTGAATGATGTGTGTGTGAGACTGAAGTGTATCTGTTGTGTTGTAGGTGAATGAGAGAGATCAGTGTGTTACTTCAGTCATTCAGTTTTGTGTTTCTGATTATGTGTGTGTGTGAGACTGAAGTGTATCTGTTGTGTTGTAGGTGAATGAGAGAGATCAGTGTGTTACTTCAGTCATTCGGTTTTGTGTTTCTGATGATGTGTGTGTGAGACTGAAGTGTATCTGTTGTGTTGTAGATGAATGAGAGAGATCAGTGTGTTACTTCAGTCATTCGGTTTTTGTTTCTGATGATGTGTGTGTGTGAGACTGAAGTGTATCTGTTGTGTTGTAGGTGAATGAGAGAGATCAGTGTGTTACTTCAGTCATTCAGTTTTGTGTTTCTGATGATGTGTGTGTGTGAGACTGAAGTGTATCTGTTGTGTTGTAGGTGAATGAGAGAGATCAGTGTGTTACTTCAGTCATTCAGTTTTGTGTTTCTGATGATGTGTGTGTGTGTGTGTGTGTGTGAGACTGAAGTGTATCTGTTGTGTTGTAGATGAATAAGAGAGATCAGTGTGTTACTTCAGTCATTCAGTTTTGTGTTTCTGATGATGTGTGTGTGTGAGACTGAAGTGTATCTGTTGTGTTGTAGTTGAATGAGAGAGATCAGTGTGTTACTTCAGTCATTCAGTTTTGTGTTTCTGATGAGTGTGTGTGTGTGAGACTGAAGTGTATCTGTTGTGTTGTAGGTGAATGAGAGAGATCAGTGTGTTACTTCAGTCATTCAGTTTTGTGTTTCTGATGGTGTGTGTTTGTGTGTGTTGAGTCAGTCGTGTAATTTTGTTCTGTACAGCTATTCTTTTGTTTTGTAGATACAGCAGTTAGTGTGTATTTATAATCCATTATTTGTGATGTGAAACTCAGACTGTTTTCTGGAAGTCGGTGTGCTGTTCTCAGAACAGTTTATCTGGTGTGATAGTAAAATCTATAAACATCACAACCAGCATCATTAGATGATGTGCAACATTCATAAGCAACAACAAAATAAAAATCACGCATCAACTAAAGAGGAAGAAAAATGTTTCTAGAGATGTTTATTCTTTTGTAAAGAATAAATTCTTACTGTTATTCAACTTTTAATTTATCTTATTTTAAATCTGGTTATTCTGTCTCTATTAGATTTTCATTAAACTATATTGGACATCTCAACACTATATCAATGAAGTCTGAATGTTTGTCAGTATTAGTTTACTGCAGGGATCAAAGTTTTGCTGGTTATCATGACTCTGTTAACTCCTGCTGGTGGAGATCATAACTACATCATCTGATGCTCAGAGCATCTTTCACAATCAGTATTTAAACCTTCAATATTTTAATACATTTCTGTAGGTGACAGTTTCAGAGCTGCTTGACTGAGTCTGTGCACATGTGTTATTTGTAGTGACTGATGATCTGTTTGATTCCTTCTGAAATCAATGAACAGTTCTTTTGGTTTTTTTAAATATTTCTTTTTATCTTTTTCTAGTGTAAAATTGAGTTTTTCATTCCTTGCCACAAGTCGCCCTTGTTTTGCTCCCTGCAGTCTTAAGACATAAATGTTAAGACATTAAGAAAGGTTTATTGAATGGCAACACGGACTGTAAGGCAATGAAGCCATTACGGTATGATCAATAACTTTATAATGGCATTAAGTCAGTGATATGATATAGTTTTAGGTTTCATGCCAGACCACAGAAAACTTGTGCATGAAACACAGATGATGTGCAGATGAGATCTGATAACCGCTGGTGTGAGTGTCTCTTCACACTCTGACTGAAGATACATCACGTCACCAGCAACTAGATATTCATAGTCCTGCACATCTTTATTCTTTTGTACATCCTCTTTCAACTTCTGTCCCTCAGTTAAATTTTAACTGCTGTGTAAATAAATGCAGTAAATTAATTTCTCCAGATGTAGTTTGATTCTCTTCTTCAGTGTTCAGTAAGTTTATGGGTTTTTCACTCATTTCATTATCCAGCAGCAGAAATCATAAATCTGATTGTTTAGAAACATCACAAGTTTGATCTGAGGAATCATTCCTGTCTGCAGCACAAGTGGTGCAGGATGCAGCTGTCAACAGAGAAACAAAAAACTGAAAAAGCTTAAACGTTTTTTAAAGTAAAAAACTGATGACTGTTTTATATGTGGATATAAGCACATGGTGTTATAGAGGAAGTGCTGAGTCTTTATCACAGACTGTTTCTTTAACTGCTGCTCATCAGTACATCAGTATGGAGCTCAGTTCACTTCCTCTAGTGCTCTGTGAGTATTATCTTCTCTCTATGTATCTGACTGCAGATCAGTTACTGTCACATTGTGTTCAGGATCAAGTGATTCACTGTCTCTGTATTTTTACTAAATCTTTTCATGCTGCAGTAAGTTTTAAAAAAATGTTGTAGGTGAATGAGGGTGATGTGAAACAGACTGTTGTCTTGAGGTCAGTGTGCTGTTCACAGAACAGTTTATCTGGTGTGATAGTAAAATCTGTAAACAGCTCAAACAGCAGCATGAGATGATGTGTAATGTTGAAGATCAGCAACATCACTGAAGATGATTTTGTGGCTGAGGTGAGATTGTTTTACTGTGGTAAAAGGTAGACAGGTGAAGTTTCTGATCAAGTCTTTAGAAAGTGTTTGTGAAGGATCCAGATGAATTAAATAATGGAAGATGATTATCACTGTCTATCGTCAGTGCAGCCTGCGGTCCGTTAAATAAATCTGTTAGAAATAGTAGAAAATGTTAGAAATAGTAAGATATCTGTAGATACTTTTTATAATATTTATATTATACATATTTCTGTTTGCTGTGCAGTGTTCCTGTGGCTCAGTTGGTAGAGTGTTGCTAAGCAACACAAAGGTCATGGGTTTGATTCCCAGGGAGCACATGCATCGAAAAATGTATAACTTAAGTAAGTCGCTGCGAATAAAAGCGTCTGCCAAATGCATGAATGTGAATGTTTGTAACTGTAGCTACAGGTGTAAGTGAAAGAAAACAGTGAGTGTTCATTAAAAGTTGTGAAATATCCTTTTCAAAGCAGATTCAGTGATAATCTAGTGAAGTGAGGTGGTGAAAATCAACTAAACCAACTGAAGAGGAAGAAAACATTTCTAAAGCTGCTCACATATTTTATTAAATATGGACAGTTGAAACTTGTGACAGTGCACTGAAGATATGAATACAGTATGAATCTGCAGGAATTATTAAAATTATTAAATTGTCTTAGAATGATCTGCAACAGAAATGACCCACTGTCAGCAAGGATATATATTACAATATTTCAAATGATGAAAAATATAGAGGGAGTCAATCTATACCTAAATACTACACATATATATATATATATATAAAATATATACAGAAACAACAGGATGTATAAATGAATGTATTTTACACACTGATGTTTATCAGCTTCATGTTCAGACTGTAATCAGTTTCTCTTTCTTCTTTACAGTGTTGATGTCAATCATTCTCTCTGGAAAGACTGATTCACAATTTATCACAGAAGGTGAGTCAGTTTAATCACAATTAGATTGATTCATATATTGATTCATCACATTTATATTCTGAAGTGATATAAAGCAGCTGAGAGCATGAAAACACAAATGACAAATTCTTCAAATAAGAATCATTTCAGATCACAGCTTTAGACCATCTAATACCTCAATATATTAAATCTTAATATTGTCTTATAAGAAATAGTACAACAGCTCTTCCTGATGTTTTAACGGGAAATAGTACAAAAGCTCTTCCGGATGTTTTAACGGGAAATAGTACAAAAGCTCTTCCTGATGTTTTAACGGGAAATAGTACAAAAGCTCTTCCTGATGTTTTAACGGGAAATAGTACAAAAGCTCTTCCTGATGTTTTAACAGAAAATAGTACAAAAGCTCTTCCTGATGTTTTAACGGGAAATAGTACAAAAGCTCTTCCTGATGTTTTAACGGGAAATACTACAACAGCTCTTCCTGATGTTTTAACGGGAAATAGTACAAAAGCTCTTCCTGATGTTTTAACGGGAAATAGTACAAAAGCTCTTCCTGATGTTTTAACGGGAAATAGTACTAAAGCTCTTCCTGATGTTTTAACGGGAAATAGTACAAAAGCTCTTCCTGATGTTTTAACGGGAAATAGTACAAAAGCTCTTCCTGATGTTTTAACGGGAAATAGTACAAAAGCTCTTCCTGATGTATTAACGGGAAATAGTACAAAAACTCTTCCTGATGTTTTAACGGGAAATAGTACAAAAGCTCTTCCTGATGTTTAACGGGAAATAGTACAAAAGCTCTTCCTGATGTATTAACGGGAAATAGTACAAAAACTCTTCCTGATGTTTTAACGGGAAATAGTACAAAAGCTCTTCCTGATGTTTTAACGGGAAATAGTACAAAAGCTCTTCCTGATGTTTTAACGGGAAATAGTACAAAAGCTCTTCCTGATGTTTTAACGGGAAATAGTACAAAAGCTCTTCCTGATGTTTTAACGGGAAATAGTACAAAAGCTCTTCCTGATGTTTTAACAGGAAATAGTACAACAGCTCTTCCTGATGTTTTAACGGGAAATAGTACAAAAGCTCTTCCTGATGTTTTAACGGGAAATAGTACAAAAGCTCTTCCTGATGTTTTAATGGGAAATAGTACAAAAGCTCTTCCTGATGTTTTAATGGGAAATAGTACAAAAGCTCTTCCTGATGTTTTAACGGGAAATAGTACAAAAGCTCTTCCTGATGTTTTAACGGAAATAGTACAAAAGCTATTCCTGATGTTTTAATGGGAAATAGTACAAAAGCTCTTCCTGATGTTTAATGGGAAATAGTACAAAAGCTCTTCCTGATGTTTTAATGGGAAATAGTACAAAAGCTCTTCCTGATGTTTTAATGGGAAATAGTACAAAAGCTCTTCCTGATGTTTTAACGGGAAATAGTACAAAAGCTCTTCCTGATGTTTTAACAGGAAATAGTACAAAAGCTCTTCCTGATGTTTTAACGGGAAATAGTACAAAAGCTCTTCCTGATGTTTTAACAGGAAATAGTACAAAAGCTCTTCCTGATGTTTTAACAGGAAATAGTACAAAAGCTCTTCCTGATGTTTTAACAGGAAATAGTACAAAAGCTCTTCCTGATGTTTTAACGGGAAATAGTACAAAACCTCTTCCTGATGTTTTAACGGGAAATAGTACAAAAGCTCTTCCTGATGTTTTAACGGGAAATAGTACAAAACCTCTTCCTGATGTTTTAACGGGAAATAGTACAAAAGCTCTTCCTGATGTTTTAACGGGAAATAGTACAAAAGCTCATCCTGATGTTTTAACGGGAAATAGTACAAAAGCTCTTCCTGATGTTTTAAAAGGAAATAGTACAAAAGCGCTTCCTGATGTTTTAACAGGAAATAGTACAAAAGCTCTTCCTGATGTTTTAACAGGAAATAGTACAAAAGCTCTTCCTGATGTTTTAACAGGAAATAGTACAAAAGCTCTTCCTGATGTTTTAACGGGAAATAGTACAAAAGCTCTTCCTGATGTTTAACGGGAAATAGTACAAAAGCTCTTCCTGATGTATTAACGGGAAATAGTACAAAAGCTCTTCCTGATGTTTTTAAAGACACGTAATCTGTTGTGTAACATGAGATTAATCATAAATAAAATTATTCTCTGTGTAAATCATTTATGTATACATTCTTAATGTTTTGAACTGAATGAGGCAAGTTATGCAAGAATGGTTGTGTGATGTTATTTTATGTAAAATAATTTTATTGTATTTGCAAACCAAATTTAAATTCACATGCATTATTTTAAAAATGTTGATTCTCATTGATGTTATATTGACAGATATCAAACCAGCTCTGAGTGTTCAGCCACAGAGTTCAGTGTTCACTGGAGACACAGTTACTCTGATCTGTGACGTGCATCAGTCCACTGGATGGACGTTTCTCTTTACCACACCCAGAAAACAACATGAAGCTGTTGAAGCTTCAGGAACTAAAACAATCAGTTCAGTGCAAGTGTCTGATGAAGGAGAATACAAGTGCAGAGCCAGAAGAAAAGAAAACATCTACTCTCACACACAATACAGTGACCCAATAACAGTGACAGTAGAGGGCAAGTATTGTACTCACATTATACACTGATCTGAAAACACAATGAATGTTTTTAAAGGCACTTTAATAAGTGTCAGTTACAGATATAAAGGTTAAAACAGTAATATGATGCAGCAGTTGTGTTTTACAATCAAGTAACTGTTCATACAGAATCTGACAGTATTTTGAGTGTGAATTGTTGTGATTGTACAGAAAGACCAAAAGCTGGAGTGTCTGTACAGCCTGATGGACGTGTATTCAGAGGAGAAAGTGTCACTCTCACATGTGTCATCAATGGAGGAGGAGTCTGGCACTACAGCTGGTATAAAGATGAGAAGATCAGTGAAGAACAGATTTACACAATCAGATCTGTTGATGAGTCTCACACAGGTAAATACACCTGTAGAGGAACAGAGAGCAGAGGATCCTCACACAGCAGTGATGAAGTTACACTGACAGTATCAGGTGACTCTTTATCTGTTCATCATTATTACACTGAACATGCTGTAACTTTCAATACATGATGTCAGACTGATTCTCATTGATTTTATGTTTACAGATCGTCCCAAACCAGCTCTGAGTGTTCAGCCAAAGAGATCAGTGTTCACTGGAGACACAGTTACTCTGATCTGTGACGTGCATCAGTCCACTGGATGGACGTTTCTCTTCACCAAAACACAAAACCCTGAATCTGTTGAAGCTTCAGGAACTAAAACAATCAGTTCAGTGCGAGTGTCTGATGGAGGAGAATACAAGTGCAGAGCCAGAAGAGGAAGAAAACCTCTACTCTTACACACAATACAGTGACCCAATAACAGTGACAATAGAGAGCAAGTATTTTACTCTCATAATACACTGATCTGAAAACACAATGAATGTTTTTAAAGGCACTTTAATAAGTGACAGTTACAGATATAAAGGTTAAAACAGTAATATGATGCAGCAGTTGTGTTTTACAATCAAGTAACTGTTCATACAGAATCTGACAGTATTTTGAGTGTGAATTGTTGTGATTGTACAGAAAGACCAAAAGCTGGAGTGTCTGTACAGCCTGATGGACGTGTATTCAGAGGAGAAAGTGTCACTCTCACATGTGTCATCAATGGAGGAGGAGTCTGGCACTACAGCTGGTATAAAGATAATTCAGTTCACACTCTCAGTGAAGAACAGATTTACACAATCAGATCTGTTGATGAGTCTCACACAGGTAAATACACCTGTAGAGGAACAGAGAGCAGAGGATCCTCACACAGCAGTGATGAAGTTACACTGACAGTATCAGGTGACTCTTTATCTGTTCATCATACAGTCATATACAGTAATACTCAACTCATCATGACACAGTTGATTTATTTTAACCTGCAGTTTACCAGGTTAGTTTCTTGATCTTTTTCAGAGAGAGACCTGACCAAAAACAACACATAAACACAACACATTACTTACACAATAAATTCAACAAACATATACAAATCACAAATGTGTTGACATGAATGATGTGGGATTTTTAATATTTCTAAAGCTAGCTGGATTTAGTTACAGTTTCTTTACACTAGATGCATATAAATCTCATTCATCACATAACCAAGTCAATTATACAGTCATGTGAGTATTTATACAAATAATCAACATTCATAATTCATAACATATAATATATACAGTTATACAGATATGTGAGTGAATGTAATGTGTAGATGTGGAGTATGTGAAATAAATAAAAGTGAATTTAGTAGAGATGTCAGTGATATAAATCAAAACTCAGACTTCAGTGTTTGAGTGTGAGAGAAACATCTTCATCATCATCATCATCATCAGTAGAAGATCAGGATGAGTTCTGATGATCTCTGAGACTCTTCAGCACCTGAATGTGTTTTATTCTCCTGCAGGATCAAAACCAAAAGCTGAACTCAGATCAGATGTTAGAGGAGCTGCACTGACAGGAAACACAGTGACTCTGACGTGTAACACCCACTGGTCAGTCAGTCAGTCCACTGGATGGAGGTTTTACTGGTACAAACACACACAGAACACAGAGAAGACGACAACAGACACAAACTCCTACACAATCCACACAGTTACAGCTTCAGATGGAGGTCAGTTCTGGTGTAGAGCTGGAAGAGGGAATCCAGTCTATTACACAGACTACAGTGATGCATTGTGGGTAACTGTTACAGGTGAGAGAGAACATGGATTATGAGATGTCATAGATCTCAGTAAGAGTAGATGATAGATTTAATCTGACAGTCTAATCAGTGGATTATACCGTCTATAAGGTTAAAAATAAATGTTCTGTCATCATTTGTTCTCCCTTTTGTTATACCGAACCTTAATAACTTTCTGAATTTTAAATAAAACAAAAAGAGAAATGTTGAGGAATGACTTCAGAAGATTAGGAGTGTATCATGAGGGCTTTTACTGTATGCTGCTTTTTTGTGTCAGTTTTGAGCTCAGCAGCTTCAGTCTGTATTCACGTTTATTATATTTACATTTAGACATTTAGCAGATGCTTTTATTTAAAGCGACTTACAAGGTGAGGAAAACAATGAAGAGATAAATCATAAGGAGGCAATAACATCAGCTGTAGATAGAGGCGATACCTGTTGGGAGAGAGGAGAAAGGGTTAGTATTTTTAAGATCAAACTGGTGTCAGGTATTGGTGGAGGAGACAGATTTTTAGCTGTTTCTTGAATATAGTGAGGGAGTGTGAAGATGAACTTGTGAGCAGGTGATTGTGTGCCCTTTAAAGAGGATATTACAAGTTAATTCATATAATTTATCATTATATGATAAATGATCAGAACATTCTTCAACATTTCTTCTTTATGTTTCATGAGTGAAATTCATGCAGGTTTGGAACAAACATGAGGATGAAAAAATGTTCATTTAGGTCATGTCTAATTCTAGGTTTTAATGTTTATCAGAAAATCTTCTCTGAATAGAAACTATTACATTTTAATTGTTTGTACACAATTAAGTGTTCAAATATACAGAATGTTGTGTGTGCTTTGTTGGTAATTTCACTATAAATTGTGTTTGTACAGAGAGTCCTAAACCAGTTGTGACTGTTGAGCCTGACAAGCAGCTGTTCAGAGGAGAAACTGCCACTCTGAGATGTGACATACAGGCTGGAGGAGACACTGACTGGACTTACACATGGACTGTAGAGGAGACAATAATCACCCAATGCAGGACACAAGAGTGTAAAATCTACTACATTAATTACAGACACAATGGTAGAAAATACAGCTGTAGAGGAGAGAGAAATGGACAGAAGTCTAAGATCAGTGATGCTGTTACACTGACTGTATCATCAGGTGAGTTTAGATGTTTCTTCATCATTATTAGTGTGAAGAGCTGAAGATGTTATTCATGAGAGATTGATGACTTTCAGCTGAAGCTCAGACAGTTTTAAAAGTTATTGTAACACTGTGAAATGAAATAATTTCACACTCATGTTCTCACTGATTTTATATTGTCAGATCACCCCAAACCAGCTCTGAGTGTTCAGCCACAGAGTTCAGTGTTCACTGGAGACACAGTTACTCTGATCTGTGACGTAAAAATAATATAAACCTAAATCATTCACAGGCTACAACATCTAGTAAATAAACCTTCCAAAGATCCAAACACAGCAGCAGCACATGTAATAAATACAAAATATAGTAAAAATATGTAAAACATTACAGAGACAATTGACTAGTCCAGAATAAATATATTCTGTAAATACACATATTACAGATGTTGTGTACATGTGTTATGTTTGATGGTTTATGCTTTGGTACATTTTGAACGTGAGTAAATATTGAATTATCTTTACAGATTTACCTGCAGTTACAGTGAGTGTAAAACCAGACAGATCTGTGTTCACTGGAGAGACAGTCACTCTGAAGTGTGAGATAGAGGATCATTACAGTGACTGGAGATATCAGTGGTATAAACACACAACTGAAGTGTTTGAGTCTGAGCGTTACACTGTAAACAGAGACACTCTCACTATCAGTGCAGTTACTGAATCTGATCAGGATCACTTCAGGTGTACAGCAGAGATACACAGAAGACCACAAACTTCACAGTCAAGCTCTTCTGTTTATCTCAGTGTGACGGGTGAGTTTAATATCAGTGTTACTGTAAAACTGTAAAATGGTGAATGAGGACAGAATCATCCTGTTTGTGTTTATTATCAGAAATATTACATACATGATCAGTTGTATTAGACTCATGACTGCTGATATAATTCACTGAACTCAGACTTTAAACTCATTATTTGACAGATTGTTCAGTTTCCTCATTCATCAGCATTATATTTCAGTGACATGTAAGATTTGACATTTGATTTTTTCTGTTCTCATTATGAAATGTTTCTCACTTTAAAAATAATGCTGTGAGGTTTCTGATATCATATTTGAGAGAGTTAGAGTTCATCTTCATTTTTCTTGACCTCATGTTTCAAACAGAAGTTTGTTTCTCTCACAATCTTAACAGTGTTTCAGTTTGTTCACACTTTTATTGGCCTCATCAAACTCAAATCAGTGAAAGAAAAATCATTGATCAGTTTCCACTGAACAGAGAAAACAAACAAAAACACTGTTAATAATAATAAAAGAGTGAAATAAAAAATAGAAATTTGACCTGAAAAACTGAGCTTGGGAGTAGATCAGGTAAACCGTTTTCTGTGCACTGGAAAGACATATTTTCTATCTAAATGATCAACTTTGACATGCTAATTAATTTTTTGTGTATGATGTTATTCATGATTGATGACTTTCAGCTGAAGCTCAGACAGTTTTAAGAGTTTCTGCACAGCAGTGGCTGAATGAAGGAGATTCAGTGACTCTGATGTGTGAGGTTACAGGCTCCTCTACAGGCTGGACATTCAGCTGGTTCACTGTGAAGAGAGTTTCCTCAGGTAACATCAGCTACATGTGATAACACTCAAACAACTGATTCAAAACATACAGTTACACCATCAGATTTAGAGGGTAACCTCTCCCTCACTTTATCCAGTGAAGAAAGCCAGTGAGTATGAGCTGCTGTCAGACAGCAGGAGAGGATCTAAAGGCATCTACAGTATTAGTGGTGCTGCTCTGAATCACACAGGAGTTTATGTGTGTAGAGCAGAGAGAGGAGATCCAGTCTATTACACACAGTACAGCCACACACAGCCACTGTGGATCACTGGTGAGTTCAGGAAACACAACTAAACAACAACAATGTGTTACACTCTATGAGTCCTTCATTCATTCATCTGAGGTGTGTCATCCTTCTCAGGTGTTTCTCCTTCAGTCTCTGTGATCATCAGACCCAGCAGAACTCAACACTTCTCATCTGACTCTCTCTTTCTGAGCTGTGAGGACCACAGTAACTCTCCTGGATGGACAGTGAGAAGATACACTGAACACACACTGAAACCTTGTTCCTCAGAAACAGGATCTACATGTACAATCAGGTCCCTCATATCATCAGACACTGGAGTGTACTGGTGTCAGTCTGAATCTGGAGAGAAACATCAGCCTGTTAATATCTCAGTACACAGTGAGTCTATCAGTCTGTTCTTATTCATTTCAGGTGGGGAAACAAAAGCTTTACAATCAAGTTTGTAAAACAAATTCAGAAATTCATTTTCTAATAAAAAATGCTGCTGCTGGTACGTAACATCACAATACTAGAGTGTTGCTGATGGTTGTCAGGGTGTTGCTATGCGTTTGCTAAGGTTTCCTGAGTGCTGTATTGAGCATTGCTGTATGTTGCAGGGTTTTATTGGTGGTTGCTGGAGCATTGTAAGAGTGTACAAACATGTAAAATCAGACTGATATATTTGTATTATTTGTATTTGCTCTGTTGTGCAGATGTTGGTGTGATTCTGGACAGTCCTGCTCATCCTGTGACTGAAGGAGATTCTCTGACTCTTCACTGTTTATATGGATCTACAATCTCCTCTGAGCTCAGAGCTGAATTCTATAAAGATGGATCAGTCCTGCAGAAGCAGACTACAGGAGACATGATGATCATCCCTACAGTCTCAAAGTCACATGAGGGATTCTACTACTGTAAACACCCAGAGAGAGGAGAGTCTCCACACAGCTGGATCTCAGTCAGAGGTGACACTGTCCTGATAAACAGAAGATGTTTCTGCATGAATTACAGATGATCTCATTTTATGATGTAATTGTATCTCATCTTCTCCAGCTTCCAGTTCACCGTCTCGTGGTCTGATCGCTGGACTAGCTGTTGGACTGAGCATCATGTTTTTGATCATTTTCTTCTTGGTCCTGCTGAGGTTTTACAAAAAACACAAAGGTTCAGATCTTCTGTTCTTCTAGAATTCAATGTGATTAATGACACATTTACACTGACAAAAGTTTAAAGGTGAAGTTTTATTATTTGTGATGTTCTAATACTGTCTCCTACCGCAGTCTAATATACAGAAATAAATGAACGTCTTTTGTGGAAAACATAGATTATTATTATTATTTTGAATATTCTGATCTTCATTAACAGTCTCATCATGTTAGATTGTTGATATCTCAGAGATGAGCTCTACTACACACTCACATTAATGAGTAATTCACCATGAAAATGTAAAACTCATAAAACGTCTTCATGCAGTGATGTCATTCTTCTGTTGAAGACTTTGTCCAAACAGTGACAGATTCTTTATTTGTGCTGCTAGAGGCACAGCAATGTCAAACTTCACATTTAATATGTGAGAGTTCTGTGTCTTATGATTAAGAACAATGTTGTCAAACATGTATGTAAATATGAAGCTTTTCTTTTCATTAAAACTTTAAAGTGATAAAAATATTCCTAAAGCTGTTGTGTGTTTGAGCAGGTGAAGGATCAGAGTCTCTCTCTGCTGTCAGTCCACAGCAGAACATCAGTCAGACATCAAAGAAGAAACAGAGTGAATCTGTATACACTTCACTTCAGTCTGGTGAGTCTCAAGTCCTCATGATCAGTGCCAGAAATCTGCTTTTAGAATGACGTCCTAACACACACACACAACACCCTAGTAACTGCATAGCAACATGCTAAACACTCGGAACATCCTTACAGCCTCATAGCAACACCCTGGCAACCACCTTCAACAGCCTAGCATTGTGATTGCAAGTTTTACATGGGGAAAAGCCACATACATATATTAGTATATAAAATATTTAACTTATTTTTCAGTCAGTATCAACATGTAAGACAGTATTTCCATACAGGCTTATAGGATATAATAAAGTTTTTAAACTCATGTCTTGGAACTATAATCCATTTATGTTTTTCATTCATTACAGGAACTGAAAATATTTATGATACTATTAATGCAAGAGATAATGAAGACACAAGCACAGGTAACATAATCACGTCATATTATGTATTTCTCATTATAAGGTTCAGATTTTCAGCAGTGGCTGTGAAGCTCAAGTGATGTCATGTATTCACATGTATTCACCTGATCATCACAGATCTTCCACATGATGAACAGAAGACAGATAACATGAGCACAACATCACACTTAATAATCTCATGATTCAATAACATGATGAATTAGAGCAGTGCTGATATTCACTACAACAGCACCACTGTGAGCTGCTTTTATACAACAGTTCTGTAAACAAGACGTTCATATGCAGTAACTGACATTTCACACCAAATTTCCCACAGCTGGAGCTAATTGTGATAGAAAAGAACTGAAGGTTGTTTCTAATGAAGCTTCTCAACTCTTGGTATTTTCAGGGAAACTGAAGAAGGGAGAAGATCAAGGTGAGATAAAACAATAAACACACAACAGCACAATTCAAGAGTAACACGTGAAAACAGCATCTACACGCATCATTCAGTATCACAGAATAACATGAAATATTGGATGATTCAGATTCATTTCCGAATTCACATTTAACTTTTTTACAAAATTCCAGTGCTGAATATAAGATACTCACTCATGCTCGACCCCAAAATACATTTTGATTCATTGGCCATTTATTTTCTATTGACTCTAGTTTGTGCTGTTTGTACACTAGAGGATGCATATATTCATTTAGTGAGAAATACACAAATTCAGTTTAAATGTTATTTTAGTCTTTAATTTAAAATAGTTTTTGTACTCCCATCATCACCAGCACACTGACCTGAAGTTTAATGATACAGGAAATGCAGGACATTATTTGACAGTTTTTTGAGTGTGAATTGTTGTGATTGTACAGAAAGACCAAAAGCTGGAGTGTCTGTACAGCCTGATGGACGTGTATTCAGAGGAGAAAGTGTCACTCTCACATGTGTCATCAATGGAGGAGGAGTCTGGCACTACAGCTGGTATAAAGATAATTCAGTTCACACTGTCAGTGAAGAACAGATTTACACAATCAGATCTGTTGATGAGTCTCACACAGGTAAATACACCTGTAGAGGAACAGAGAGCAGAGGATCCTCACACAGCAGTGATGAAGTTACACTGACAGTATCAGGTGACTCTATCTGTTCATCATTATTATACTGAACATGCTGTAACATTCAATACATGATGTCATATTGTTTTTCTAAGATGATTCTCACTGATGTTATATTGACAGATCGTCCAACACCAGCTCTGAGTGTTCAGCCACAGAGTTCAGTGTTCACTGGAGAGAAAGTTACTCTGATCTGTGACGTGCATCAGTCCACTGGATGGACGTTTCTTCTTACCAAAACTCAAAACCGTGAATCTGTTGAAGCTTCAGGAACTAAAATAATCAGTTCAATGCGAGTGTCTGATGGAGGAGAATACAAGTGCAGAGCCAGAAGAGGAAGATACCCCCATTATTACACACAATACAGTGACCCAATAACAGTGACAGTAGAGGGCAAGTATTTTACTCTCATAATACACTGATCTAAAAAACACAATGAATGTTTTTAAAGACACTTTAATAAGTGACAGTTACAGATATAAAGGTTAAAACAGTAATATGATGCAGCAGTTGTGTTTTACAATCAAGTAACTGTTCATACAGAATCTGACAGTATTTTGAGTGTGAATTGTTGTGATTGTACAGAAAGACCAAAAGCTGGAGTGTCTGTACAGCCTGATGGACGTGTATTCAGAGGAGAAAGTGTCACTCTCACATGTGTCATCAATGGAGGAGGAGTCTGGCACTACAGCTGGTATAAATATTCATATTATTCACATTTCACTGGCAGTGAAGATTACACAATCGGATCTGTTGATGAGTCTCACACAGGTAAATACACCTGTAGAGGAACAGAGAGCAGAGGATCCTCACACAGCAGTGATGAAGTTACACTGACAGTATCAGGTGACTCTTTATCTGTTCATCATACAGTCATATACAGTAATACTCAACTCATCATGACACAGTTGATTTATTTTAACCTGCAGTTTACCAGGTTAGTTTCTTGATCTTTTTCAGAGAGAGACCAAAACAACATATAAACACAACACATTACTTACACAATAAACTCAACAAACATATACAAATCACAAATGTGTTGACATGAATGATGTGGGATTTTTAATATTTCTAAAGCTAGCTGGATTTAGTTACCGTTTCTTTACACTAGTAAAGTTAAAATCACATAACTGTATAAGTCAATTATACAGTCATGTTAGTATTTATACAAATAATCAACATTCATAATTCACAACAGAAAATAAACCTAAATCATTCACAGACTTCAACATCTAGTAAATAAATCTTCCAAAGATCCAAACACATTGTGTTTATACATTGTGTGTGTTAAACTCTGAGTAAATATTGAATTATCTTTACAGTTTTACCTGCAGTTACAGTGAGTGTAAAACCAGACAGATCTGTGTTCACTGGAGAGACAGTCACTCTGAAGTGTGAGATAGAGGATCATTACAGTGACTGGAGATATCAGTGGTATAAACACAGAACTGAAGTGTTGAACTCTGAGCGTTACACTGTAAACAGAGACACTCTCACTATCAGTGCAGTTACTGAATCTGATCAGGATCACTTCAGGTGTACAGCAGAGATACACAGAAGACCACAAACTTCACACTCAAGCTCTTCTGTTTATCTCAGTGTGACGGGTGAGTTTAATATCAGTGTTACTGTAAAACTGTAAAATGGTGAATGAGGACAGAATCATCCTGTTTGTGTTTATTATCAGAAATATTACATCCCTCATTCCTCAACATTATACTTCAGTTCATGTAGTCCAGCCAATCACTGCACAGGGGGTGTATATATAGCCCTCCCTCACCTCCGTCCGGTGAGAGCGATCCTTCTGCACCGGACATCTCTGCCAAGCCTGCATCCTCAGTTACTTCATCTCTTCTAGCTATTCTCGCAATAGAGAATTGACCATGAATTCTCTGTTGACAATTCTCTGTTGATTTTGGCATTAACAGTCTTAACAGTCTTAAACCTCTCACAGAAAACTCTCTGCATCACTACGATATCGACCAAAGCATTAAAAATGCCCGCCACAGCTGATAGTTGGCAACAGTAGATATAACATCAGTGTTCAAAGTAATGCCTATTAACCCAATTTCATGCCATTTATTTATGCACCAAAATGTTCGACATCGTCTCAACTATATGCTGGATCCTGTCTACGTCATTCCTTATCTTCTCTATTTGCTGGATGTTGAATAATCTCAATATCATTATTACTATTGTATATCACACAACGCTGTTTCAGATGCGCATCTTACAGTTTAAAAAAGGGTTTGGTGACTCCGTTTACTTCCAGGCTTTATGGTTCTGCTCGCGTCCAATCTCTTAACCCATTTCGCCAGACGCAAACCTTCATATTTGGTCACTTAAAGGGCCGCCCTTTCATTGCCATCTCGCGTCTTCTGTTCACTCGTTGGAAGACCAAGTTCCTCTACTCTGCTAGTGCAGAACCAAGCTGAGCTTTCCAATAACGTTACTGAAGCGGCAAACATTTTCTCACGACAACCCCGTTATCTGTCCCTCTTGACCTCCAGCTGCTGCCCCTCAATCAGTCTTGACATTTTCTATCGGGCCGCTGGTTTGGGTTTACGTGGCCTCTCCAGTGTCTTGATGATTCCTCCTCATTCTCGGACCTGTCGAGATCTTTTCCATCATGATTGCGGCTTTTCTGGGGGGATAGAGCGCTCATCCAGAACATTGTAGTTCATCGTGGCAGACGAACGACTGTGTGCTGCTTTAATAAAGGTTACAGTGTCGTTTGCGTTTAACATGCATAAGTTAAATGCGTCATGCGCAGGTCGGTTTATGTATTGTAGTTAAAGTTAGTCTGTACAATGATCATGTCAGGAGTTTAATGTTTAAATGTGGGTCTTGCTCTGTGACACGGCAGGTTTCTATGGCTGAACGCCGCCGGCGTGTTCACTTCTTGAAAACGGTGTTCGACCTTTAAAGTCGCGGCGTTTCTCGTGCGATGTGCGACGCCATTAAAACGCCCTATCTGTATTTATTATAACGACTGATAATGCTCCAGTTTCTCTCTCAAATGACCTACAGCACAGTTGGTCGGTCCCTGGTCCAGTCTCCAAATGATGCAGGTCTCCCCCGCAACGAGACTCAAAATCACTCAAAACTCGCTCTTACCCATTCGGGAGTCCTAGCAGACCAATTTTAGCCACTCATTTTGTTGAGGTGCAGCAACCACAGCCACTGAAGAGGTCTCTCACTACATCAGATTCAGGCATTAGGCCGCTGGTCATTTGAAGCCTTCAAAACTTACGCCAGATCCAGCCACTTCCATATCGGAAAAGCTCACCAAGCCTTAATCATCTAATGAAATGATACCGTCACCTGCGCTCCTTCTCCCTCATCAGCCTCCAGCCTGTATGTCTGAATCATCCCTCTGTGTTCGCCTCACCAATTACACTGTTGTCGTTCGTCAAAAAAATACATCAAATAAATAAATAAAAATAAATCATAGCTGCTTTTCTTGTTCCCGCAGGCTCCCATCCAGAGCCTCGTCCTTCTCTTATCAAGCATCGGTCAGGCATTGTAATATACGAACCGCTTGTATTCACTTTGTCTTTTGGCTTTTTTGGGGAGTTTTCTGGGTTTGGGCCAAATTCCGAGCTCGGAGCAGCACGTCAAATATGCATATATGATCATTTGTGATTACATGTTATTTATTGTATATATATATAAAGTCATGGTCAGAATTATCCGCACTGTTGGTTAATGTCTATATTGTGACTTTGTCTTAATGCAATGAGGAGAAAAGTTTTCAGCCAGTCAAACTCTCCAACGGTGGCAGTAATTTTGATCATGACATCAGATTTGAAACATCTTCATCATCATCATCATCATCAGTAGAACATCAGGATGAGTTCTGATGATCTCTGAGACTCTTCAGCACCTGAATGAGTTTTATTCTCCTGCAGGTTCCAAACCAAAAGCTGAACTCAGATCAGATGTTAGAGGAGCTGCACTGACAGGAAACACAGTGACTCTGACGTGTGACACCCACTGGTCAGTCAGTCAGTCCACTGGATGGAGGTTTTACTGGTACAAACACACACAGAACACAGAGATGACGACAACAGACACAAACTCCTACACAATCCACACAGTTACAGCTTCAGATGGAGGTCAGTTCTGGTGTAGAGCTGGAAGAGGGAATCCAGTCTATTACACAGACTACAGTGATGCATTGTGGGTAAATGTTACAGGTGAGAGAGAACATGGATTATGAGATGTCATAGATTTCAGTCAGAGCAGATGATAGATTTAATCTGACAGTCTGATCAGTGGGTTATGCCATCTATAAGGTTAAAAATAAATGTTTTGTCATCATTTGTTCTTCTTTATATTGTTATAAACCTTTTAGACTTTCTGTCTTACAACAGAAAGAAAAATAAACTTTGTTGCTTTTTTGTGTCTTAGTCTGTTTTCACTTTCATTATATGATAAATGATCAGAACATTCTTTAACATTTCTTCTTTATGTTTCATGAGTGAAATTCCTGCAGGTTTGAAACAAACATGAGGGTGAAAAAATGTTTATTTAGGTCATGTCTAATTTTCAGAGTTCTTTGTTCATTGGAAATGTTTCTTCTCTGTCTAAGGTTTATGACATGTACAGAATGTTGTGTGTGTTTTTGTTGAATATTTTACTATAAATTGTGTTTGTACAGAGAATCCTAAAGAACAGGTGCCACTAAAGTTCAGTGTTTTTATTTGTAGCTTAAGCTGTCATTTTGAATCCCACCAATCCTGTGTGACACTAATTGTATAAGAACATTTCTCTGCTTCTCCAGCTTCACCATCTCTGATAGCTGGACTGGCTGTTGGACTGAGCATCATGTTTTTGATCATTTTCTTCTTGGTCCTGCTGAGGTTTTACAAAAAACACAAAGGTTCATATCTTCTGTTCTTCTAGAATTCAATGTGATTAATGACACATTCACACTGACAAACATTTAAAGGTGAAGTTTTATTATTTGTGATGTTCTAATACTGTCTCCTACCACAGTCTAATATACAGAAATAAATTAACGTCTTTTGTGGAAAACATAGATTTTATTTTGAATATCCTGATCTTCATTTCCAGTCTCATCATGTTAGATTGTTGATATCTCAGAGATGAGCTCTACTACACACTCACATTAATGAGTAATTTATCATGAAAATGTAAAACTCTCATAAAACGTCTTCATGCAGTGATGTCATTCTTCTGTTGATGACTTTGTCCAAACAGTGACAGATTCTTTATTTGTGCTGCTAGAGGCACAGAAATGACAAACCTCACATTTAATATGTGAGAGTTCTGTGTCTTATGATTAAGACCAATGTTGTCAAATGTATGTAAATATGAAGCTTTTCTTTTCATTAAAACTTTAAAGTGATAAAAAATATTCCTAAAGCTGTTGTGTGTTTGAGCAGGTGAAGGATCAGAGTCTCTCTCTGCTGTCAGTCCACAGCAGAACATCAGTCAGACATCAGAGCAGAATCAGAGTGAATCTGTATACACTCCACTTCAGTCTGGTGAGTCTCAAGTCCTCATGATCAGTGCCAGAAATCTGCTTTTAGAATGACATCCTAACACACACACACAACACCCTAGTAACTGCATAGCAACATGCTAAACAGACCATCCTTACAGCCTCATAGCAACACCCTGGCAACCAGTTTCAACAGCCTAGCATTATGATTGCATGATTTTACATGGGGAAAAGACCACATACATATATTAGTATATAAAATATTTAACTTATTTTTCAGTCAGTATCAACATGTAAGACAGTATTTCTATACAGGCTTATAGGATATAATAAAGTTTTGATAAATAATATCTTGGAACTATAATCATTTATGTTTTTCATTCATTACAGGAACTGAACATATTTATGATACTATTAATGCAAGAGATAATGAAGACACAAGCACAGGTAACATAATGATGTCATATAATGTATTTCTCATTATAAGGTTCAAATCTTCCTTCAGCAGTGGCTGTGAAGCTCAAGTGATGTCATGTGTTCACATGTATTCACCTGATCATCACAGATCTTCCACATGATGAACAGAAGACAGATAACATGAGGACAACATCACACTTAATAATCTCATGATTCAATAACATGATGAATTAGAGCGGTGCTGATATTCACTACAACAGCACCACTGTGAGCTGCTTTTATACAACACTTCTGTAAACAAGACGTTCATATGCAGTAACTGACATTTCACACCAAATTTCCCACAGCTGGAGCTAATTGTGATAGAAAAGAACTGAAGGTTGTTTCTAATGAAGCTTCTCAACTCTTGGTATTTTCAGGGAAACTGAAGAAGGGAGAAGATCAAGGTGAGATAAAACAATAAACACACAACAGCACAATTCAAGAGTAACACGTGAAAACAGCATCTACACACATCATTCAGTATCACAGAATAACATGAAAAATTGGATGATTCAAATTCATTTCAGAATTTTGCTTTTTTTTCAGATGTTGCTTCTGGATTTAATGATGTGACTTACGCTCAGATTAAATAAAATACCAGAGGAGACAAAAACAACAGAGATACAAACATGTCCAACATGTTGTTATTATTACTGTTATTATTATTATAAAACTTAATCATCAATCACATCTAGTGTATTAACAAATCTTTAAATGCTTTGCTAACAGGGGTTCAGTGTCTTTAAGAGTTTAGCTTTAACTAGTACTGAAGTTTTATCATGAAGTTTGATTATATTTTAATACGTTTTCATGTGTGTTTTAATCTAGTGGAACTATAATTATTAAACATTCAGGGTGACCTAATATATAATATTATTAATGTATGTTAATGTCATATTATAGGCTATGAGCTACAGCAGTAAAGTGTTTCTTCTTAAACTCACTGTGATTCTCATGGTTTAGTTTTATACCTGACAGTTTTTCTATCTTTTCTATCCTAATAAATCACAAAATGTTTTTAAGAAATACAGTAATAAGTAACATGTTGTGTATGGTGTATTATGTTTGTGCAGTTGTGTAGTGGAACTGTGTGCATTCTTTATTGTTCACAATGATTTTCTCCATTATTTTAATGTGTTTCTAGTATCACAGTTCAGCTCAAAACTATTTTCTCATCATGTGCTTTTATAGGAATAAAATTGTAACCTTTCACCGATTGAACTTGTAGTTTTGTAGATGTTGTAGATGTTACACAAATGCAAAACTTTATTAAAAGACTGTTGTGATATATTTGATACTAATTCAACATTTAGTCTCGCAGCATCTGCAGTAAATTCATTCTGGCTGATCTTCATCAGAACATCTGAGAGGAAATCAGGATGTTGAGCACTGCAGCTCTTCTGCTCATCTTCATCAGTGATGTTGCTGTAGGACAGATACACTTGAATTCTGAGTGTTTATTACTGAACAAACATGATTACTGATGATGTGAAGTTATTCTCACTGCTACAGGATCACAGACAGGCTGGTGAAGAGCAGATATTTCCAGTAGATATGACACTGGATTCAGGAAAAATCCAGTGCCTTCTGAATCCCTTCCAGCAGACTGGAAGAATGAACGTTCACTCTAGTGAGATGAGATCATGACTTCAGTGTCAGGTCCTGTAGATGCGGTTTGTGTTTATTAAGATCCTGCAGTTGAGGGTTTGACTCCTGCAGTCACTGAACACTCACGTCTCATCCTGATGGTCTCTATGACGACACATGAAGCTGTTCTCCACCTGCTGACCTGAATGAAGAAAACAACAACAGTGGAGGAACAGAAGATGAAGCAGCTGCTACACTGATGATCCACAAACACTCACAGATCTCCACCTACAGGTGTAATGATGCCAATTCATTCATTTCAATATTCAGTGGAGCTTAATAAAGCAAATGTCACTATTGTTGTTTCTTATTACATAAATATCAAATATTAATATAAAATGCTGGTGCTGGTACTTCACCACATTACACAACAGGGTGTTGCTATGATTTCCTGACCGGTTTTTAAAGCATTGGTATTTGATTGCTAAGGTTTCCTTGGTGGTTGCTAGGGTGCGCCCACACCAAAGTCTCTCATGTTGTTTGTTGTGGTTCAGATTTACTGCATTATAATATGTTTATTAAACTCAGTTAACAGCTGAGATGGTTTTTGTCTGTATTTAACAGTTATCAGCTCATCTGTTGAAGATCAATGTGAGTCTGCAGTGAGAGAAGATGAAACATCAGTCTGATATGAATGTGTTGTGATGGTGAGTTTTACTGACACCTGCAGTCAATAACAAGGAGTGACACTCACATGTGAATGCAGCAGTGAATCATTTATTATTGATGTGTGTCTCGTTCATAGAACAATTTCATCCATTTTAATGACAGATTCAACATGTTTCTTCACATATAATGGACTCATGACATCAGCTGATCAGTGTATGAGAATATGCAGCTGTATGTCAATAGCTGATGTTGGTGTGGGGCTGTAACATGAACAATAAAGCCTGAAATAAATGTCAGTAAACAGGTGACACCCGCCTCACTAAACGACACTGTGTAAGTAATAAAAGCCTCACCTAGTGTGTCTAATACATCTAGAAAAACCTTATGCTTCTGACTTCCTCTCTCTCCTAGTCTCATTCAATCTCAATTGACTCACCACCGCTAGAACCCACAAATCTGGCAACCAACTTGACCTAATTTACACACGTAACTGTATCACAGGCAATATTTTGGTAAAACCTCTGCACGTTTCAGATCATTTCTTCATTACCTTTAATATGCAACTCCCTATTTGTGCACCTCCGAACATTTCACCCGTCACCTTCAGAAGAAACCTGCGCTCTCTTTCTTCTTCTCATCTTTCCTCTGCTGTATCTGCTGCCCTTCCCTCTCCCTCACAATTCTCATCTCTGGATGTGAATACAGCAACAGACACCTTATGTTCCACCTTAACTTCCTCTCTAGACAAGCTCTGTCCTCTGTCATCCAGACCTGCACGTTCTACTCCCTCTAATCCCTGGTTATCTGATGCTCTTCGTGAACACCGGACCAAACTAAGGGCTGCAGAGAGAAAATGGCACAAATCCAAAGACCCATCTGATCTAGGCAACTATCAATCTCTGCTCTCATCCTTTTCTGGTAAAGTCCATGCTGCCAAATCCACATATTTCCACAATAAAATCAACAACGCCTCAAACACACGCACACCCTTCAAAACATTCAACTCTCTTCTCTGTCCCCCTCCACCACCACCCACAACCTCTTTAACTGCTGATGATTTTGCTAAATCCTTCACTGACAAAACATCCAACACACAGATTCTCAGCTCCACACACACAGGAACCCAGACCAACCACATACACAGGCACACATCTCCTGTCTTCCTTCTCTCCTCTCACTGAAACAGAAGTTTCCAAACTTCTCCTCAACAGCCACCCCACCACCTGCCCTCTAGATCCCATCCCCTCACACCTCCTACAATCCATCGCTCCTGCACTTGCACCAGCACTTACTCACATCATCAACACATCTCTCCACACTGGCATCTTCCCTACTGCATTCAAGCAGGCTCGGGTAACCCCACTGCTTAAAAAACCCACATTAGACACTTCACTTGTAGACAGTTACAGACCTGTCTCTCTCCTACCATTCATAGCACAAACTCTTGAGCGAGTTGTTTTCAATAAGGTGTCTTCTTTCCTCTCTCAGAACAACCAATTGGACACCAACCAATCCGGTTTCAAGAGCGGCCACTCAACAGAGACAGCACTACTGTTGGTCACTGAGTCCCTACGGAGTGCAAAGGCTAACTCAAAATCATCAGTCCTCATCCTACTTGATCTATCCGCTGCCTTTGACACAGTCAATCACCAGATCCTTCTGTCCACCCTCGCGTCACTGGGCATCACAGGTACTCCACTTCATACTCCTTACTGGTAGGTCTTTCAGGGTTTCCTGGAGAGGGGAAGTATCCAAAGTTCATCAGCTGATCACTGGGGTTCCCCAGGGTTCTGTTCTTGGACCCCTCCTCTTCTCCATATACACAACATCACTGGGCCCCATCATACATGCACACAGGTTCTCTTACCATTGCTATGCTGACGACACGCAGCTCTTCCTTTCATTCCTTCCAGATGATCCCACGGTAGCTTCACGTATGTCAAGCTGTCTGGCAGACATCTCGGCATGGATGAAAGAACACCAACTGCAGCTCAACCTGGCAAAGACTGAGCTTCTTGTCTTCCCTGCCAATCCAACCCTACAGCACGATTTCACCATCCAATTAGGTACATCTTCAATTACCCCATCAAATTAGGCCAGAAATCTTGGAGTAATCTTTGATGACCAACTGATCTTCAAAGAACACATTGCTAAGACGGCTCGGTCATGCAGATTTGCATTACATAACATCAGGAAAATCAGGCTATGCAAAAAACAGAATATGGAACACAACTTCTCGTCCAGGCTCTGGTCATTTCTAGGCTCGATTACTGCAATGCTCTTCTGGCAGGACTGCCATCATGCACAATCAAGCCTCTACAAATGATTCAGAACGCTGCAGCGCATCTCGTCTTCAACAAGCCCAAAAGAGCCCATGTCACCCCTCTCCTCAATGTCACCCCTCTCCTCATCTCTCTGCATTGGCTAACACTCACTGCTCGCATCAAGTTCAAGGCCTTGACGCTTGCTTACAGATCTATCACTGGGTCAGCACCCTCCTACTTTCACTCATTCTTACGAGTCTACGCTCCTACCAGAAGCCTGCGATCACAGATGGAACGAAGGCTTGTGCCACCATCACAGAGAGGCACAAAATCACTCTTCAGATCATTTTCGCTCACTAATCCATGCTGGTGGAATGATCTTCCTGCCTTCATCCATAATGCAGAATCCCTGGCAATATTCAAAAGACAGCTAAAAACACATCTCTTTTGTGAGCACTTAACCTCATCATAAAAAAACAAAAAAACTTTCCCTTTATTTTCTTTCCCTTCATTTCCTATCCCTCTTCCCTTTAAATCTCTCCCTTGTTGTAGCATATGATACTCTGAGCACTGTCTGAAACTTGTATTATGAGCACTTATTCTGTCTAGTTGCCTCTTCAGGTTGACTCGCTTCCACACTTGGGGTTGATTCCACACTTGTAAGTCGCTTTGGATAAAAGCGTCTGCTAAATGAATAAATGTAAATGTAATACAGAAGATACAGCTGCGTGTGACACAATGTGTGTCCTCACCTCTCCTCTTTCCACCAGAGACAAACAAATGACACAAAACGAGGAAGAAATGCACAGATATGAGGCAGAGACACAAGACAACACAAGCACACACACGCTCACCAATGAATACAACACAAAACTACATGAACACACAATATCGCCATCAAAGCTGCTGCGGGCGGCTCGGCGTCCTCTTTTATACAGAGAGGAGAGACGCGATTGGTGGGCAGGAGGTGACGTCACGGGTCAAAGGGGACGGCGGAAGTGAAAGTGAAAGGAAGAGAAGAGACGAGGACAGACAGACGAGCAGACAGACAGACAGCCGGAACAGTGATGAAGATGTTATAAGACTTCACACACTAGAGGTCGCTGTGATTTCTCTCCGCTCTTTATTCACACTGTTGCGTTTCTTTTGGGGAAGGTAAGAAGTGTGACGTTTTATCTTGTTCGTGTCTTTGTCTCTATTTCTTTCACATGTAAATAAAGCGCTTCACATCACACGAGTTTTGAGCTGGAGGATGATGGACTTCCTCACTTTTCTCCTGCGACACTTTCATTTTCTCACTGGAGATGTTAAAGCTGCAATCCGTCACTTTTGCTTCGTCTGTGCTCATTTCTGTTTCAGATATAAAACACAAGTTACTTTCGCACTTATTTCACTTCAGGCTCCACTATCTTCAGCTCCCACACACGTGATATAGCGGCCGGATTTTTCTTTCTTTATTGACGTCATACAAACACGCAGATGAATGACGTCAGACTGACGTTTAGCACAAAATCGGACCCGACAGCTCACATTATAAATCATTATTATGATAAACTCACGTTTAATCGGGTGAGGTAAGCAGAATGTGTTGAACTCTGATCTGTCATGTACTTGCTCAATAACTGATTTAATAACTGATAAGTTACGGGTTGCACCTTTAAGATGCGATTTGTGGCCTTGTTGCCTGAAACGTTTTTGGGATCTTTATGATGTTCTGAAACTTTTGTATAGGAAACTTTCTTCCAGGGTGACGTGGTTTTGTCTGTGGTTGCTAAGTGGCTTTTAGTGAGTTGCTATGCAGTTTGTAGGTTATTTCCTTTCACACCTTTATTTTTAAAGGTGTCATCAGTGTTATTTTCACAGCTACATCTCTCAATAGAGACAGACGGAGGTGAGCTCATTAGTTTCAGTTCTGTGGATTTAACCAGTGTGAGATGAACAACAGTCGTTCACTAGTTTCCTTATTTACAAATAAGAATATTATGTGTGTTTGTCCTGTAGTTAATCTTACTAAATAATTTGAATTGTTTTCTCATTTTTAAACGTATCCTGTAATATTTTTATGTAGCACCAAACGCGCTTCATTAGCCTCTGTGGTTCTTCTTACCTGCTTAAGACTGCTCACCTCTGCTAACAGCTCACCTCTCCTCAACAGGCCGCAGGATCTGAGGTGTCAGTCGTATCTGTAGCAGAAATCGTGACACACAAACAGTTTCTTAGCAAATACCATTAACATAATTCTTATATTTATTTATGATACATGATACATAAACTGAATTTCGGGTGCACTTTCTGAAACGGTACTAAATATAATTAAGAATCTTTATATCAAATATTAACAGACGTACAATTATACCCTTCTGAGAGTTCAGAGGATGATGCTGTTTTTTAACCAGTAAGTTTGTGTGTGTTGTCCGTACATGTGAGATTTTCTGTGTTATGGAGGCCCAGGAACCTAAAACTGGAGACGCTTAACACTCTGTCACCGTTTATTTGTAGTGACCGATGATCTGTCTGATTCCTTCTGAAATCAATGATCAGTTCTTTTGGTTTTTTTTTAAATATTTCTTTTTATCTTTCAATCTTTCTAGTGTAAAATTCAGTTTTTCATTCCTTGCCACAAGTCACCCTTGTTTTGTTCCCTGCAGCCTTAAAGGCAAAAAGATGAAGACATTAAGAAAGGTTTATTAAATGGCAACACAGTCTGTAAGACATTAAAACATTACGGTATGATCAATAACTTTATAATGGCATTAAGTCAGTGATATGATATAGTTTTAGGTTTCATGCCAGACCACAGAAAACTTGTGCATGAAACACAGATGATGTGCAGATGAGATCTGATAACCGCTGGTGTGAGTGTCTCTTCACACTCTGACTGAAGATACATCACGTCACCAGCAACTAGATATTTATAGTCCTGCACATCTCCAAAAACCTCCTCAGAATCAGATCTCACATTAGTAGATCGTGAGGTGAACTTTCAGAACTGCTCAGGTGGTTGCAAGAAAATAATAAAGATCTACTTAATCGCTGACAAGAGACAGGATTTATTTGCAAGTTTAGTTTTAATCAGCTGTAGGTATAAAGTTTCTCAGAGTTACTGAGTGAGAATCCATGACAAACGATTAAGTGTGTGAATAAGCAAATATAAATACTGTCACTGCCACCGTTATTATGTGCATTTAATGATAAATAAAGTCTTTGATGATGTATAAAAAAGTTTCAAACGTTTGTGTAGAAGAGCATGTAAGTCAGAGTGACACTTCATGTGTAGATTTGATCTAGAACGTTCATGCAGCACATGGTGTTATAGAGGAAGTGCTGAGTCTTTATCACAGACTGTTTCTTTAACTGCTGCTCATCAGTACATCAGTATGGAGCTCAGTTCACTTCCTCTAGTGCTCTGTGAGTATTATCTTCTCTCTATGTATCTGACTGCAGATCAGTTACTGTCACATTGTGTTCAGGATCAAGTGATTCACTGTCTCTGTATTTTTACTAAATCTTTTCATGCTGCAGTAAGTTTTAAAAAAATGTTGTAGGTGAATGAGGGTGATGTGAAACTCAGACTGTTGTCTTGAGGTCAGTGTGCTGTTCTCAGATCAGTTTATCTGGTGTGATAGTAAAATCTGTAAACAGCACAAACAGCAGCATGAGATGATGTTGAAGATCAATAACATCACTGTGGCTGAGGTGAGATTGTTTCACTGTGGTAGTTGTTTGTGTAAAAGGTAAACAGGTGCTGAAGTCTCTAGAAAGTGTTTCAGAGCAATTTAAATCATGTTTATTCAGTGAGGAACTGGGATAGGACACGACTGTTTGGTTGACAGTAGGTTTCATTCATGTTGTTGGTTCAAACATTTTCCACACTGAAGTTTGAGATACAGCTGTAATACATTGTGTTCACGTTACTGTATGTTTGAATGTGAGCGTTCTGTTATACAGCACTGCAGCTGTAACTGAAAGAAAATAAAGTTGTGAAATATCTTCAGATTGAGCAGAATTCAGTGAAGTGAGGTGATAAAAATCGCACATCAACTGAAGAGGAAGAAAAATGTTTAGAGCTGTTTATTCATTTGCAAAAAAGAAATGATTGTTTTTCTTTTTTTCTGTATTAAACCTGTTTCCTCTGGCACTATTTCATTTTTCACTAGAATATATTAAACATCTCAACACTATATCAATGAAGTCTGAATGCTTGTCAGTATTAGTTTACTGCAGGGATCAAAGTTTTGCTGGTTATCATGACTCTGTTAACTCCTGCTGGTGGAGATCATAACTACATCATCTGATGCTCAGAGCATCTTTCACAATCAGTATTTAAACCTTCAATATTTTAATACATTTCTGTAGGCGACTGTTTCAGAGCTGCTTGATTGAGACTGTGCACATGTTTGGTGTGTGTTACTGTCAGCCAATCAGAGCTGTCATGATGTCATTTCCTGTGTCTACAATCATTAGTCACATGACATTTAGGTTCACATGATTGGCTTTAAATAATCTTGCAGCAGAAATGAACCACCATAAGCAAAGACAGAATATTTCAAATGATGAAAAATACAGAGATTTAAATCCTGAAGTGTTTTGTTACTCTAGACTTGTTGGTTATTGTGGCTTTGGATAAAAGCGTCTTTTAAATGAATAAATGTAATGTAATGTGCTCTACACCTGAAGTAAAACTGAAGTTCTTACTGAGAGAGTTTCAGTGTTGTTACACTGCTGAAAATAAATACTCATGTTTTACTGATTGTTTCACTGGTTGATATGATGAAGGTTTTAGGACTTTATAGTGACATCTATCTGTGTGGATGCAGCGTCACACAACAGCAGAAGTTGTTGATTGTTTGTTATTGTAGAAAAACCCTCTTCACACACACAATCATGAGTGCAGGAGTCATTTATTTCTCAGTTGATGTGGAGATTACAGAGATTAAGAGAATAATATTCAGCGGGTCGTGTGATCTCAGCAGTGAGGGTCTTTCAGCTCAGTGTAGAGTAAAACAGCTTTTATAGAAGATAAACATGACTGCAGTCTGCATCTTATGTGAATGTGACACTGTCTGTATGTGTTAAACATGTTTCATTAGCTACACTGTTGAGTGTGTCTTTATCATGTTACAACACTGATGATATTTCTATATACAGAAACAACAGGATGTATAAATGAATGTATTTTACACACTGATGTTTATCAGCTTCATGTTCAGACTGTAATCAGTTTCTCTTTCTTCTTTACAGTGTTGATTTCAAACATTCACTCTGGACAAACTGAAGGTGATTCAATCTGATTCATTTATCATGTTACCAGAGAAGTCAGTCATATCCCAGGAAGAGCAAAAGTGTTTATGGAAAACTTACTCAAATCTACAGTGACTGTAAAATCATGTCATTAATGCTTGTTTGTCTTATGTTAAATCATTTGAAGTCATTTTGAGGCCCCTCTAGAAGTTTGTTGAGGCCCTCTAGTGGCCCCGGTGCCCTGATTGAGAAACACTGTTACAGATCTCAGTGTGACATCAGTCTCTTTCAGATGATGTGTTTGCTCTGAGCTGTTTACAGACAGCAAAGCAGAGATGATTGTCTAATATGATGTCACTGAGTCAAGAGCAGCTGCATGAATTCAGACAGTTTTTATTCAGACAGAATGTCAAATCCGTCATGTTATCAGACACGACACCAGCGGCATTACAGCAGCTCACAGTTAATGACATCACAGAGTTTACTGGTATTTGTTATTGATGTGTAAATGAAATATTGCCAGTAAAAAGATGAAACACTGTTGCTTGTGTGAACGGCACGTATGTACCAGTGAAGACATTCTGATAATTTACCAGGATGACTGTGTTATTAAAGGGGCTGTTATTAAACCAACACTAGCATATAAACATGCAGTTTTAGAAAAACCTTTCTAGAAAAACAGATCCAGTAACTTCATATAATAAATAATGGCAGTTTTTTAAAGTATAATTGTTGTGATCCATCATTTATATGAGTTTTCAGATTTTACATCACCTCTAAAATGAAATTCACTAATGATGTACCAGTTACAAGATTATTTAGAGACACTTTCACACTCATGTCCTCATTGATGTTATATTGACAGATATCAAACCAGCTCTGATTGTTCAGCCACAGAGTTCAGTGTTCACTGGAGACACAGTTACTCTGATCTGTGACGTGCATCAGTCCACTGGATGGACGTTTCTTTTAACCAAAACTCAAAACCCTGAATCTGTTGAAACTTCAGGAACTAAAACAATCAGTTCAGTGCGAGTGTCTGATGGAGGAGAATACAAGTGCAGAGCCAGAAGAAAAGAAAACATCTACAATCACACACAATACAGTGACCCAATAACAGTGACAGTAGAGGGCAAGTATTTTACTCTGATAATACACTGATCTGAAAACACAATGAACATTATTTCACACTGACGACACTGAACGAGTGGCAGTTACAGTTATAGAGGATAAAACCTGTAATCTGATGCAGCTGGTACATTTTGTGAACAAGTAACTGTTTTCTCCTCCAGACATTAAACAGTCTCTCTCTGAACTGCCACACACACACAACAGTCACATAAAGTTTATATTGTACAATATAGTATGTTAGTATTAAAATCCTACAACAGCAGCAACACATTTAACTTTTTTACAAAATTCCAGTGCTGAATGTAAGATACTCACTCATGCTCGACCCCAAAATACATATTGATTCATTGGCCATTTATTTTCTATTGACTCTAGTTTGTGCTGTTTGTACACTAGAGGACGCATATATTCATTTAGTGAGAAATGCACAAATTCAGTTTAAATGTTATTTTAGTCTTTAATTTAAAATAGTTTTTGTACTCCCATCATCACCTTGCACACTGACCTAAAGTTTAATGATACAGGAAATGCGGGACATTATTTGACAGTATTTTGAGTGTGAATTGTTGTGATTGTACAGAAAGACCAAAAGCTGGAGTGTCTGTACAGCCTGATGGACGTGTATTCAGAGGAGAAAGTGTCACTCTCACATGTGTCATCAATGGAGGAGGAGTCTGGCACTACAGCTGGTATAAAGATAATTCAGTTCACACTGTCAGTGAAGAACAGATTTACACAATCAGATCTGTTGATGAGTCTCACACAGGTAAATACACCTGTAGAGGAACAGAGAGCAGAGGATCCTCACACAGCAGTGATGAAGTTACACTGACAGTATCAGGTGACTCTTTATCTGTTCATCATTATTACACTGAACATGCTGTAACATTCAATACATGATGTCAGATTGTTTTTCTAAGATGATTCTCACTGATGTTATATTGACAGATCGTCCAACACCAGCTCTGAGTGTTCAGCCAAAGAGATCAGTGTTCACTGGAGACACAGTTACTCTGATCTGTGACGTGCATCAGTCCACTGGATGGACGTTTCTCTTTACCAAATATCAAAACCCTGAATCTGTTGAAGCTTCAGGAAATAAAACAATCAGTTTAGTGCGAGTGTCTGATGGAGTTGAATACAAGTGCAGAGCCAGAAGAGGAAGATACCCCCATTATTACACACAATACAGTGTCCCAATAACAGTGACAGTAGAGGGCAAGTATTGTACTCACATTATACACTGATCTGAAAACACAATGAATGTTTTTAAAGGCACTTTAATAAGTGACAGTTACAGATATAAAGGTTAAAACAGTAATATGATGCAGCAGTTGTTTTACAATCAAGTAACTGTTCATACAGAATCTGACAGTATTTTGAGTGTGAATTGTTGTGATTGTACAGAAAGACCAAAAGCTGGAATGTCTGTACAGCCTGATGGACGTGTATTCAGAGGAGAAAGTGTCACTCTCACATGTGTCATCAATGGAGGAGGAGTCTGGCACTACAGCTGGTATAAAGATCCATATTATTCACATTACACTGTCAGTGAATATTACACAATCGGATCTGTTGATGAGTCTCACACAGGTAAATACACCTGTAGAGGAACAGAGAGCAGAGGATCCTCACACAGCAGTGATGAAGTTACACTGACAGTATCAGGTGACTCTTTATCTGTTTATCATACAGTCATATACAGTAATACTCAACTCATCATGACACAGTTGATTTATTTTAACCTGCAGTTTACCAGGTTAGTTTCTTGATCTTTTTCAGAGAGAGACCAAAAACAACACATAAACACAACACATTACTTACACAATAAATTCAACAGACATATACAAACCACAAATGTGTTGACATGAATGATGTGGGATTTAGCTAGCTGGATTTAGTTACAGTTTCTTTACACTAGATGCATATAAATCTCATTCATCACATAACCAAGTCAATTATACAGTCATGTTAGTATTTATACAAATAATCAACATTCATAATACATAACAAAAAATAAACCTAAATCATTCACAGGCTTCAACATCTAGTAAATAAATCTTCCAAAGATCCAAACACAGCAGCAGCACACGTAATAAATACAAAATATAGTAAAAATATGTAAAACATTACAGAGACAATTGACTAGTCCAGAATAAATATATTCTGTAAATACACATATTACAGATGTTGTGTACATGTGTTATGTTTGATGGTTTATGGTTTGATACATTTTGAACGTGTGCAGCTCAATGTTGTTTATACATTGTGTGTGTTAAACTCTGAGTAAATATTGAATTATCTTTACAGATTTACCTGCAGTTACAGTGAGAGTAAAACCAGCCAGATCTGTGTTCACTGGAGAGACAGTCACTCTGAAGTGTGAGATAGAGGATCATTACAGTGACTGGAGATATCAGTGGTATATAGACACAACTAAAGTGTTGAACTCTGAGCGTTACACTGTAAACAGAGACACTCTCACTATCAGTGCAGTTACTGAATCTGATCAGGATCACTTCAGGTGTACAGCAGAGATACACAGAAGACCACAAACTTCACAGTCAAGCTCTTCTGTTTATCTCAGTGTGACGGGTGAGTTTAATATCAGTGTTACTGTAAAACTGTAAAATGGTGAATGAGGACAGAATCATCCTGTTTGTGTTTATTATCAGAAATATTACATCCCTCATTCATCAACATTATACTTCAGTTCATGTAGTCCAGCCAATCACTGCGCAGGGGAGTGTATATATAGCCCTCCCTCACCTCCGTCCAGTGACGGTCTTGCAGCACTTGACTCCGCCCATTTGTCACCATGTTGGAAATCGAGATCAGATGAGGAGTCTTTCCTCTCCGAAGCTCCTCCGCCTCATTAGCCCTTTGAGCGATCCTTCTGCACCGGACATCTCTGCCAAGCCTGCGTCCTCATTTACTTCATCTCTTCTAGCTATTCCCGCAATAGAGAATTGACCATGAAATAACTAAGGCCTACCAAACATTGATATCCTGTTTTCGCGGATTAAAGCACAGCTTTATGATTTATACATTTCTCTCCAGTCAACGAAATCTCTCTTCTGTCTTTATTACACCCGCTTGTCCACACAAGTCCGTGTTATTAAAGTTAGTCTGTACAATGATCATGTCGGAGTTTAATGTGTAAATGTGGGTCTTGCTCTGTTACACGGCAGGTTTCTATGGCTGTTCACTTCTTGAAAACGGTGTTCGTTTTCAAGAGTTTTTGAGTCCACGAGACTCAAAATCACTCAAAACTCGCTCTCACCCACTCCGGAGTCCTAGCAGACCAATTTCATTTCGTTGAGGTGCAGCAACCACAGCCGCTGAAAAGGTCTCTCACTACATCAGATTCAGGCATTAGGCCGCTGGTCATTTGAAGCCTTCAAAACTTTTCGTTTTTCCATTTGAAGCCTTCAAAACGCCAGATTCAACCACTTCCATATCGGAAAAGCTCACCAAGCCATAATCATCTAATGAAATAATACCGTCACCTGCGCTCCTTTACCCTCATCAGCCTCCAGCCTGTATATCTGAATCATCCCTCTGTGTTCGCCTCACCAATTACACTGTTGTCGTTCGTCAAAAAAATACATCAAATAAATAAATAAAAATAAATCATAGCTGCTTTTCTTGTTCCCGCAGGCTCCCGTTCACGGGCAGAGCCTCGTCCTTCTCTTATCAAGCACCAGTCGGGCATTGTAATATACAAACCGCTTATATTCACTTTGTCTTTTGGGGGGTTTCTTCCGCGGCTGTCCGGTAATAATTTGGCTTTTTTGGGGAGTTTTCTGGGTTTGGGCCAAATTCCGAGTCTTAATGCAATGAGGAGAAAAGTTTTTAGCCAGTCAAACTCTCCAGCGGTGGCAGTAATTTTGATCATGACTGTTAAAACTGAGTCTGAGAGAAACATCATCATCATCATCAGTAGAACATCAGGATGAGTTCTGATGATCTCTGAGACTCTTCAGCACCTGAATGTGTTTTATTCTCCTGCAGGATCCAAACCAAAAGCTGAACTCAGATCAGATGTTAGAGGAGCTGCACTGACAGGAAACACAGTGACTCTGACGTGTGACACCCACTGGTCAGTCAGTCAGTTCACTGGATGGAGGTTTTACTGGTACAAACACACACAGAACACAGAGAAGACGACAACAGACACAAACTCCTACACAATCCACACAGTTACAGCTTTAGATGGAGGTCAGTTCTGGTGCAGAGCTGGAAGAGGGAATCCAGTCTATTACACAGACTACAGTGATGCATTGTGGGTAAATGTTACAGGTGAGAGAGAACATGGATTATGGCATGTCATATATCATCTGCTCTGACTGAGATCTATTTCATCTGACAGTCTGATCATTTGTACTGTTTTTACCCTTTGTTATTGATTTGTTATATAGAAATGTTGATGAATGACTTCAGAAGATTTTATACATGTCATATGGACTTTTTTATAATAACACTGTATGTTTTATGTGTCAGTTTTGAACAGTCTTGGTCTGTTTTCACTTTCATTATATGAAAAATGATCAGTACATTCTTCAACATTTCTTCTTTATGTTTTATGAATGAAATCCATTTGTGTTTGGAACAAAAATGAGAGTAAATAAATATTTGGGTAAACTGTTTCTTTATGCCATGTCCAATTTTCACACAGTTTGTCTGGAGATGCTTCTTCTCTATCTTCAATTGTTTGAATAAATCAGATGAAGAATCAAATATTCAGTTGTATATAATGTTGTGTGTGTGATTTGTTGAATGTTTCACTATAAATTGTGTTTGTACAGAGAGTAATAAACCAGTTGTGACTGTTGAGCCTGACAAGCAGCTGTTCAGAGGAGAAACTGCCACTCTGAGATGTGACATACAGGCTGGAGGAGACACTGACTGGACTTACACATGGACTGTAGAGGAGACAATAATCACCCAATGCAGGACACAAGAGTGTAAAATCAACAACATTTACCAGAGCCACAATGGTAGTAAATACAGCTGTAGAGGAGAGAGAAATGGACAGCAGTCTGAGATCAGTGATGCTGTTACACTGACTGTATCATCAGGTGAGTTTAGATGTTTCTTCATCATTATTAGTGTGAAGAGCTGAAGATGTTATTCATGAGAGATTGATGACTTTCAGCTGAAGCTCAGACAGTTTTAAGAGTTTCTGCACAGCAGTGGCTGAATGAAGGAGATTCAGTGACTCTGATGTGTGAGGTTACAGGCTCCTCTACAGGCTGGACATTCAGCTGGTTCACTGTGAAGAGAGTTTCCTCAGGTAACATCAGCTACACGTGATAACACACAAACAACTGATTCAAAACATACAGTTACACCATCAGATTTAGAGGGTAACCTCTCCCTCACTTTATCCAGTGAAGAAAGCCAGTGAGTATGAGCTGCTGTCAGACAGCAGGAGAGGATCTGAAGGCATCTACAGTATCAGTGGTGCTGCTCTGAATCACACAGGAGTTTATGTGTGTAGAGCAGAGAGAGGAGATCCAGTGTATTACACACAGTACAGCCACACACAGCCACTGTGGATCACTGGTGAGTTCAGGACACACAACTAAACAACAACAATGTGTTACACTCTATGAGTCCTTCATTCATTTATCTGAGGTGTAACGTTCTTCTCAGGTGTTTCTCCTTCAGTCTCTCTGATCATCAGACCCAACAGAACCCAACACTTCTCATCTGACTCTCTCTCTCTGAGCTGTGAGGACCACAGTAGCTCTACTGGATGGACAGTGAGAAGATACACTGAACACACACTGAAACCTTGTTCCTCAGAAACAGGATCTACATGTACAATCAGGTCCCTCAGATCATCAGACACTGGAGTGTACTGGTGTCAGTCTGAATCTGGAGAGAAACATCAGCCTGTTAATATCTCAGTACACAGTGAGTCTATCAGTCTGTTCTTATTCATTTCAGGTGACGAAACAAAAGCTTTACAATCAAGTTTGTAAAACAAATTCAGCGTTTGTCAAAGACGACTTGACATTTTCTAACATAGAAATGCTGCTGCTGGTACGTAACATCACAATACTAGGGTGTTGCTGATGGTTGTCAGGGTGTTGCTATGCGTTTGCTAAGGTTTCCTGAGTGCTGTATTGAGCATTGCTGTATGTTGCTGTTTTTTGGTGGTTGCTGGAGCATTGTAAGAGTGTACAAACATGTAAAATCAGACTGATATATTTGTATTATTTGTATTTGCTTTGTTGTGCAGATGTTGGTGTGATTCTGGACAGTCCTGCTCATCCTGTGACTGAAGGAGATTCTCTGACTCTTCACTGTTTATATGGATCTACAATCTCCTCTGAGCTCAGAGCTGAATTCTATAAAGATGGATCAGTCCTGCAGAAGCAGACTACAGGAGACATGATGATCATCCCTACAGTCTCAAAGTCACATGAGGGATTCTACTACTGTAAACACCCAGAGAGAGGAGAGTCTCCACACAGCTGGATCTCAGTCAGAGGTGACACTGTCCTGATAAACAGAAGATGTTTCTGCATGAATTACAGATGATCTCATTTTATTATGTAATTGTATCTCAGCTTCTCCAGCCTCCAGTTCACCGTCTCGTGGTCTGATAATTGGACTGGCTGTTGGACTGAGCATCATGTTTTTCATCATTTTCTTCTTGGTCCTGCTGAGGTGCTACAAAAAGCACAAAGGTTCAAATCTTCTGTTCTTCTAGAATTCAATGTGATTAATGACACATTCACACTGACAAACATTTAAAGGTGAAGTTTTATTATTTGTGATGTTCTAATACTAAGTCTCCTACCACAGTCTAATATACAGAAACAAATGTTTCTTGTGGAAAACATAGATTTTATTTTGAATATCCTGATCTTTATTTCCAGTCTCATCATGTTAGATTGTTGATATCTCAGAGATGAGCTCTACTACACACTCACATTAATGAGTAATTTATCATGAAAATGTAAAACGTCTTCATGCAGTGATGTCATTCTTCTGTTGATGACTTTGTCCAAACAGTGACAGATTCTTTATTTGTGCTGCTAGAGGCACAGAAAAGACAAACCTCACATTTAATATGTGAGAGTTCTGTGTCTTATGATTAAGAACAATGTTGTCAAACATGTATGTAAATATGAAGCTTTTCTTTTTATTAAAACTTTAAAGTGATAAAAAATATTCCTAAAGCTTATGTGTGTTTGAGCAGGTGAAGGATCAGAGTCTCTCTCTGCTGTCAGTCCACAGCAGAACATCAGTCAGACATCAGAGAAGAATCAGACTCAATCTGTATACACTCCACTTCAGTCTGGTGAGTCTCAAGTCCTCATGATCAGTGCCAGAAATCTTTAGAATGACATCCTAACACACACCCACAACACCCTAGTAACTGCATAGCAACATGCTAAAAACACCCAGATCAGCTTTACATCCTCATAGCAACACCCAGGCAACCATCCACAGCCGTTTTGCATTGTGGTGGCAATGTAATTTAATATGGGAGGAGACCACATACATTTATAAACATATAAAACACTAAGTTAAATATTTTAATTTTTAAGTCAACATGTAAGTCAACACTTCTACTACCTTTGGGGGCAGTTGTGGCCTACTGGTTAGTTAGTCAGGCTTGTAATCAGGAGCTTGTTGGTTCGTGCTGGCAAGTAGCAACTGAAGTGCCCTTGAGCAAGACACTCCTCACCAGTGATGGGTTAAATGCAGAGGTCACATTTTGGGTTACTATACCTGACAGATATGTCACTTTATTTATTGATGTTTTTTTCATTACAGGAACTGAACATATTTATGACACAGTTGATGCTACAGATAATGAAGACACAAGCACAGGTAACAATCACGTCATATAATGTATTTCTCATGATGTCATATAATGTATTTCTCATTATAAGGTTCAAATCTTCCTTCAGCAGTGGCTGTGAAGCTCAAGTGATGTCATGTGTTCACATGTATTCACCTGATCATCACAGATCTTCCACATGATGAACAGAAGACAGATAACATGAGCACAACATCACACTTAATAATCTCATGATTCAATAACATGATGAATTAGAGCAGTGCTGATATTCACTACAACAGCACCACTGTGAGCTGCTTTTATACAACAGTTCTGTAAACAAGACGTTCATATGCAGTAACTGACATTTCACACCAAATTTCCCACAGCTGGAGCTAATTGTGATAGAAAAGAACTGAAGGTTGTTTCTAATGAAGCTTCTCAACTCTTGGTATTTTCAGGGAAACTGAAGAAGGGAGAAGATCAAGGTGAGATAAAACAATAAACACACAACAGCACAATTCAAGAGTAACACATGAAAACAGCATCTACACGCATCATTCAGTATCACAGAATAACATGAAATATTGGATGATTCAGATTCATTTCAGAATTTTGCTTTTATTTTCAGATGTTGCTTCTGGATTTAATGATGTGACTTACGCTTAGATTAAATAAAATACCAGAGGAGACAAAAACAACAGAGATACAAACATGTCCAACATGTTGTTATTATTACTGTTATTATTATTATAAAACTTAATCATCAATCATATCTAGTGTATTAACAAATCTTTAAATGCTTTGCTAACAGGAGTTCAGTGTCTTTAAGAGTTTAGCTTTAACTATTACTGAAGTTTTATCATGAAGTTTGATTATATTTTAATATGTTTTCATGTGTGTTTTAATCTAGTGGAACTATAATTATTAAACATTCAGGGTGACCTAATATATAATATTATTAATGTATGTTAATGTCATATTATAGGCTATGAGCTACAGCAGTAAAGTGTTTCTCCTTAAACTCACTGTGATTCTCATGGTTTCGTTTTATACCTGACAGTTTTTCTATCTTTTCTATCCTAATAAATCACAAAATGTTTTTAAGAAATAGTAATAAGTAACATGTTGTGTATGGTGTATTATGTTTGTGCAGTTGTGTAGTGGAAATGTGTGCATTCTTTATTGTTCACAATGATTTTCTCCATTATTTTAATGTGTTTCTAGTATCACAGTTCAGCTCAAAACTATTTTCTCATCATGTGCTTTTATAGGAATAAAATTGTAACCTTTCACCGATTGAACTTGTAGTTTTTATTTTCTACATTCAGATCATGTAGATGTTACACAAATGCAAAACTTTATTAAAAGACTGTTGTGATATATTTGATACTAATTCAACATTTAGTCTCGCAGCATCTGCAGTAAATTCATTCTGGCTGATCTTCATCAGAACATCTGAGAGGAAATCAGGATGTTGAGCACTGCAGCTCTTCTGCTCATCTTCATCAGTGATGTTGCTGTAGGACAGATACACTTGAATTCTGAGTGTTTATTACTGAACAAACATGATTACTGATGATGTGAAGTTATTCTCACTGCTACAGGATCACAGACAGGCTGGTGAAGAGCAGATATTTCCAGTAGATATGACACTGGATTCAGGAAAAATCCAGTGCCTTCTGAATCCCTTCCAGCAGACTGGAAGAATGAACGTTCACTCTAGTGAGATGAGATCATGACTTCAGTGTCAGGTCCTGTAGATGCGGTTTGTGTTTATTAAGATCCTGCAGTTGAGGGTTTGACTCCTGCAGTCACTGAACACTCACGTCTCATCCTGATGGTCTCTATGACGACACATGAAGCTGTTCTCTACCTGCTGACCTGAATGAAGAAAACAACAACAGTGGAGGAACAGAAGATGAAGCAGCTGCTACACTGATGATCCACAAACACTCACAGATCTCCACCTACAGGTGTAATGATGCCAATTCATTCATTTCAATATTCAGTGGAGCTTAATAAAGCAAATGTCACTATTGTTGTTTCTTATTACATAAATATCAAATATTAATATAAAATGCTGGTGCTGGTACTTCACCACATTACACAACAGGGTGTTGCTATGATTTCCTGACCGGTTTTTAAAGCATCGGTATTTGATTGCTAAGGTTTCCTTGGTGGTTGCTAGGGTGTGCCCACACCAAAGTCTCTCATGTTGTTTGTTGTGGTTCAGATTTACTGCATTATAATATGTTTATTAAACTCAGTTAACAGCTGAGATGGTTTTTGTCTGTATTTAACAGTTATCAGCTCATCTGTTGAAGATCAATGTGAGTCTGCAGTGAGAGAAGATGAAACATCAGTCTGATATGAATGTGTTGTGATGGTGAGTTTTACTGACACCTGCAGTCAATAACAAGGAGTGACACTCACATGTGAATGCAGCAGTGAATCATTTATTATTGATGTGTGTCTCGTTCATAGAACAATTTCATCCATTTTAATGACAGATTCAACATGTTTCTTCACATATAATGGACTCATGACATCAGCTGATCAGTGTATGAGAATATGCAGCTGTATGTCAATAGCTGATGTTGGTGTGGGGCTGTAACATGAACAATAAAGCCTGAAATAAATGTCAGTAAACAGGTGACACCCGCCTCACTAAACGACACTGTGTAAGTAATAAAAGCCTCACCTAGTGTGTCTAATACATCTAGAAAAACCTTATGCTTCTGACTTCCTCTCTCTCCTAGTCTCATTCAATCTCAATTGACTCACCACCGCTAGCACCCACAAATCTGGCAACCAACTTGACCTAATTTACACACGTAACTGTATCACAGGCAACATTTTGGTAAAACCTCTGCACGTTTCAGATCATTTCTTCATTACCTTTAATCTGCAACTCCCTATTTGTGCACCTCCGAACATTTCACCCCGTCACCTTCAGAAGAAACCTGCGCTCTCTTTCTTCTTCTCATCTTTCCTCTGCTGTATCTGCTGCCCTTCCCTCTCCCTCACAATTCTCATCTCTGGATGTGAATACAGCAACAGACACCTTATGTTCCACCTTAACTTCCTCTCTAGACAAGCTCTGTCCTCTGTCATCCAGACCTGCACGTTCTACTCCCTCTAATCCCTGGTTATCTGATGCTCTTCGTGAACACCGGACCAAACTAAGGGCTGCAGAGAGAAAATGGCATAAATCCAAAGACCCATCTGATCTAGGCAACTATCAATCTCTGCTCTCATCCTTTTCTGGTAAAGTCCATGCTGCCAAATCCACATATTTCCACAATAAAATCAACAACGCCTCAAACACACGCACACCCTTCAAAACATTCAACTCTCTTCTCTGTCCCCCTCCACCACCACCCACAACCTCTTTAACTGCTGATGATTTTGCTAAATCCTTCACTGACAAAACATCCAACACCAGTTCTCAGCTCCACACACACAGGAACCCAGACCAACCACATACACAGGCACACATCTCCTGTCTTCCTTCTCTCCTCTCACTGAAACAGAAGTTTCCAAACTTCTCCTCAACAGCCACCCCACCACCTGCCCTCTAGATCCCATCCCCTCACACCTCCTACAATCCATCGCTCCTGCACTTGCACCAGCACTTACTCACATCATCAACACATCTCTCCACACTGGCATCTTCCCTACTGCATTCAAGCAGGCTCGGGTAACCCCACTGCTTAAAAAACCCACATTAGACACTTCACTTGTAGACAGTTACAGACCTGTCTCTCTCCTACCATTCATAGCAAAAACTCTTGAGCGAGTTGTTTTCAATAAGGTGTCTTCTTTCCTCACTCAGAACAACCAATTGGACAAACCAATCCGGTTTCAAGAGCGGCCACTCAACAGAGACAGCACTACTGTCGGTCACTGAGTCCCTACGGAGTGCAAAGGCTAACTCAAAATCATCAGTCCTCATCCTACTTGATCTATCCGCTGCCTTTGACACAGTCAATCACCAGATCCTTCTGTCCACCCTCGCGTCACTGGGCATCACAGGTACTCCACTTCATACTCCTTACTGGTAGGTCTTTCAGGGTTTCCTGGAGAGGGGAAGTATCCAAAGTTCATCAGCTGATCACTGGGGTTCCCCAGGGTTCTGTTCTTGGACCCCTCCTCTTCTCCATATACACAACATCACTGGGCCCCATCATACATGCACACAGGTTCTCTTACCATTGCTATGCTGACGACACGCAGCTCTTCCTTTCATTCCTTCCAGATGATCCCACAGTAGCTTCATGTATGTCAAGCTGTCTGGCAGACATCTCGGCATGGATGAAAGAACACCAACTGCAGCTCAACCTGGCAAAGACTGAGCTTCTTGTCTTCCCTGCCAATCCAACCCTACAGCACGATTTCACCATCCAATTAGGTACATCTTCAATTACCCCATCAAATTAGGCCAGAAATCTTGGAGTAATCTTTGATGACCAACTGACCTTCAAAGAACACATTGCTAAGACGGCTCGGTCATGCAGATTTGCATTACATAACATCAGGAAAATCAGGCTATGCAAAAAACAGAATATGGAACACAACTTCTCGTCCAGGCTCTGGTCATTTCTAGGCTCGATTACTGCAATGCTCTTCTGGCAGGACTGCCATCATGCACAATCAAGCCTCTACAAATGATTCAGAACGCTGCAGCGCATCTCGTCTTCAACAAGCCCAAAAGAGCCATGTTACCCCTCTCCTCAATGTCACCCCTCTCCTCATCTCTCTGCATTGGCTACCGCTCACTGCTCGCATCAAGTTCAAGGCCTTGACGCTTGCTTACAGATCTATCACTGGGTCAGCACCCTCCTACTTTCACTCATTCTTACGAGTCTACGCTCCTACCAGAAGCCTGCGATCACAGAAGGAACGAAGGCTTGTGGCACCATCACAGAGAGGCACAAAATCACTCTTCAGATCATTTTCGTTCACTAATCCATGCTGGTGGAATGATCTTCCTGCCTTCATCCGTAATGCAGAATCCCTGGCAATATTCAAAAGACAGCTAAAAACACATCTCTTTTGTGAGCACTTAACCTCATCATAAAAAAAACAAAAAAACTTTCCCTTTATTTTCTTTCCCTTCATTTCCTATCCCTCTTCCCTTTAAATCTCTCCCTTGTTGTAGCATATGATACTCTGAGCACTGTCTGAAACTTGTATTATGAGCACTTATTGTGTCTAGTTGCCTCTTCAGGTTGACTCGCTTGTTGTATTCCGCACTTGTAAGTCGCTTTGGATAAAAGCGTCTGCTAAATGAATAAATGTAAATGTAATACAGAAGATACAGCTGCGTGTGACACAATGTGTGTCCTCACCTCTCCTCTTTCCACCAGAGACAAACAAATGACACAAAACGAGGAAGAAATGCACAGATATGAGGCAGAGACACAAGACAACACAAGCACACACACGCTCACCAATGAATACAACACAAAACTACATGAACACACAATATCGCCATCAAAGCTGCTGCGGGCGGCTCGGCGTCCTCTTTTATACAGAGAGGAGAGACGCGATTGGTGGGCAGGAGGTGACGTCACGGGTCAAAGGGGACGGCGGAAGTGAA
>JAZGTH010000215.1:0-71989 GCA_036877525.1 Chromobotia macracanthus | reverse complement strand
ATTTTTACTATGAGGTTGATGTCCTGACATGTTTTAACCCTGGACTGTACCATTGTTTGTCATGAGACTGGAATCCTGACTTGATTTTACCCTGGACTGTACCATTGTTTGTCATGAGGATTGGAATTCTGACTCGTTTTTCCTGGACTGTACCATTGTTTGTCATGATGCTGGAATCCTGACTTGATTTTACCCTGGACTGTACCATTGTTTGTCATGAGGCTGGAATCCTGACTCTGTTTTCCCTGGACTGTACCATTGTTTGTCATGAGGCCTGGAATCCTGACTTCTTTTTACCATGGACTCTACCATTGTTTTACCATGAGGCTGAAATCCTGACTTGTTTTCTCTGGACTGTACCATTGTTTGTCATGATGCTTGGAATCCTGACTTGTTTTTACCCTGGACTGTACCATTGTTTGTCATGAATCTGGAATCCTGACTCCTTTTTTTCACTGGACTCTACCATTGTTTGTCTGAGGCTGGAATCCTGACTTGTTTTAACCCTGGACTGTACCATTGTTTGTCATGAGACTGGAATCCTGACTTGTCTTTTCACTGGACTGTACCATTGTTTGTCATGATGCTGGAATCCTGACTTGTTTTTAGCCTGGACTCTACCATTTTTTTGCCTTGAGGTTGTATGTCTGTCTTTTGTGATCAGTGTTTCTTTACTGGCATTTTTAACTCTTCAGCATGTCTCTTGATCTTCGTTTGCTATGTGCTTTTTAATTCCATGGTTTGAAAAATTCAGAGGGGCAAGGTGATGGCAAAGAGAATGCCTAGTGTATAAAGGAATTGGTGGTACAGTGGTAGAACTGTTGCCTGCCATGCAGTAGGATCAGAGTTCAAATCCCACCTAGTGCAACAGGATGGTTTGACTAGGTTGCTTTCGAGACTGAGACTGAATATCATCCTGATTTTTTGAGACAATGTTTGCCCTGAGGCTGGAATCTTCGCTTTGCCTGGACTTGCCATTGTTTGTCAGAGATGGTTGAAATCCTTACTCCTTTTTTACCCTGGACTCTACCATTGTTTTCCATGAGACTGAAATCCTGACTCCTTTTCCCTGGACTGTACCATTGTTTGTCATGAGGCTGGAATCCTGACTTGTTTTTAGCCTGGACTGTACCATTGTTTGTCATGAGGCTGGAATCCTTACTCTTTTTACCCTGGACTGTACCATTGTTTTCCATGGGACTGGAATCCTGACTCCTTTTAACCCTGGACTGTACCATTGTTTGTCATGAGGCTGGAATCCTGACTTGATTTTACCCTGGACTGTACCATTGTTTGTCATGAGGCTGAAATCCTGACTTGTTTTTACCCTGGACTGTACCATTGTTTGTCATGAGGCTGGAATCCTGACTCGTTTTTACCCTGGACTGTACCATTGTTTGTCATGAGGCTGGAATCCTGACTCGTTTTTACCCTGGACTGTACCATTGTTTGTCATGATGCTGGAATCCTGACTCGTTTTTAACCTGGACTGTACCATTGTTTGTCATGAGGCTGGAATCCTGACTTGGTTTTTCCCTGGACTGTACCATTGTTTGTCATGAGGCTGGAATCCTGACTTGTTTTTCCCTGGACTGTACCATTGTTTGTCATGATGCTGGAATCCTGACTCCTTTTTAACCTGGACTGTACCATTGTTTGTCATGAGGTTGGAATCCTGACTCGTTTTTACCCTGGACTCTACCATTGTTTGCTCATGAGGCTGGATATCCTGACTTGTTTTTTCCCTGGACTGTACCATTGTTTGTCATTAGGTTGGAATCCTGACTTTTTTTACCCTGGACTGTACCATTGTTTTGTCATGATGCTGGAATCCTGACTTGTTTTAACCCTGGACTGTACCATTGTTTGTCATGAGGCTGGAATCCTGACTCCTTTTTACCCTGGACTGTACCATTGTTTGTCATGAGGCTGAATCCTGACTTGTTTTTACCCTGGACTGTACCATTGTTTGTCATGAGGCTGGAATCCTGACTTGTTTTTAGTCTGGACTCTACCATTGTTTGTCGATGTGGTTGGAATCCTGACTCCTTTTTAACCTGGACTGTACCATTGTTTGTCATGATGCTGGAATCCTGACTTGTTTTTAGCCTGGACTTACCATTGTTTTTGTCATGCAGGCTGGAATCCTGACTTGTTTTACCCTGGACTGTACCATTGTTTGTCATGATGCTGGAATCCTGACTTGTTTTTACCTGGACTGTACCATTGTTTGTCATGAGGCTGGAATCCTGACTTGTTTTGCCTGGACTGTACCATTGTTTGCCATGAGGCTGGAATCCTGACTCTGTTTTTACCCTGGACTCTACCATGTTTGTCATGAGGCTGGAATCCTGACTTGTTTTTACTCTGGACTGTACCATTGTTTGTCATGAGGCTGGAATCCTGACTCTTTTTTACCCTGGACTGTACCATTGTTTAACATGAGGTTGATATCCTGACTTGTTTTTACCCTGGACTGTACCATTGTTTGTCATGAGGCTGGAATCCTGACTTGTTTTTAACCTGGACTGTACCATTGTTTGTCATGAGGCTGGAATCCTGACTTATTTTTACCCTGGACTGTACCATTGTTTGTCATGAGGCTGGAATCCTGACTTGATTTTCCTGGACTGTACCATTGTTTGTCATGATGCTGGAATCCTGACTTGTTTTTACCCTGGACTGTACCATTGTTTGTCATGAGGCTGGAATCCTGACTTGTTTTTACCCTGGACTGTACCATTGTTTGTCATGAGGCTGGAATCCTGACTTGTTTTTCCTGGACTGTACCATTGTTTGTCATGAGGCTGGAATCCTGACTTGTTTTACCCTGGACTGTACCATTGTTTGTCATGAGGCTGGAATCCTGACTTGTTTTTCCTGGACTGTACCATTGTTTGTCATGAGGCTGGAATCCTGACTTGTTTTTTCCCTGGACTGTACCATTGTTTGTCATGATGCTGGAATCCTGACTTGTTTTTACCCTGGACTCTACCATTTTTTACTATGAGGTTGATATCCTGACTTGTTTTTCCCTGGACTGTACCATTGTTTGTCATGAGGCTGGAATTCTGACTTTTTTTACCCTGGACTCTACCATTGTTTGTCATGATGCTGGAATCCTGACTTGTTTTTACCCTGGACTGTACCATTGTTTGTCATGAGGCTGGAATCCTGACTTGTTTTACCCTGGACTGTACCATTGTTTGTCATGAGGCTGGAATCCTGACTTGTTTTTACCCTGGACTGTACTATTGTTTGTCATGATGCTGGAATCCTGACTTGTTTTTACCCTGGACTGTACCATTGTTTGTCATGAGGCTGGAATCCTGACTTGTTTTTACCCTGGACTGTACCATTGTTTGTCATGATGCTGGAATCCTGACTTGTTTTTACCCTGGACTGTACCATTGTTTGTCATGAGGCTGGAATCCTGACTTGACTTTTCCCTGGACTGTACCATTGTTTGTCATGAGGCTGGAATCCTGACTTGTTTTTTACCCTGGACTGTACCATTGTTTGTCATGATGCTGGAATCCTGACTTGTTTTTACCCTGGACTGTACCATTGTTTGTCATGAGGCTGGAATCCTGACTTGATTTTTCCTGGACTGTACCATTGTTTGTCATGATGCTGGAATCCTGACTTGTTTTTAGCCTGGACTGTACCATTGTTTGTCATGAGGTTGGAATCCTGACACCTTTTTACCCTGGACTGTACCATTGTTTTGTCATGAGGCTGGAATCCTGACTCGTTTTTACCCTGGACTGTACCATTGTTTGTCATGATGCTGGAATCCTGACTTGTTTTAACCCTGGACTGTACCATTGTTTGTCATGAGGCTGGAATCCTGACATTTTTTTACCCTGGACTGTACCATTGTTTGTCATGATGCTGGAATCCTGACTTGTTTTTAGCCTGGACTCTACCATTTTTTGCCTTGAGGTTGTATGTCGTCTTTGTGATCAGTGTTTCTTTACTGGCATTTTTAACTCTTCAGCATGTCTCGATCTCGTTTGTCATGTGCTTTTTAATTCCAGGTTTGAAAAGTTCTGAGGGGCAAGGTGATGGCAACGAGAATGCCTACTGTGTTTTCAAAGGAATTGGTGGTACAGTGTAGAACTGTTTGCCTGCCATGCAGTAGGATCAGGGCTGGAATCCTACTCTTGTGCAACCGGGTTGTTACCATTGTTTTTGTTTTACCATGAGGCTACTGAAATCCTGACTCCTTTTTAACCCTGGACTGTACCATTGTTTGCCATGAGGCTGGAATCCTGACTCCTTTTTAACCTGGACTGTACCATTGTTTGTCATGAGGCTGGAATCCTGACTTCTTTTTACCCTGGACTGTACCATTGTTTGTCATGGGGCTGAAATCCTGACTCTTTTTTACCCTGGACTGTACCATTGTTTGTCATGAGGCTGGAATCCTGACTCGTTTTAACCCTGGACTGTACCATTGTTTGTCATGAGGCTGGAATCCTGACTTGTTTTTACCCTGGACTGTACCATTGTTTGTCATGAGGCTGGAATCCTGACTTGTTTTTACCCTGGACTGTACCATTGTTTGTCATGAGGCTGGAATCCTGACTTGTTTTTCCTGGACTGTACCATTGTTTGTCATGATGCTGGAATCCTGACTTGTTTTTAGCCTGGACTCTACCATTGTTTGCCTTGAGGTTGTATGTCTGACTTTTTTGATCAGTGTACCTTTTGGCATTTTTAACTCTTGACATGTCTCTTGATCTTCGACTGTCCATTGTTTTAATTCCTGGTTTGAAAAGTTCAGAGCGGCAAGGTTTGATCATGAGGCAACGAGAATGCCTTAGTGTACAAAGGAATTGTTTGTACATGTGGTGGAATCCTGCTTGCCTGCCATGCAATATTCAGGGTTCGAACACCTAGTGCAACAGGGTGGTTGCACTAGGTGTTTACCATGAGACTGAGACTGAAATCCTGACTCCTTACCAATGTTTGCCATGAGGCTGGAATCCTGACTCGTTTTTCCTGGACTGTACCATTGTTTGTCATGAGGCTGGAATCCTGACTCCTTTTTACTCTGGACTCTACCATTGTTTTCCATGGGACTGAAATCCTGACTCCTTTTTCCCTGGACTGTACCATTGTTTGTCATGAGGCTGGAATCCTGACTTGTTTTAACCCTGGACTGCACCATTGTTTTTCATGAGGCTGGAATCCTGACTTGATTTTACCCTGGACTGTACCATTGTTTGTCATGAGGTTGGAATCCTGACTTGTTTTTCTTCCTGGACTGTACCATTGTTTGTCATGATGCTGGAATCCTGACTTGTTTTTACCCTGGACTGTACCATTGTTTGTCATGAGGCTGGAATCCTGACTTGTTTTTAGCCTGGACTCTACCATTTTTTTGCCTTGAGTTTGTATGTCTGTCTTTTTGTGATCGTGTTTCTTTACTGGCATTTTTAACTCTTAAGCATGTCTCTTGATCTTCGTTTGCTATGTGCTTTTAATTCCATGGTTTGAAAAGTTCAGAGGGGCAAGTGATGGCAACCAGACTGCCTAGTTCACAAAGGAATTGGTGGTACAGTGGTAGAACTGTTGCCTGCCATGCAGTAGGTCAGGGTTAGAATCCCACCCAGTGCAACAGCAACTTGTTTTGATGATTGTTTATTTCAGCAGAATACGCTGGAAGGTAATCAAGTTCCTGATTTTTTGAGACATATTGTCTTTCCTGATAGACAGCTTCAGGTGTGTTTCCCAGTTGGCTGTACAATCAATAGATGGTTGGAATCCTGACTCTTTTTTACTCTGGACTGTACCATTGTTTGCCATGGGACTGGAATCCTGACTCGTTTTTACCCTGGACTGTACCATTGTTTGTCATGAGGTTGGAATCCTGACTCCTTTTTTACCCTGGACTGTACCATTGTTTGTCATGAGGCTGGAATCCTGACCTTTTTTACCCTGGACTGTACCATTTTTTTGTCATGAGGCTGGAATCCTGACTTGTTTTTTCCCTGGACTGTACCATTGTTTGTCATGAGGCTGGAATCCTGACTTGTTTGTACTCTGGACTGTACCATTGTTTGTCATGATGCTGGAATCCTGACTTGTTTTTTGTCTGGACTCTACCATTGTTTGTCATGAGGTTGGAATCCTGACTCCTTTTTACCTGGACTGTACCATTGTTTGTCATGAGGCTGGAAATCCTGACTTGTTTTTACCCTGGACTGTACCATTGCTTGTCATGAGGCTGGAATCCTGACTTTTTTCCTCTGGACTGTACCATTGTTTGTCATGATGCTGGAATCCTGACTTGTTTTTAGCCTGGACTCTACCATATTTTTGTCTTGAGGTTATATGTCTGTCTTTTGTGATCAGTGTTTCTTTACTGGCATTTTTAACTCTTCAGCATGTCTCTTGATCTTCGTTTCTATGTGCTTTTTAATTCCATGGTTTGAAAAGTTCAGAGGGGCAAGGTGATGGCAACGAGAATGCCTAGTTTACAAAGGAATTGGTGGTACAGTGGTAGAACTGTTGCCTGCCATGCAGTAGGATCAGAGTTTGAATCCCACCTAGTGCAACAGCAACTTGTTTTGATGATTCCTGACTCCTGTTTTCCCTGGACTCTACCATTGTTTACTATGAGGCTGATATCCTGACTTGTTTTTCCCTGGACTGTACCATTTTTTTGTCATGATGCTGGAATCCTGACTTGTTTTAACCCTGGACAGTACCATTTTTTTGTCATGATGCTGGAATCCTGACTTGACTTTTCCCTGGACTGTACCATTGTTTGTCATGAGGCTGGAATCCTGACTTGTTTTTACTCTGGACTGTACCATTGTTTGTCATGATGCTGGAATCCTGATTTGTTTTAAGTCTGAACTCTACCATTGTTTGCCATGAGGCTGGAAATCTGACTTTTTTTTCCCCTGGACTGTACCATTGTTTGTCATGAGGTTGGAATCCTGAGTCCGTTTTTACCCTGGACTCTACCATTTCTTACTATGAGGCTGATATCCTGACTTGTTTTTCCCTGGACTGTACCATTGCTTGTCATGAGGCTGGAATTCTGACTTTTTTTTTCTCTGGACTATACCATTGTTTGTCATGATGCTGGAATCCTGACTTGTTTTTACCCTGAACTGTACCAATGTATGTTATGATGCTGGAATCCTCAGTTGTTTTAACCCTGGACTGTACCATTGTTTGTCATGAGACTGGAATCCTGACTTGACTTTTCCCTGGACTGTACCATTGTTTGTCATGATGCTGGAATCCTGACTTGTTTTTAGCCTGGACTGTACCATTGTTTGTCATGAGGATTGGAATTCTGACTTGTTTTTTCCTGGACTGCACCATTGTTTGTCATGATGCTGGAATCCTGACTTGTTTTTACCCTGGACTGTACCATTGTTTGTCATGATGCTGGAATCCTGATTTGTTTTTAGTCTGGACTCTACCATTGTTTGTCATGTGGTTGGAATCCTGACTCCTTTTTAGTCTGGACTATACCATTGTTTGTCATGTGGTTGGAATCCTGACTCCTTTTTGCCTGGACTGTACCATTGTTTGTCATGAGGTTGTAATCCTGACTCCTTTTTTACCCTGGACTCTACCATTTTTTACTATGAGGCTGATATCCTGACTTGTTTTTCCCTGGACTGTACCATTGTTTGTCATGAGGCTGGAATCCTGACTTGATTTTACCCTGGACTGTACCATTTTTTTATCATGATGCTGGAATCCTGACTTGTTTTAACCATGGACTGTACCATTGTTTGACATGAGACTGGAATCCTGACTTGACATTTCCCTGGACTGTACCATTGTTTGTCATGAGGCTGGAATCCTGACTTGTTTTTACTCTGGACTGTACCATTGTTTGTCATTAGGTTGGAATCCTGACTCCTTTTTGCCTGGACTGTACCATTGTTTGTCATGAGGTTGGAATCCTGACTCCTTTTTTACCATGGACTCTACAATTTTTTTTACTATGAGGCTGATATCCTGACTTGTTTTTAGCCTGGACTGTACCATTGTTTGTCATGAGGATTGGAATTCTGACTTGTTTTTTCCCTGGACTGTACCATTGTTTGTCATGATGCTGGAATCCTGACTTGTTTTTTACCCTGGACTGTACCATTGTTTGTCATGAGGATTGGAATTCTGACTTGTTTTTCCCTGGACTGTACCATTTTTTTGTCATGATGCTGGAATCCTGACTTGACTTTTCCCTGGACTGTACCATTGTTTGTCATGATGCTGGAATCCTGACTTGTTTTTAGCCTGGACTGTACCATTGTTTGTCAGGAGGCTGGAATCCTGACTTGATTTTTACCCTGGACTGTACCATTGTTTGTCATGAGGCTGGAATCCTGACTTCACTTATCCCTGGACTGTACCATTGTTTGTCATGAGGCTGGAATCCTGACTTGTTTTTACCCTGGACTGTACCATTGTTTGTCATGATGCTGGAATCCTGACTCCTGTTTTCCCTGGACTCTACCATTGTTTACTATGAGGCTGATATACTATGAGGCTGATATCCTGACTTGTTTTTCCCTGGACTGTACCATTTTTTTGTCATGATGCTGGAATCCTGACTTGTTTTAACCCTGGACTATACCATTGTTTGTCATGAGACTGGATTCCAGACTTGACTTTTCCCTGGACTGTACCATTGTTTGTCATGAGGCTGGAATCCTGACTTGTTTTTACTCTGGACTGTACCATTGTTTGTCATGAGGCTGGATTCCTGACTTGTTTTTACCCTGGACTGTACCAATGTTTGTCATATGTCTGGAATCCTGACTCCTTTTTACCCTGGACTCTACCATTTTTAACTATGAGGCTGATATCCTGACTTGTTTTTCCCTGGACTGTACCATTGTTTGTCATGAGGGTGGAATTCTGACTTTTTTTCCCCTGGACTGTACCATTGTTTGTCATGATGCTGGAATCCTGACTTGTTTTTAGCCTGGACTGTACCAATGTTTGTTATGATGCTGGAATCCTCACTTGTTTTAACCCTGGACTGTACTATTGTTTGTCATGAGACTGGAATCCTGACTTGACTTTTCCCTGGACTGTACCATTGTTTGTCATGATGCTGGAATCCTGACTTGTTTTTAGCCTGGACTGTACCATTGTTTGTCATGAGGCTGGAATCCTGACTTGTTTTTACCCTGGACTGCACCATTGTTTGTCATGAGGCTGGAATCCTGACTTGATTTTACCCTGGACTGTACCATTGTTTGTCATGAGGCTGGAATCCTGACTTCACTTATCCCTGGACTGTACCATTGTTTGTCATGAGGCTGGAATCCTGACTTGTTTTTACTCTGGACTGTACCATTGTTTGTCATGATGCTGGAATCCTGACTCCTGTTTTCCCTGGACTCTACCATTGTTTACTATGAGGCTGATATCCTGACTTGTTTTTCCCTGGACTGTACCATTTTTTTGTCATGATGCTGGAATCCTGACTTGTTTTAACCCTGGACTATACCATTGTTTGTCATGAGACTGGATTCCAGACTTGACTTTTCCCTGGACTGTACCATTGTTTGTCATGAGGCTGGAATCCTGACTTGTTTTTACTCTGGACTGTACCATTGTTTGTCATGAGGCTGGATTCCTGACTTGTTTTTACCCTGGACTGTACCAATGTTTGTTATGATGCTGGAATCCTGACTTGTTTTAACCCTGGACTGTACCATTGTTTGTCATGTGACTGGAATCCTAACTTGACATTTCCCTGGACTGTACCATTGTTTGTCATGATGCTGGAATCCTGACTTGACTTTTCCCTGGACTGTACCATTGTTTGTCATGAGGCTGGAATCCTGACTTGTTTTTACTCTGGACTGTACCATTGTTTGTCATGATGCTGGAATCCTGACTCCTGTTTTCCCTGGACTCTACCATTGTTTACTATGAGGCTGATATCCTGACTTGTTTTTCCCTGGACTGTACCATTTTTTTGTCATGATGCTGGAATCCTGACTTGTTTTAACCCTAGACTATACCATTTGTTTGTCATGAGACTGGATTCCAGACTTGACTTTTCCCTGGACTGTACCATTGTTTGTCATGAGGCTGGAATCCTGACTTGTTTTTACTCTGGACTGTACCATTGTTTGTCATGATGCTGGAATCCTGACTTGTTTTTAGCCTGGACTCTACCATATTTTTGCCTTGAGGTTATATGTCTGTCTTTTGTGATCAGTGTTTCTTTACTGGCATTTTTAACTCTTCAGCATGTCTCTTGATCTTCGTTTGCTATGTGCTTTTTAATTCCATGGTTTGAAAAGTTCAGAGGGGCAAGGTGATGGCAACGAGAATGCCTAGTTTACAAAGGAATTGGTGGTACAGTGGTAGAACTGTTGCCTGCCATGCAGTAGGATCAGAGTTGGAATCCCACCTAGTGCAACAGCAACTTGTTTTGATGATTGTTGATTTCAGCAGAATACGCCTGGAAGGTAATCAAGTTCCTGATTTTTTGAGACATTTGTCTTTCCTGATAGACAGCTTCAGGTGTGTTTCTCATTTGGCTGTACTCTCTATAGATGGTTGAAATCCTGACTCCTTTTTTACCCTGAACTCCACCATTGTTTTCCATGGGACTGAAATCCTGACTCCTTTTTACCCTGGACTGTACCAATGTTTGCCATGAGGCTGGAATCCTGACTCGTTTTTAGCCTGGACTGTACCATTGTTTGTCAGGAGGATGGAATCCTTACTCCTTTTTTACTCTGGACTCCACCATTGTTTTCCATGGGACTGAAATCCTGACTCCTTTTTACCCTGGACTGTACCAATGTTTGTCATGATGCTGGAATCCTGACTTGTTTTAACCCTGGACTGTACCATTGTTTGTCATGAGGCTGGAATCCTGACTTGTTTTTACTCTGGACTGTACCATTGTTTGTCATAAGGCTGGAATCCTGACTCGTTTTTAGCCTGGACTGTACCATTGTTTGTCATGATGCTGGAATCCTGACTCCTGTTTCCCCTGGACTCTACCATTGTTTACTATGAGGCTGATATCCTGACTTGTTTTTCCCTGGACTGTACCATTTTTTTGTCATGATGCTGGAATCCTGACTTGTTTTAACCCTGGACTATACCATTGTTTGTCATGAGACTGGATTCCAGACTTGACTTTTCCCTGGACTGTACCATTGTTTGTCATGAGGCTGGAATCCTGACTCTTTTTTACCCTGGACTGTACCATTTTTTTGTTATGATGCTGGAATCCTGACTTGTTTTAACCATGGACTGTACCAATGTTTGTCATGAGACTGGAATCCTGACTTGACTTTTCCCTGGACTGTACCATTGTTTGTCATGAGGCTGGAATCCTGACTTGTTTTTGCCTGGACGGTACCATTGTTTGTCATGAGGTTGGAATCCTGACTCCTTTTTTACCCTGGACTCTACCATTGTTTACCATGAGACTGAAATCCTGACTCGTTTTTACCCTGGACTGTACCAATGTTTGCCATGAGGCTGGAATCCTGACTCGTTTTTAGCCTGGACTGTACCATTGTTTGTCAGGAGGATGGAATCCTTACTCCTTTTTTACTCTGGACTCCACCATTGTTTTCCATGGGACTGAAATCCTGACTCCTTTTTTCCCTGGACTGTACCATTGTTTGTCATGAGGCTGGAATCCTGACTTGTTTTAACCCTGGACTGCACCAATGTTTGTCATGAGGCTGGAATCCTGACTTGTTTTTACTCTGGACTGTACCATTGTTTGTCATGAGACTGGAATCCTAACTTGACATTTCCCTGGACTGTACCATTGTTTGTCATGATCAAGTCAAGTCAAGTCAAGTTGAGCTTTATTGTCATTCCGCTATATGTGGGGACATACAGTGGAACGAAATGTCGTGCCTCACAGGACCACGGTGCTACATAAATACAGACATACAACAATGACGTGAAACAGTATAAATCTAAACACAAATGCTAACAGAATTGGATTATAAATATACTATATATAAATATATATAAAGTTGCCTATACATAAACTATTTAATACAAACTATACAAATGTTCCACATAAATATAAGTCAAGCACTGTTCCTGGCTGGAGAACAGTACAAGATGATCTGTAGTGCATGGGCTTGTAAACATACATGAGTCTTTTTTGTGGGATTATGTACCCTCAGTTGTAAAAAGTGTCTAGTGCACATAGAGGAGAGTGTGTTTCTACAGGTGGTCTGTGCGGCCTACTCACCTGTGTGTAGCACACTCAGAATTGCACAAGGGAGAAATAAAAAATAGATATATATATACATTTAAGAGGTATGAGGTTTTTCAGAGGGGAGCCGTGCTTGAGTTCAGGGCTCTCACAGCCTGGGGGAAAAAGCTGTTGAGCAGTCTGGCAGTGCGGGCTCTGATGCTCCGGTACCGTTTTCCTGACGGCAGGAGCTGGAAGAGACTGTGTGAGGGATGGGTGGGGTCCTTTACGATGCTGGTGGCTTTGTTGGAGCATCGTGAAAGGAAAATGTCCAGGATGGAAGGGAGAGGGGCACCGATGATCTTTGCAGCTGTGTTCACTGTCCGCTGGAGGGTCTTGCGGTCTGCGGCGCTGCAGTTCCCATACCAGACAGTGATGCAGCTGGTCAGCACACTCTCAATGGTTCCCCTGTAGAACATGGTGAGGATTGGTGGAGGTAGACTTGCTCTTTTCAGCCGGCGGAGAAAGTGTAGGCGCTGTTGTGCCTTTTTTGGAGAGTGACGTGGTGTTGGTGGTCCAGGTGAGATCCTCTGTGATGTGCACCCCCAGGAATTTAGTGCTGCTGACTCTCTCCACAGTCGAGCTGTCGATGGTCAGTGGGGGTGGTCAGTGGAGTTTCTCCTGAGGTCCATCACAACCTCCTTTGTCTTCTCCACATTGAGGGTCAGGTTGTTCGCGCCACACCATGCCGCTAGCTGTGCCACTTCCTCTCTGTAGTGCGTTTCATCGTTGTTGCTGATGAGACCTACCACCGTTGTGTCATCGGCGAACTTGATGATGTGGTTGGAGCTGAACTTGGCAGTGCAGTCGTGGGTCAGCAGTGTGAAGAGCAGCGGGCTGAGCACACAGCCTTGTGGAGCACCTGTGCTCAGTGTGGTAGTGCTCGAGGTGTTGTGGCCGACACGGACTGACTGGGGTCTTTCAGTTAAAAAGTCCAGAATCCAGTTACAGAGAGAGTTGTTAAGGCCCAGCAGGTGTAATTTATTAATGAGCTGTTGTGGGATTATTGTGTTGAATGCTGAGCTGAAGTCAATGAACAGCATTCTTACATAAGTGTTCTTCTGGTCTAAGTGGGTAAGAGCCAGGTGGAGGGTGGAGGAAATTGCATCATCCGTAGAGCGGTTTGGACGGTATGCAAACTGGAGCGGGTCGAGTGTGTTGGGGAGGCTGGTTTTTATGTGATTCATGACTAATCTCTCAAAGCACTTCATCATGATTGGAGTCAGTGCTATGGGACGATAGTCATTCAGACAGGACACAGGTGATTTCTTAGGTACCGGTATGATGGTTGTGGACTTGAGACACATGGGGACGACTGCCTGGCTCAGCGAGATGTTGAAGATATCTGTTAGGACATCTGTCAGCTGTGCAGCACAGTCTCTCAGTACACGGCCAGGTATGTTGTCAGGACCCGTAGCCTTGCGTGGGTTAATCCTAGACAGGGTCTTCCTCACTACGGCTGGAGACAGACAGAGCGCCTGGTCGGTGGGAGGTGTGGGCAGTTTTTGTGCAGGTGTGTCATTCTGCATTTCAAACCGTGAATAAAACTGGTTAAGTGCATCTGGAAGGGATGTGTCGTCATCACAGGCCTGTGGCAGGGGCTTGTAGTCAGTGATGGTCTGAATGCCTCGCCACAGGCTCCGTGAGTCTCTGCTGTCTGTGAAGTGGTTATTGATTTTTGTGCATATGAGCGTTTTGCATTCTTGATGCCACAGGACAGGCTGGCTCTTGCTGTTTTTAGGGCTGCTTTATCTCCTGATCTGAATGCCTCATCTCTGGTCTTTAGCAGCCCACGAACCTTTGCCGTCATCCACGGCTTCTGGTTGGCACGTGTGGTGATGGTCTTTGTTACTGTCACATCATCAATGCACTTCTTGATATATGCACTCACTGTTTCAGTGTACTCATGCAGGTCGGTGCTGTTGTTGTAGGTGGCTGCCTCTTTAAACATGCTCCAGTCTGTAGTCTGAAAGCAGTCCTGCAGTGCTGAGGTAGCATCATCCGGCCAGACTGTGATGAGTTTTTGAACCGGTTTGGTGATTTTCAGCAGTGGATTGTATGCTGGGATTAGCATAACAGAGATGTGATCGGAGTACCCGAGGTGGGGGCGGGGTTCAGCCCTGTACGCGTCTTTCTGTGTTGTGTAAACAAAGTCCAGTGTGTTATTTCCCCTTGTAGCAAAGTTCACATGTTGGTAGAACTTTGGCAAGACTGTCTTTAAGTTTGCGTGGTTAAAATCTCCGGCTATGATGAAAAAGCCGTCGGGGTTGTTTGTTTGTTGATCGCTGATGGCGCTGTACAGCTCGCTAAGCGTGTCCTTAGCGTTTGCACACGGGGGGATGTAAACCGCGACAATAACAATGGCCGTGAACTCCCGCGGCAGATAGAACGGTCTGCACTTCACAAACATCACCTCCACCAGCGACGAGCAGTGTGTAGTCACTACCGCAGCATTATTACACCATTCTCTGTTGACGTACACACACAAGCCGCCCCCATGAGTCTTACCTGACAGTACTGAATCCCTGTCCGCTCGGTAGCAGGTTAGTCCGTGCAGCTGAATGGCGGAGTCCGGGATGTTGTCGTTCAGCCATGTTTCAGTGAAAACAAACACACAACAATCCCTTGACTCATGCTGTGTAGACCAACTGAGTTGAATTGAGTCCAGTTTATTTACCAATGAGCGAACGTTTGCGAGCGTTAATGATGGGATCGCTGGTCTGGTGGGGTTAGCCCTTAGCCTAGCTCGTACACCCCCGCGCTTGCCACGTTTCTGTCCCCTCTCACAGCGCCGGCGCCGGCGGCTTGTGCGGGTAGCATCAGTGGACGGGGCCGCGGTCTCAGGGTTCGGCTTCAGCAGCAGGCAGAGGCCTCGTAGCTTCTCGGTGGTCGCCGGCGAAAGCTGATGTTTGTACGCATGTTTGTACGCACTACCGACTTCCAAAAGGCTCTGGCGATCGTATTTGTGTTTCCGAGCGTTTATCTGATGATTTTGCGGAGAAATTAAACTGTTTGAAGACGAAAAGACGAGACTAACAGACATAAAAACACCATCCTTTGGACCCGGAGTAGCCGCTGCGTCCGACCGCGCCGCCATCTTGAATCATCTGGAATCTGATGCTGGAATCCTGACTCGTTTTTAGCCTGGACTGTACCATTGTTTGTCAGGAGGCTGGAATCCTTACTCCTTTTTTACTCTGGACTCCACCATTGTTTTCCATGGGACTGAAATCCTGACTCCTTTTTTCCCTGGACTGTACCATTGTTTGTCATGAGGCTGGAATCCTGACTTGTTTTAACCCTGGACTGCACCATTGTTTGTCATGAGGCTGGAATCCTGACTTGTTTTAACCTTGGACTGTACTATTGTTTGTCATGAGACTGGAATCCTAACTTGACATATTTTCCTGGACTGTACCATTGTTTGTCATGATGCTGGAATCCTGACTTGTTTTTAGCCTGGACTGTACCATTGTTTGTCATGAGGATTGGAATTCTGACTTGTTTTTTCCCTGGACTGTACCATTGTTTGTCATGATGCTGGAATCCTGACTTGTTTTTACCCTGGACTGTACTATTGTTTGTCATGATGCTGGAATCCTGATTTGTTTTTAGTCTGGACTCTACCATTGTTTGTCATGTGGTTGGTATCCTGACTCCTTTTTGCCTGGACTGTACCATTGTTTGTCATGATGCTGGAATCCTGACTTTTTTTTTACCCTGGACTCTACCATTTTTTACTATGAGGCTGATATCCTGACTTGTTTTTCTCTGGACTGTACCATTGCTTATCATGAGGCTGGAATTCTGACTTTTTTTTCCATGGACTATACCATTGTTTGTCATGATGCTGGAATCCTGACTTGTTTTTACCCTGGACTGTACCATTGTTTGTCATGATGCTGGAATCCTGATTTGTTTTTAGTCTGGACTCTACCATTGTTTATCATGAAGCTGGAAATCTGACTTTTTTTTACCCTGGACTGTACCATTGTTTGTCATGATGCTGGAATCCTGACTCCTTTTTTACCCTGGACTGTACCATTTTTTACTATGAGGCTGATATCCTGACTTGTTTTTCTCTGGACTGTACCATTGCTTGTCATGAGGCTGGAATTCTGACTTTTTTTTTCCCTGGACTATACCATTGTTTGTCATGATGCTGGAATCCTGACTTGTTTTTAGCCTGGACTCTACCATTTTTTTGCCTTGAGTTTGTATGTCTGTCTTTTGTGATCAGTGTTTCTTTACTGGCATTTTTAACTCTTCAGCATGTCTCTTGATCTTCGTTTGCTATGTGCTTTTTAATTCCATGGTTTGAAAAGTTCAGAGGGGCAAGGTGATGGCAACGAGAATACCACCAATTCTTTTGTAAACTAGGCACAGTGGTAGAACTGTTGCCTGCCATGCAGTAGGATCAGAGTTGGAATCCCACCTAGTGCAACAGCAACTTGTTTTGATGATTGTTGATTTCAGCAGAATACGCCTGGAAGGTAATCAAGTTCCTGATTTTTTGAGACATTTGTCTTTCCTGATAGACAGCTTCAGGTGTGTTTCTCATTTGGCTGTACTCTCTATAGATGGTTGAAATCCTGACTCCTTTTTTACCCTGGACTCTACCATTGTTTACCATGAGACTGAAATCCTGACTCCTTTTTACCCTGGACTGTACCAATGTTTGCCATGAGGCTGGAATCCTGACTCGTTTTTAGCCTGGACTGTACCATTGTTTGTCAGGAGGATGGAATCCTTACTCCTTTTTTACTCTGGACTCCACCATTGTTTTCCATGGGACTGAAATCCTGACTCCTTTTTACCCTGGACTGTACCATTGTTTGTCATGAGGCTGGAATCCTGACTTGTTTTAACCCTGGACTGCACCATTGTTTGTCATGAGGCTGGAATCCTGACTTGTTTTTACTCTGGACTGTACCATTGTTTGTCATGATGCTGGAATCCTGACTCCTTTTTTCCATGGACTCTACCATTGTTTACTATGAGGCAGATATCCTGACTTGTTTTTCCCTGGACTGTACCATTGTTTGTCATGAGGCTGGAATCCTGACTTGATTTTACCCTGGACTGTACCATTGTTTGTCATGAGGGTTGGAATTCTGACTTGTTTTTTCCCTGGACTGTACCATTGATTGTCATGATGCTGGAATCCTGACTTGTTTTAACACTGGACTGTACCATACTTTGTCATGAGACTGGAATCCTAACTTGACTTTTCCCTGGACTGTACCATTGTTTGTCATGATGCTGGAATCCTGACTTGTTTTAACCCTGGACTGTACCATACTTTGTCATGAGACTGGAATCCTAACTTGACTTTTCCCTGGACTGTACCATTGTTTGTCATGATGCTGGAATCCTGACTTGTTTTTAGCCTGGACTCTACCATTTTTTTTGCCTTGAGTTTGTATGTCTGTCTTTTGTGATCAGTGTTTCTTTACTGGCATTTTTAACTCTTCAGCATGTCTCTTGATCTTCGTTTGCTATGTGCTTTTTAATTCCATGGTTTGAAAAGTTCAGAGGGGCAAGGTGATGGCAACGAGAATGCCTAGTGTATAACGGAATTGGTGGTACAGTGGTAGAACTGTTGCCTGCCATGCAGTAGGATCAGGGTTCGAATCCCACCCAGTGCAACAGCAACTTGTTTTGATGATTGTTTATTTCAGCAGAATACGCCTGGAAGGTAATCAAGTTCCTGATTTTTTGAGACATTTGTCTTTCCTGATAGACAGCTTCAGGTGTGTTTCTCATTTGGCTGTACTCTCTATAGATGGTTGAAATCCTGACTCCTTTTTTTACCCTGGACTCTACCAATGTTTGCCATGAGGCTGGAATCCTGACTCGTTTTTAGCCTGGACTGTACCATTGTTTGTCAGGAGGCTGGAATCCTTACTCCTTTTTTACTCTGGACTCCACCATTGTTTTCCATGGGACTGAAATCCTGACTCCTTTTTTCCCTGGACTGTACCATTGTTTGTCATGAGGCTGGAATCCTGACTTGTTTTAACCCTGGACTGCACCATTGTTTTTCATGAGGCTGGAATCCTGACTTGATTTTACCCTGGACTGTATCATTGTTTGTCATGAGGCTGGAATCCTGACTTGTTTTTACTCTGGACTGTACCATTGTTTGTCATGAGGCTGGAATCCTGACTTGATTTTACCCTGGACTGTACCATTTTTTTATCATGATGCTGGAATCCTGACTTGTTTTAACCATGGACTGTACCATTGTTTGTCATGAGGCTGGAATCCTGACTTGTTTTAACCCTGGACTGCACCATTGTTTGTCATGAGGCTGGAAATCTGACTTTTTTTTTCCCTGGACTGTACCATTGTTTGTCATGATGCTGGAATCCTGACTTGTTTTTAGCCTGGACTGTACCAATGTTTGTTATGATGCTGGAATCCTCACTTGTTTTAACCCTGGACTGTACAATTGTTTGTCATGAGACTGGAATCCTGACTTGACTTTTCCCTGGGCTGTACCATTGTTTGTCATGATGCTGGAATCCTGACTTGTTTTTAGCCTGGACTGTACCATTGTTTGTCATGAGGCTGGAATCCTTACTCCTTTTTTACTCTGGACTCCACCATTGTTTTCCATGGGACTGAAATCCTGACTCCTTTTTTCCCTGGACTGTACCATTGTTTGTCATGAGGCTGGAATCCTGACTTAATTTTACCCTGGACTGTACCATTGTTTGTCATGAGGCTGGAATCCTGACTTGTTTTTACTCTGGACTGTACCATTGTTTGTCATGAGGCTGGAATCCTGACTTGTTTTTACCCTGGACTGTACCAATGTTTGTTATGATGCTGGAATCCTGACTTGTTTTAACCCTGGACTGTACCATTGTTTGTCATGAGACTGGAATCCTAACTTGACTTTTCCCTGGACTGTACCATTGTTTGTCATGATGCTGCAATCCTGACTTGTTTTTAGCCTGGACTCTACCATTTTTTTGCCTTGAGTTTGTATGTCTGTCTTTTGTGATCAGTGTTTCTTTACTGGCATTTTTAACTCTTCAGCATGTCTCTTGATCTTCGTTTGCTATATGCTTTTTAATTCCATGGTTTGAAAAGTTCAGAGGGGGCAAGGTGATGGCAACGAGAATGCCCTAGTGTATAAAGGAATTGGTGGTACAGTGGTAGAACTGTTGCCTGCCATGCAATAGGTTCAGGGTTGGATCCCACCTAGTGCAACAGGGTGGTTGCACTAGGTGTTTACCATGAGACTGAGACTGAAATCCTGACTTCTTTTTACCCTAGGACTGTAGCAATGTTTGCCATGAGGCTGGAATCCTGACTCGTTTTTAGCCTGGACTGTACCATTGTTTGTCAGGAGGCTGGAATCCTTACTCCTTTTTTTACTCTGGACTCCACCATTGTTTTCCATGGGACTGAAATCCTGACTCCTTTTTTCCCTGGACTGTACCATTGTTTGTCATGAGGCTGGAATCCTGACTTGTTTTAACCCTGGACTGCACCATTGTTTTTCATGAGGCTGGAATCCTGACTTGATTTTACCCTGGACTGTATCATTGTTTGTCATGAGGCTGGAATCCTGACTTGTTTTTACTCTGGACTGTACCATTGTTTGTCATGAGGCTGGAATCCTGACTTGATTTTACCCTGGACTGTACCATTTTTTTATCATGATGCTGGAATCCTGACTTGTTTTAACCATGGACTGTACCATTGTTTGACATGAGACTGGAATCCTGACTTGACATTTCCCTGGACTGTACCATTGTTTGTCATTAGGTTGGAATCCTGACTCTTTTTTACCCTGGACTGTACCATTTTCTTGTCATGATGCTGGAATCCTGACATGTTTTAACCATGGACTGTACCATTGTTTGTTATGAGACTGGAATCCTGACTTGAATTTTCCCTGGACTGTACCATTGTTTGTCATGAGGCTGGAATCCTGACTTGTTTTTACTCTGGACTGTACCATTGTTTGTCATGATGCTGGAATCCTGACTCCTTTTAACCTGGACTGTACCATTGTTTGTCATGAGGCTGGAATCCTGACTCTTTTTTACTCTGGACTGTACCATTTTTTTGTCATGATGCTGGAATCCTGACTTGTTTTAATCATGGACTGTACCATTGTTTGTCATGAGACTGGAATCCTGACTTGACTTTTCCCTGGACTGTACCATTGTTTGTCATGAGTCTGGAATCCTGACTTGTTTTTACTCTGGACTGTACCATTGTTTGTCATGATGCTGGAATCCTGGCTCCTTTTTAACCTGGACTGTACAATTGTTTGTCATGAGGCTGGAATCCTGACTTGTTTTTACTCTGGACTGTACCATTGTTTGTCATGTGGTTGGAATGCTGACTCCTTTTTGCCTGGACGGTACCATTGTTTGTCATGAGGTTGGAATCCTGACTCCTTTTTTACCCTGGACTCTACCATTTTTTTACTATGAGGCTGATATCCTGACTTGTTTTTCCCTGGACTGTACCATTGTTTGTCATGAGGCTGGAAATCTGACTTTTTTTCTGCCCTGGACTGTACCATTGTTTGTCATGATGCTGGAATCCTGACTTGTTTTTAGCCTGGACTCTACCATTTTTTTGCCTTGAGTTTGTATGTCTGTCTTTTGTGATCAGTGTTTCTTTACTGGCATTTTTAACTCTTCAGCATGTCTCTTGATCTTCGTTTGCTATGTGCTTTTTAATTCCATGGTTTGAAAAGTTCAGAGGGGCAAGGTGATGGCAACGAGAATGCCTAGTGTATAACGGAATTGGTGGTACAGTGGTAGAACTGTTGCTGCCATGCAATAGGATCAGGGTTCAAATCCCACCTAGTGCAACAGGGTGGTTGCACTAGGTGTTTACCATGAGACTGAGACTGAAATGCTGACTCCTTTTTTACCCTGGACTGTACCAATGTTTGCCATGAGGCTGGAATCCTGACTCGTTTTTAGCCTGGACTGTACCATTGTTTGTCAGGAGGCTGGAATCCTTACTCCTTTTTTACTCTGGACTCCACCATTGTTTTCCATGGGACTGAAATCCTGACTCCTTTTTTTACCTGGACTGTACCATTGTTTGTCATGAGGCTGGAATCCTGACTTGTTTTAACCCTGGACTGCACCATTGTTTTTCATGAGGCTGGAATCCTGACTTGATTTTACCCTGGACTGTATCATTGTTTGTCATGAGGCTGGAATCCTGACTTGTTTTTACTCTGGACTGTACCATTGTTTGTCATGAGGCTGGAATCCTGACTTGATTTTACCCTGGACTGTACCATTTTTTTATCATGATGCTGGAATCCTGACTTGTTTTAACCATGGACTGTACCATTGTTTATCATGAGGCTGGAATCCTGACTTGTTTTAACCCTGGACTGCACCATTGTTTTTCATGAGGCTGGAATCCTGACTTGTTTTTACTCTGGACTGTACCATTGTTTGTCATGAGGCTGGAATCCTGACTTGATTTTACCCTGGACTGTACCATTTTTTTATCATGATGCTGGAATCCTGACTTGTTTTAACCATGGACTGTACCATTGTTTGACATGAGACTGGAATCCTGACTTGACATTTCCCTGGACTGTACCATTGTTTGTCATGTGGTTGGAATCCTGACTCCTTTTTGCCTGGACGGTACCATTGTTTGTCATGAGGTTGGAATCCTGACTCCTTTTTTACCCTGGACTCTACCATTTTTTTACTATGAGGCTGATATCCTGACTTGTTTTTCCCTGGACTGTACCATTGTTTGTCATGAGGCTGGAAATCTGACTTTTTTTTTCCCTGGACTGTACCATTGTTTGTCATGATGCTGGAATCCTGACTTGTTTTTAGCCTGGACTGTACCAATGTTTGTTATGATGCTGGAATCCTCACTTGTTTTAACCCTGGACTGTACAATTGTTTGTCATGAGACTGGAATCCTGACTTGACTTTTCCCTGGGCTGTACCATTGTTTGTCATGATGCTGGAATCCTGACTTGTTTTTAGCCTGGACTGTACCATTGTTTGTCATGAGGCTGGAATCCTTACTCCTTTTTTACTCTGGACTCCACCATTGTTTTCCATGGGACTGAAATCCTGACTCCTTTTTTCCCTGGACTGTACCATTGTTTGTCATGAGGCTGGAATCCTGACTTAATTTTACCCTGACTGTACCATTGTTTGTCATGAGGCTGGAATCCTGACTTGTTTTTACTCTGGACTGTACCATTGTTTGTCATGAGGCTGGAATCCTGACTTGTTTTTACCCTGGACTGTACCAATGTTTGTTATGATGCTGGAATCCTGACTTGTTTTAACCCTGGACTGTACCATTGTTTGTCATGAGACTGGAATCCTAACTTGACTTTTCCCTGGACTGTACCATTGTTTGTCATGATGCTGGAATCCTGACTTGTTTTTAGCCTGGACTCTACCATTTTTTTGCCTTGAGTTTGTATGTCTGTCTTTTGTGATCAGTGTTTCTTTACTGGCATTTTTAACTCTTCAGCATGTCTCTTGATCTTCGTTTGCTATATGCTTTTTAATTCCATGGTTTGAAAAGTTCAGAGGGGCAAGGTGATGGCAACGAGAATGCCTAGTGTATAAAGGAATTGGTGGTACAGTGGTAGAACTGTTGCCTGCCATGCAATAGGTTCAGAGTTCGAATCCCACCTAGTGCAACAGGGTGGTTGCACTAGGTGTTTACCATGAGACTGAGACTGAAATCCTGACTTCTTTTTACCCTAGACTGTAGCAATGTTTGCCATGAGGCTGGAATCCTGACTCGTTTTTAGCCTGGACTGTACCATTGTTTGTCAGGAGGCTGGAATCCTTACTCCTTTTTTACTCTGGACTCCACCATTGTTTTCCATGGGACTGAAATCCTGACTCCTTTTTTCCCTGGACTGTACCATTGTTTGTCATGAGGCTGGAATCCTGACTTGTTTTAACCCTGGACTGCACCATTGTTTTTCATGAGGCTGGAATCCTGACTTGATTTTACCCTGGACTGTATCATTGTTTGTCATGAGGCTGGAATCCTGACTTGTTTTTACTCTGGACTGTACCATTGTTTGTCATGAGGCTGGAATCCTGACTTGATTTTACCCTGGACTGTACCATTTTTTTATCATGATGCTGGAATCCTGACTTGTTTTAACCATGGACTGTACCATTGTTTGACATGAGACTGGAATCCTGACTTGACATTTCCCTGGACTGTACCATTGTTTGTCATTAGGTTGGAATCCTGACTCTGTTTTACCCTGGACTGTACCATTTTCTTGTCATGATGCTGGAATCCTGACTTGTTTTAACCATGGACTGTACCATTGTTTGTCATGAGACTGGAATCCTGACTTGACTTTTCCCTGGACTGTACCATTGTTTGTCATGAGGCTGGAATCCTGACTTGTTTTTACTCTGGACTGTACCATTGTTTGTCATGATGCTGGAATCCTGGCTCCTTTTTAACCTGGACTGTACCATTGTTTGTCATGAGGCTGGAATCCTGACTTGTTTTTACTCTGGACTGTACCATTGTTTGTCATGATGCTGGAATCCTGATTTGTTTTTAGTTTGGACTCTACCATTGTTTGTCATGTGGTTGGAATCCTGACTCCTTTTTGCCTGGACGGTACCATTGTTTGTCATGAGGTTGGAATCCTGACTCCTTTTTTACCCTGGACTCTACCATTTTTTTACTATGAGGCTGATATCCTGACTTGTTTTTCCCTGGACTGTACCATTGATTGTCATGAGGCTGGAATTCTGACTTTTTTTTTTTCCTGGACTGTACCATTGTTTGTCATGATGCTGGAATCCTGACTTGTTTTTAGCCTGGACTCTACCATTTTTTTGCCTTGAGTTTGTATGTCTGTCTTTTGTGATCAGTGTTTCTTTACTGGCATTTTTAACTCTTCAGCATGTCTCTTGATCTTCGTTTGCTATGTGCTTTTTAATTCCATGGTTTGAAAAGTTCAGAGGGGCAAGGTGATGGCAACGAGAATGCCTAGTGTACAAAGGAATTGGTGGTACAGTGGCAGAACTGTTGCCTGCCATGCAGTAGGATCAGGGTTCGAATCCCACCTAGTGCAACAGGGTGGTTGCACTAGGTGTTTACCATGAGACTGAGACTGAGACTGAAATCCTGACTCCTTTTTACCCTGGACTGTACCAATGTTTGCCATGAGGCTGGAATCCTGACTCGTTTTTTCCCTGGACTGTACCATTGTTTGTCATGAGGCTGGAATCCTGACTTGTTTTAACCCTGGACTGCACCATTGTTTTTCATGAGGCTGGAATCCTGACTTAATTTTACCCTGGACTGTACCATTGTTTGTCATGAGGCTGGAATCCTGACTTGTTTTTACTCTGGACTGTACCATTGTTTGTCATGAGGCTGGAATCCTGACACGTTTTTAGCCTGGACTGTACCATTGTTTGTCAGGAGGCTGGAATCCTTACTCCTTTTTTACTCTGGACTCCACCATTGTTTTCCATGGGACTGAAATCCTGACTCCTTTTTTCCCTGGACTGTACCATTGTTTGTCATGAGGCTGGAATCCTGACTTGTTTTAACCCTGGACTGCACCATTGTTTTTCATGAGGCTGGAATCCTGACTTAATTTTACCCTGGACTGTACCATTGTTTGTCATGAGGCTGGAATCCTGACTTGTTTTTACTCTGGACTGTACCATTGTTTGTCATGAGGCTGGAATCCTGACTTGTTTTTACCCTGGACTGTACCAATGTTTGTTATGATGCTGGAATCCTGACTTGTTTTAACCCTGGACTGTACCATTGTTTGTCATGAGACTGGAATCCTGACTTGACTTTTCACTGGACTGTACCATTGTTTGTCATGAGACTTGAATCCTGACTTGACTTTTCCCTGGACTGTACCATTGTTTGTCATGAGGCTGGAATCCTGACTTGTTTTTACTCTGGACTGTACCATTGTTTGTCATGATGCTGGAATCCTGACTCCTTTTTAACCTGGACTGTACCATTGTTTGTCATGAGGCTGGAATCCTGACTCTTTTTTACCCTGGACTGTACCATTTTTTTGTCATGATGCTGGAATCCTGACTTGTTTTAACCATGGACTGTACCATTGTTTGTCATGAGACTGGAATCCTGAGTTGACTTTTCCTGGACTGTACCATTGTTTGTCATGATGCTGGAATCCTGACTCGTTTTTTGCCTGGACTGTACCATTGTTTGTCAGGAGGCTGGAATCCTTACTCCTTTTTTACTCTGGACTCCACCATTGTTTTCCATGGGACTGAAATCCTGACTCCTTTTTTCCCTGGACTGTACCATTGTTTGTCATGAGGCTGGAATCCTGACTTGTTTTAACCCTGGACTGCACCATTGTTTTTCATGAGGTTGGAATCCTGACTCTTCTTTACCCTGGACTGTACCATTTTTTTGTCATGATGCTGGAATCCTGACTTGTTTTAACCATGGACTGTACCATTGTTTGTCATGAGACTGGAATCCTGACTTGACTTTTCCCTGGACTGTACCATTGTTTGTCATGAGGCTGGAATCCTGACTTGTTTTTACTCTGGACTGTACCATTGTTTGTCATGATGCTGGAATCCTGACTCCTTTTTAACCTGGACTGTACCTTTGTTTGTCATGAGGCTGGAATCCTGACTCTTTTTTACCCTGGACTGTACCATTTTTTTGTCATGATGCTGGAATCCTGACTTGTTTTAACCATGGACTGTACCATTGTTTGTCATGAGACTGGAATCCTGACTTGACTTTTCCCTGGACTATACCATTGTTTGTCATGAGGCTGGAATCCTGACTTGTTTTTACTCTGGACTGTACCATTGTTTGTCATGATGCTGGAATCCTGGCTCCTTTTTAACCTGGACTGTACCATTGTTTGTCATGAGGCTGGAATCCTGACTTGTTTTTACTCTGGACTGTACCATTGTTTGTCATGATGCTGGAATCCTGATTTGTTTTTAGTCTGGACTCTACCATTGTTTGTCATGTGGTTGGAATCCTGACTCCTTTTTGCCTGGACGGTACCATTGTTTGTCATGAGGTTGGAATCCTGACTCCTTTTTTACCCTGGACTCTACCATTTTTTTACTATGAGGCTGATATCCTGACTTGTTTTTCCCTGGACTGTACCATTGTTTGTCATGAGGCTGGAATTCTGACTTTTTTTTCCCTGGACTGTACCATTGTTTGTCATGATGCTGGAATCCTGACTTGTTTTTAGCCTGGACTCTACCATTTTTTTGCCTTGAGTTTGTATGTCTGTCTTTTGTGATCAGTGTTTCTTTACTGGCATTTTTAACTCTTCAGCATGTCTCTTGATCTTCGTTTGCTATGTGCTTTTTAATTCCATGGTTTGAAAAGTTCAGAGGGGCAAGGTGATGGCAACGAGAATGCCTAGTGTACAAAGGAATTGGTGGTACAGTGGTAGAACTGTTGCCTGCCATGCAGTAGGATCAGGGTTCGAATCCCACCTAGTGCAACAGGGTGGTTGCACTAGGTGTTTACCATGAGACTGAGACTGAACTGAAATCCTGACTCGTTTTTAGCCTGGACTGTACCATTGTTTGTCAGGAGACTGGAATCCTTACTTCTTTTTTACTCTGGACTCCACCATTGTTTTCCATGGGACTGAAATCCTGACTCCTTTTTTCCCTGGACTGTACCATTGTTTGTCATGAGGCTGGAATCCTGACTTGTTTTAACCCTGGACTGCACCATTGTTTTTCATGAGGCTGGAATCCTGACTTAATTTTACCCTGGACTGTACCATTGTTTGTCATGAGGCTGGAATCCTGACTTATTTTTACTCTGGACTGTACCATTGTTTGTCATGAGGCTGGAATCCTGACTTGTTTTTACCCTGGACTGTACCAATGTTTGTTATGATGCTGGAATCCTGACTTGTTTTAACCCTGGACTGTACCATTGTTTGTCATGAGACTGGAATCCTAACTTGACTTTTCCCTGGACTGTACCATTGTTTGTCATGATGCTGGAATCCTTACTCCTTTTTTACTCTGGACTCCACCATTGTTTTCCATGGGACTGAAATCCTGACTCCTTTTTTCCCTGGACTGTACCATTGTTTGTCATGATGCTGGAATCCTGACTTGACTTTTCCCTGGACTGTACCATTGTTTGTCATGAGGCTGGAATCTTGACTTGTTTTTACTCTGGACTGTACCATTGTTTGTCATGATGCTGGAATCCTGACTCCTGTTTCCCTGGACTCTACCATTGTTTACTATGAGGCTGATATCCTGACTTGTTTTTCCCTGGACTGTACCATTTTTTTGTCATGATGCTGGAATCCTGATTTGTTTTTAGTCTGGACTCTACCATTGTTTGTCATGTGGTTGGAATCCTGACTCCTTTTTTGCGTGGACGGTACCATTGTTTGTCATGAGGTTGGAATCCTGACTCCTTTTTTACCCTGGACTCTACCATTTTTTTACTATGAGGCTGATATCCTGACTTGTTTTTCCCTGGACTGTACCATTGTTTGTCATGAGGCTGGAATTCTGAATTGTTTTTAGCCTGGACTCTACCATATTTTTGCCTTGAGGTTATATGTCTGTCTTTTGTGATCAGTGTTTCTTTACTGGCATTTTTAACTCTTCAGCATGTCTCTTGATCTTCGTTTGCTATGTGCTTTTTAATTCCATGGTTTGAAAAGTTCAGAGGGGCAAGGTGATGGCAACGAGAATGCCTAGTTTACAAAGGAATTGGTGGTACAGTGGTAGAACTGTTGCCTGCCATGCAGTAGGATCAAAGTTGGAATCCCACCTAGTGCTACAGCAACTTGTTTTGATGATTGTTGATTTCAGCAGAATACGCCTGGAAGGTAATCAAGTTCCTGATTTTTTGAGACATTTGTCTTTCCTGATAGACAGCTTCAGGTGTTTTTCTCATTTGGCTGTACTCTCTATAGATGGTTGAAATCCTGACTCCTTTTTTACCCTGCACTCTACCATTGTTTACCATGAGACTGAAATCCTGACTCCTTTTTAACCTGGACTGTACCAATGTTTGCCATGAGGCTGGAATCCTGACTCGTTTTTAGCCTGGACTGTACCACTGTTTGTCAGGAGGATGGAATCCTTACTCCTTTTTTACTCTGGACTCCACCATTGTTTTCCATGGGACTGAAATCCTGACTCCTTTTTACCCTGGACTGTACCATTGTTTGTCATGAGGCTGGAATCCTGACTTGTTTTAACCCTGGACTGCACCATTGTTTTTCATGAGGCTGGAATCCTGACTTGTTTTAACCCTGGACTGCACCATTGTTTTTCATGAGGCTGGAATCCTGACTTGATTTTACCCTGGACTGTACCATTGTTTGTCATGAGGCTGGAATCCTGACTTGTTTTTACTCTGGACTGTACCATTGTTTGTCATGAGGCTGGATTCCTGACTTGTTTTTACCCTGGACTGTACCAATGTTTGTTATGATGCTGGAATCCTGACTTGTTTTAACCCTGGACTGTACCATTGTTTGTCATGATGCTGGAATCCTGACTTGACTTTTCCCTGGACTGTACCATTGTTTGTCATGAGGCTGGAATCCTGACTTGTTTTTACTCTGGACTGTACCATTGTTTGTCATGATGCTGGAATCCTGACTCCTGTTTTCCCTGGACTCTACCATTGTTTACTATGAGGCTGATATCCTGACTTGTTTTTCCCTGGACTGTACCATTTTTTTGTCATGATGCTGGAATCCTGACTTGTTTTTTAGCCTGGACTCTACCATTTTTTTGCCTTGAGTTTGTATGTCTGTCTTTTGTGATCAGTGTTTCTTTACTGGCATTTTTAACTCTTCAGCATGTCTCTTGATCTTCGTTTGCTATGTGCTTTTTAATTCCATGGTTTGAAAAGTTCAGAGGGGCAAGGTGATGGCAACGAGAATGCCTAGTGTATAAAGGAATTGGTGGTACAGTGGTAGAACTGTTGCCTGCCATGCAGTAGGATCAGGGTTCGAATCCCACCTAGTGCAACAGGGTGGTTGCACTAGGTGTTTACCATGAGACTGAGACTGAAATCCTGACTCCTTTTTACCCTGGACTGTACCAATGTTTGCCATGAGGCTGGAATCCTGACTCGTTTTTAGCCTGGACTGTAACATTGTTTGTCAGGAGGCTGGAATCCTTACTTCTTTTTTTACTCTGGACTCCACCATTGTTTTCCATGGGACTGAAATCCTGACTCCTTTTTTCCCTGGACTGTACCATTGTTTGTCATGAGGCTGGAATCCTGACTTGTTTTAACCCTGGACTGTACCATTGTTTTTCATGAGGCTGGAATCCTGACTTGATTTTACCCTGGACTGTACCATTGTTTGTCATGAGGCTGGAATCCTGACTTGTTTTTAGTCTGGACTGTACCATTGTTTGTCATGATGCTGGAATCCTGACTCCTTTTTAACCTGGACTGTACCATTGTTTGTCATGAGGCTGGAATCCTGACTCTTTTTTACCCTGGACTGTACCATTGTTTTTCATGAGGCTGGAATCCTGACTTGATTTTACCCTGGACTGTACCATTGTTTGTCATGAGGCTGGAATCCTGACTTGTTTTTACTCTGGACTGTACCATTGTTTGTCATGATGCTGGAATCCTGACTTGTTTTAACCCTGGACTGTACCATTTTTTTATCATGATGCTGGAATCCTGACTTGTTTTAACCATGGACTGTACCATTGTTTGATATGAGACTGGAATCCTGACTTGACATTTCCCTGGACTGTACCATTGTTTGTCATGAGGCTGGAATCCTGACTTGTTTTTACTCTGGACTGTACCATTGTTTGTCATGAGGCTGGAATCCTGACTTGATTTTACCCTGGACTGTACCATTTTTTTATCATGATGCTGGAATCCTGACTTGTTTTAACCATGGACTGTACCATTGTTTGACATGAGACTGGAATCCTGACTTGACATTTCCCTGGACTGTACCATTGTTTGTCATGAGGCTGGAATCCTGACTTGTTTTTACTCTGGACTGTACCATTGTTTGTCATTAGGTTGGAATCCTGACTCTTTTTTACCCTGGACTGTACCATTTTTTTGTCATGATGCTGGAATCTTGACTTGTTTTAACCATGGACTGTACCATTGTTTGTCATGAGACTGGAATCCTGACTTGACTTTTCCCTGGACTGTACCATTGTTTGTCATGAGGCTGGAATCCTGACTTGTTTTTACTCTGGACTGTACCATTGTTTGTCATGATGCTGGAATCCTGACTCCTTTTTAACCTGGACTGTACCATTGTTTGTCATGAGGCTGGAAACCTGACTCTTTTTTACCCTGGACTGTACCATTTTTTTGTCATGATGCTGGAATCCTGACTTGTTTTAACCATGGACTGTACCATTGTTTGTCATGAGACTGGAATCCTGACTTGACATTTCCCTGGACTGTACCATTGTTTGTCATGAGGCTGGAATCCTGACTTGTTTTTACTCTGGACTGTACCATTGTTTGTCATGAGGCTGGAATCCTGACTTGTTTTTACTCTGGACTGTACCATTGTTTGTCATGATGCTGGAATCCTGACTCCTTTTTAACCTGGACTGTACCATTGTTTGTCATGAGGCTGGAATCCTGACTCTTTTTTACCCTGGACTGTACCATTTTTTTGTCATGATGCTGGAATCCTGACTTGTTTTAACCATGGACTGTACCATTGTTTGTCATGAGACTGGAATCCTGACTTGACTTTTCCCTGGACTATACCATTGTTTGTCATGAGGCTGGAATCCTGACTTGTTTTTACTCTGGACTGTACCATTGTTTGTCATGATGCTGGAATCCTGGCTCCTTTTTAACCTGGACTGTACCATTGTTTGTCATGAGGCTGGAATTCTGACTTGTTTTTACTCTGGACTGTACCATTGTTTGTCATGATGCTGGAATCCTGATTTGTTTTTAGTCTGGACTCTACCATTGTTTGTCATGTGGTTGGTATCCTGACTCCTTTTTTACCCTGGACTCTACCATTTTTTTACTATGAGGCTGATATCCTGACTTGTTTTTCCCTGGACTGTACCATTGTTTGTCATGAGGCTGGAATTCTGACTTTTTTTTCCCTGGACTGTACCATTGTTTGTCATGATGCTGGAATCCTGACTTGTTTTTAGCCTGGACTCTACCATTTTTTTGCCTTGAGTTTGTATGTCTGTCTTTTGTGATCAGTGTTTCTTTACTGGCATTTTTAACTCTTCAGCATGTCTCTTGATCTTCATTTGCTATGTGCTTTTTAATTCCATGGTTTGAAAAGTTCAGAGGGGCAAGGTGATGGCAACGAGAAAGCCTAGTGTACAAAGGAATTGGTGGTACAGTGGTAGAACTGTTGCCTGCCATGCAGTAGGATCAGGGTTCAATCCCACCTAGTGCAACAGGGTGGTTGCACTAGGTGTTTACCATGAGACTGAGACTGAGACTGAAATCCTGACTCCTTTTTACCCTGGACTGTACCAATGTTTGCCATGAGGCTGGAATCCTGACTCGTTTTTTCCCTGGACTGTACCATTGTTTGTCATGAGGCTGGAATCCTGACTTGTTTTAACCCTGGACTGCACCATTGTTTTTCATGAGGCTGGAATCCTGACTTAATTTTACCCTGGACTGTACCATTGTTTGTCATGAGGCTGGAATCCTGACTTGTTTTTACTCTGGACTGTACCATTGTTTGTCATGAGGCTGGAATCCTGACACGTTTTTAGCCTGGACTGTACCATTGTTTGTCAGGAGGCTGGAATCCTTACTCCTTTTTTACTCTGGACTCCACCATTGTTTTCCATGGGACTGAAATCCTGACTCCTTTTTTCCCTGGACTGTACCATTGTTTGTCATGAGGCTGGAATCCTGACTTGTTTTAACCCTGGACTGCACCATTGTTTTTCATGAGGCTGGAATCCTGACTTAATTTTACCCTGGACTGTACCATTGTTTGTCATGAGGCTGGAATCCTGACTTGTTTTTACTCTGGACTGTACCATTGTTTGTCATGAGGCTGGAATCCTGACTTGTTTTTACCCTGGACTGTACCAATGTTTGTTATGATGCTGGAATCCTGACTTGTTTTAACCCTGGACTGTACCATTGTTTGTCATGAGACTGGAATCCTGACTTGACTTTTCACTGGACTGTACCATTGTTTGTCATGAGACTTGAATCCTGACTTGACTTTTCCCTGGACTGTACCATTGTTTGTCATGAGGCTGGAATCCTGACTTGTTTTTACTCTGGACTGTACCATTGTTTGTCATGATGCTGGAATCCTGACTCCTTTTTAACCTGGACTGTACCATTGTTTGTCATGAGGCTGGAATCCTGACTCTTTTTTACCCTGGACTGTACCATTTTTTTGTCATGATGCTGGAATCCTGACTTGTTTTAACCATGGACTGTACCATTGTTTGTCATGAGACTGGAATCCTGAGTTGACTTTTCCCTGGACTGTACCATTGTTTGTCATGATGCTGGAATCCTGACTCGTTTTTTGCCTGGACTGTACCATTGTTTGTCAGGAGGCTGGAATCCTTACTCCTTTTTTACTCTGGACTCCACCATTGTTTTCCATGGGACTGAAATCCTGACTCCTTTTTTCCCTGGACTGTACCATTGTTTGTCATGAGGCTGGAATCCTGACTTGTTTTAACCCTGGACTGCACCATTGTTTTTCATGAGGTTGGAATCCTGACTCTTCTTTACCCTGGACTGTACCATTTTTTTGTCATGATGCTGGAATCCTGACTTGTTTTAACCATGGACTGTACCATTGTTTGTCATGAGACTGGAATCCTGACTTGACTTTTCCCTGGACTGTACCATTGTTTGTCATGAGGCTGGAATCCTGACTTGTTTTTACTCTGGACTGTACCATTGTTTGTCATGATGCTGGAATCCTGACTCCTTTTTAACCTGGACTGTACCTTTGTTTGTCATGAGGCTGGAATCCTGACTCTTTTTTACCCTGGACTGTACCATTTTTTTGTCATGATGCTGGAATCCTGACTTGTTTTAACCATGGACTGTACCATTGTTTGTCATGAGACTGGAATCCTGACTTGACTTTTCCCTGGACTATACCATTGTTTGTCATGAGGCTGGAATCCTGACTTGTTTTTACTCTGGACTGTACCATTGTTTGTCATGATGCTGGAATCCTGGCTCCTTTTTAACCTGGACTGTACCATTGTTTGTCATGAGGCTGGAATCCTGACTTGTTTTTACTCTGGACTGTACCATTGTTTGTCATGATGCTGGAATCCTGATTTGTTTTTAGTCTGGACTCTACCATTGTTTGTCATGTGGTTGGAATCCTGACTCCTTTTTGCCTGGACGGTACCATTGTTTGTCATGAGGTTGGAATCCTGACTCCTTTTTTACCCTGGACTCTACCATTTTTTTACTATGAGGCTGATATCCTGACTTGTTTTTCCCTGGACTGTACCATTGTTTGTCATGAGGCTGGAATTCTGACTTTTTTTTCCCTGGACTGTACCATTGTTTGTCATGATGCTGGAATCCTGACTTGTTTTTAGCCTGGACTCTACCATTTTTTTGCCTTGAGTTTGTATGTCTGTCTTTTGTGATCAGTGTTTCTTTACTGGCATTTTTAACTCTTCAGCATGTCTCTTGATCTTCGTTTGCTATGTGCTTTTTAATTCCATGGTTTGAAAAGTTCAGAGGGGCAAGGTGATGGCAACGAGAATGCCTAGTGTACAAAGGAATTGGTGGTACAGTGGTAGAACTGTTGCCTGCCATGCAGTAGGATCAGGGTTCGAATCCCACCTAGTGCAACAGGGTGGTTGCACTAGGTGTTTACCATGAGACTGAGACTGAAATCCTGACTCGTTTTTAGCCTGGACTGTACCATTGTTTGTCAGGAGACTGGAATCCTTACTTCTTTTTTACTCTGGACTCCACCATTGTTTTCCATGGGACTGAAATCCTGACTCCTTTTTTTCCCTGGACTGTACCATTGTTTGTCATGAGGCTGGAATCCTGACTTGTTTTAACCCTGGACTGCACCATTGTTTTTCATGAGGCTGGAATCCTGACTTAATTTTACCCTGGACTGTACCATTGTTTGTCATGAGGCTGGAATCCTGACTTATTTTTACTCTGGACTGTACCATTGTTTGTCATGAGGCTGGAATCCTGACTTGTTTTTACCCTGGACTGTACCAATGTTTGTTATGATGCTGGAATCCTGACTTGTTTTAACCCTGGACTGTACCATTGTTTGTCATGAGACTGGAATCCTAACTTGACTTTTCCCTGGACTGTACCATTGTTTGTCATGATGCTGGAATCCTTACTCCTTTTTTACTCTGGACTCCACCATTGTTTTCCATGGGACTGAAATCCTGACTCCTTTTTTCCCTGGACTGTACCATTGTTTGTCATGATGCTGGAATCCTGACTTGACTTTTCCCTGGACTGTACCATTGTTTGTCATGAGGCTGGAATCTTGACTTGTTTTTACTCTGGACTGTACCATTGTTTGTCATGATGCTGGAATCCTGACTCCTGTTTCCCTGGACTCTACCATTGTTTACTATGAGGCTGATATCCTGACTTGTTTTTCCCTGGACTGTACCATTTTTTTGTCATGATGCTGGAATCCTGATTTGTTTTTAGTCTGGACTCTACCATTGTTTGTCATGTGGTTGGAATCCTGACTCCTTTTTGCGTGGACGGTACCATTGTTTGTCATGAGGTTGGAATCCTGACTCCTTTTTTACCCTGGACTCTACCATTTTTTTACTATGAGGCTGATATCCTGACTTGTTTTTCCCTGGACTGTACCATTGTTTGTCATGAGGCTGGAATTCTGAATTGTTTTTAGCCTGGACTCTACCATATTTTTGCCTTGAGGTTATATGTCTGTCTTTTGTGATCAGTGTTTCTTTACTGGCATTTTTAACTCTTCAGCATGTCTCTTGATCTTCGTTTGCTATGTGCTTTTTAATTCCATGGTTTGAAAAGTTCAGAGGGGCAAGGTGATGGCAACGAGAATGCCTAGTTTACAAAGGAATTGGTGGTACAGTGGTAGAACTGTTGCCTGCCATGCAGTAGGATCAAAGTTGGAATCCCACCTAGTGCTACAGCAACTTGTTTTGATGATTGTTGATTTCAGCAGAATACGCCTGGAAGGTAATCAAGTTCCTGATTTTTTGAGACATTTGTCTTTCCTGATAGACAGCTTCAGGTGTTTTTCTCATTTGGCTGTACTCTCTATAGATGGTTGAAATCCTGACTCCTTTTTTACCCTGCACTCTACCATTGTTTACCATGAGACTGAAATCCTGACTCCTTTTTAACCTGGACTGTACCAATGTTTGCCATGAGGCTGGAATCCTGACTCGTTTTTAGCCTGGACTGTACCACTGTTTGTCAGGAGGATGGAATCCTTACTCCTTTTTTACTCTGGACTCCACCATTGTTTTCCATGGGACTGAAATCCTGACTCCTTTTTACCCTGGACTGTACCATTGTTTGTCATGAGGCTGGAATCCTGACTTGTTTTAACCCTGGACTGCACCATTGTTTTTCATGAGGCTGGAATCCTGACTTGTTTTAACCCTGGACTGCACCATTGTTTTTCATGAGGCTGGAATCCTGACTTGATTTTACCCTGGACTGTACCATTGTTTGTCATGAGGCTGGAATCCTGACTTGTTTTTACTCTGGACTGTACCATTGTTTGTCATGAGGCTGGATTCCTGACTTGTTTTTACCCTGGACTGTACCAATGTTTGTTATGATGCTGGAATCCTGACTTGTTTTAACCCTGGACTGTACCATTGTTTGTCATGATGCTGGAATCCTGACTTGACTTTTCCCTGGACTGTACCATTGTTTGTCATGAGGCTGGAATCCTGACTTGTTTTTACTCTGGACTGTACCATTGTTTGTCATGATGCTGGAATCCTGACTCCTGTTTTCCCTGGACTCTACCATTGTTTACTATGAGGCTGATATCCTGACTTGTTTTTCCCTGGACTGTACCATTTTTTTGTCATGATGCTGGAATCCTGACTTGTTTTTAGCCTGGACTCTACCATTTTTTTGCCTTGAGTTTGTATGTCTGTCTTTTGTGATCAGTGTTTCTTTACTGGCATTTTTAACTCTTCAGCATGTCTCTTGATCTTCGTTTGCTATGTGCTTTTTAATTCCATGGTTTGAAAAGTTCAGAGGGGCAAGGTGATGGCAACGAGAATGCCTAGTGTATAAAGGAATTGGTGGTACAGTGGTAGAACTGTTGCCTGCCATGCAGTAGGATCAGGGTTCGAATCCCACCTAGTGCAACAGGGTGGTTGCACTAGGTGTTTACCATGAGACTGAGACTGAAATCCTGACTCCTTTTTACCCTGGACTGTACCAATGTTTGCCATGAGGCTGGAATCCTGACTCGTTTTTAGCCTGGACTGTAACATTGTTTGTCAGGAGGCTGGAATCCTTACTTCTTTTTTACTCTGGACTCCACCATTGTTTTCCATGGGACTGAAATCCTGACTCCTTTTTTCCCTGGACTGTACCATTGTTTGTCATGAGGCTGGAATCCTGACTTGTTTTAACCCTGGACTGTACCATTGTTTTTCATGAGGCTGGAATCCTGACTTGATTTTACCCTGGACTGTACCATTGTTTGTCATGAGGCTGGAATCCTGACTTGTTTTTAGTCTGGACTGTACCATTGTTTGTCATGATGCTGGAATCCTGACTCCTTTTTAACCTGGACTGTACCATTGTTTGTCATGAGGCTGGAATCCTGACTCTTTTTTACCCTGGACTGTACCATTGTTTTTCATGAGGCTGGAATCCTGACTTGATTTTACCCTGGACTGTACCATTGTTTGTCATGAGGCTGGAATCCTGACTTGTTTTTACTCTGGACTGTACCATTGTTTGTCATGATGCTGGAATCCTGACTTGTTTTAACCCTGGACTGTACCATTTTTTTATCATGATGCTGGAATCCTGACTTGTTTTAACCATGGACTGTACCATTGTTTGATATGAGACTGGAATCCTGACTTGACATTTCCCTGGACTGTACCATTGTTTGTCATGAGGCTGGAATCCTGACTTGTTTTTACTCTGGACTGTACCATTGTTTGTCATGAGGCTGGAATCCTGACTTGATTTTACCCTGGACTGTACCATTTTTTTATCATGATGCTGGAATCCTGACTTGTTTTAACCATGGACTGTACCATTGTTTGACATGAGACTGGAATCCTGACTTGACATTTCCCTGGACTGTACCATTGTTTGTCATGAGGCTGGAATCCTGACTTGTTTTTACTCTGGACTGTACCATTGTTTGTCATTAGGTTGGAATCCTGACTCTTTTTTACCCTGGACTGTACCATTTTTTTGTCATGATGCTGGAATCTTGACTTGTTTTAACCATGGACTGTACCATTGTTTGTCATGAGACTGGAATCCTGACTTGACTTTTCCCTGGACTGTACCATTGTTTGTCATGAGGCTGGAATCCTGACTTGTTTTTACTCTGGACTGTACCATTGTTTGTCATGATGCTGGAATCCTGACTCCTTTTTAACCTGGACTGTACCATTGTTTGTCATGAGGCTGGAAACCTGACTCTTTTTTACCCTGGACTGTACCATTTTTTTGTCATGATGCTGGAATCCTGACTTGTTTTAACCATGGACTGTACCATTGTTTGTCATGAGACTGGAATCCTGACTTGACATTTCCCTGGACTGTACCATTGTTTGTCATGAGGCTGGAATCCTGACTTGTTTTTACTCTGGACTGTACCATTGTTTGTCATGAGGCTGGAATCCTGACTTGTTTTTACTCTGGACTGTACCATTGTTTGTCATGATGCTGGAATCCTGACTCCTTTTTAACCTGGACTGTACCATTGTTTGTCATGAGGCTGGAATCCTGACTCTTTTTTACCCTGGACTGTACCATTTTTTTGTCATGATGCTGGAATCCTGACTTGTTTTAACCATGGACTGTACCATTGTTTGTCATGAGACTGGAATCCTGACTTGACTTTTCCCTGGACTATACCATTGTTTGTCATGAGGCTGGAATCCTGACTTGTTTTTACTCTGGACTGTACCATTGTTTGTCATGATGCTGGAATCCTGGCTCCTTTTTAACCTGGACTGTACCATTGTTTGTCATGAGGCTGGAATTCTGACTTGTTTTTACTCTGGACTGTACCATTGTTTGTCATGATGCTGGAATCCTGATTTGTTTTTAGTCTGGACTCTACCATTGTTTGTCATGTGGTTGGTATCCTGACTCCTTTTTTACCCTGGACTCTACCATTTTTTTACTATGAGGCTGATATCCTGACTTGTTTTTCCCTGGACTGTACCATTGTTTGTCATGAGGCTGGAATTCTGACTTTTTTTTTCCCTGGACTGTACCATTGTTTGTCATGATGCTGGAATCCTGACTTGTTTTTAGCCTGGACTCTACCATTTTTTTGCCTTGAGTTTGTATGTCTGTCTTTTGTGATCAGTGTTTCTTTACTGGCATTTTTAACTCTTCAGCATGTCTCTTGATCTTCATTTGCTATGTGCTTTTTAATTCCATGGTTTGAAAAGTTCAGAGGGGCAAGGTGATGGCAACGAGAAAGCCTAGTGTACAAAGGAATTGGTGGTACAGTGGTAGAACTGTTGCCTGCCATGCAGTAGGATCAGGGTTCGAATCCCACCTAGTGCAACAGGGTGGTTGCACTAGGTGTTTACCATGAGACTGAGACTGAAATCCTGACTCCTTTTTACCCTGGACTGTAGCAATGTTTGCCATGAGGCTGGAATCCTGACTCGTTTTTATCCTGGACTGTACCATTGTTTGTCAGGAGGCTGGAATCCTTACTTCTTTTTTACTCTGGACTCCACCATTGTTTTCCATGGGACTGAAATCCTGACTCCTTTTTTCCCTGGACTGTACCATTGTTTATCATGAGGCTGGAATCCTGACTTGTTTTAACCCTGGACTGCACCATTGTTTTTCATGAGGCTGGAATCCTGACTTAATTTTACCCTGGACTGTACCATTGTTTGTCATGAGGCTGGAATCCTGACTTGTTTTTCCCTGGACTGTACCATTGTTTGTCATGAGGCTGGAATTCTGATTTGTTTTTTGTCTGGACTGTACCATTGTTTTTCATGAGGCTGGAATCCTGACTTAATTTTACCCTGGACTGTACCATTGTTTGTCATGAGGCTGGAATCCTGACTTGTTTTTCCCTGGACTGTACCATTGTTTGTCATGAGGCTGGAATTCTGACTTGACTTTTCCCTGGACTGTACCATTGTTTGTCATGATGCTGGAATCCTGATTTGTTTTTTGTCTGGACTGTACCATTGTTTGTCATGAGGTTGGAATCCTGACTCCTTTTTTACCATGGACTCTACAATTTTTTTTACTATGAGGCTGATATCCTGACTTGTTTTCCCTGGACTGTACTATTGTTTGTCATGAGGATTGGAATTCTGGCTTGTTTTTTTCCCTGGACTGTGTCATTGTTTGTCATGAATCTGGAATCCTGACTCCTTTTTTCATTGGACTCTAACATTGTTTACTTTGAGGCTGATATCCTGACTTGTTTTTCCCTGGACTGTACCATTGTTTGTCATGAGGCTGGAATTCTGACTTTTTTTCACTGGACTGTACCATTGTTTGTCATGATGCTGGAATCCTGACTTGTTTTTAGCCTGGACTCTACCATTTTTTTGCCTTGAGGTTGTATGTCTGTCTTTTGTGATCAGTGTTTCTTTACTGGCATTTTTAACTCTTCAGCATGTCTCTTGATCTTCGTTTGCTATGTGCTTTTTAATTCCATGGTTTGAAAAACTCAGAGGGACAAGGTGATGGCAACGAGAATGCCTAGTTTACAAAGGAATTGGTGGTACAGTGGCAGAACTGTTGCCTGCCATGCAGTAGGATCAGAGTTCAAATCCCACCCAAAGAAACAGCAACTTGTTTTGATGATTGTTGATTTCAGCAGAATACGCCTGGAAGGTAATCAAGTTCCTGATTTTTTGAGACATTTTTCTTTCCTGATAGACAGCTTCAGGTGTGTTTCTCATTTGGCTGTACTCTCTATAGATGGTTGAAATCCTGACTCCTTTTTTTCCCTGGACTCTACCATTGTTTACCATGAGACTGAAATCCTGACTCCTTTTTACCCTGGACTGTACCAATGTTTGCCATGAGGCTGGAATCCTGACTCGTTTTTAGCCTGGACAGTACCATTGTTTGTCAGGAGGCTGGAATGCTTACTCCTTTTTTACTCTGGACTCCACCATTGTTTTCCATGGGAGTGAAATCCTGACTCCTTTATACCCTGGACTGTACCATTGTTTGTCATGAGGCTGGAATCCTGACTTGTTTTAACCCTGGACTGCACCATTGTTTGTCATGAGGCTGGAATCCTGACTTGATTTTACCCTGGACTGTACCATTGTTTGTCATGATGCTGGAATCCTGACTCCTTTTTTACCTGGACTCTACCATTTTTTTGTCATGATGCTGGAATCCTGACTCCTTTTTTACCCTGGACTCTACAATTTTTTACTATGAGGCTGATATCCTGACTTGTTTTTCCCTGGACTGTACCATTGTTTGTCATGTGGTTGGAATCCTGACTCCTTTTTGCCTGGACTGTACCATTGTTTGTCATGAGGTTGGAATCCTGACTCCTTTTTTACCCTGGACTCTACCATTTTTTACTATGAGGCTGATATCCTGACTTGTTTTTCCCTGGACTGTACCATTGTTTGTCATTAGGTTGGAATCCTGACTCTTTTTTACCCTGGACTGTACCATTTTTTTGTCATAATGCTGGAATCCTGACTTGTTTTAACCCTGGACTGTACCATTGTTTGTCATGAGACTGGAATCCTGACATGACTTTTCCCTGGACTGTACCATTGTTTGTCATGAGGCTGGAATCCTGACTTGATTTTACTCTGGACTGTACAATTGTTTGTCATGTGGTTGGAATCCTGACTCCTTTTTGCCTGGACTGTACCATTGTTTGTCATGAGGTTGGAATCCTGACTCCTTTTTTACCCTGGACTCTACCATTTTTTACTATGAGGCTGATATCCTGACTTGTTTTTCCGTGGACTGTACCATTGTTTGTCATGAGGCTGGAATCCTGATTTGTTTTTAGTCTGGACTCTACCATTGTTTGTCATGTGGTTGGAATCCTGACTCCTTTTTGCCTGGACTGTACCATTGTTTGTCATGATGCTGGAATCCTGATTTGTTTTTAGTCTGGACTCTACCATTGTTTGTCATGTGGTTGGAATCCTGACTCCTTTTTTACCCTGGACTGTACCATTGTTTGTCATGATGCTGGAATCATGACTTGTTTTTAGCCTGGACTCTACCATTTTTTTACTTGAGGTTGTATGTCTGCATTTTGTGATCAGTGTTTCTTTACTGGCATTTTTAACTCTTCAGCATGTCTCTTGATCTTCGTTTGCTATGTGCTTTTTAATTCCATGGTTTGAAAAGTTCAAAGGGGCAAGGTGATGGCAACGAGAATGCCTAGTTTACAAAGGAATTGGTGGTACAGTGGTTGAACTGTTGCCTGCCATGCAGTAGGATCAGGGTTTGAATCCCACCCAGTGCAACAGCAACTTGTTTTGATGATTGTTGATTTCAGCAGAATACGCCTGGAAGGTAATCAAGTTCCTGATTTTTTGAGACATTTGTCTTTCCTGATAGACAGCTTCAGGTGTGTTTCTCATTTGGCTGTACAATCTATAGATGGTTGAAATCCTGACTCCTTTGTTACCCTGGACTGTACCAATGTTTGCCATGAGGCTGGAATCCTTACTCCATTTTTACTCTGGACTCCACCATTGTTTTCCATGGGACTGAAATCCTGACTCCTTTTTACCCTGGACTGTACCATTGTTTGTCATTAGTTTGGAATCCTGACTCTTTTTTACCCTGGACTGTACCATTTTTTTGTCATAATGCTGGAATCCTGACTTGTTTTAACCCTGGACTGTACCATTGTTTGTCATGAGACTGGAATCCTGACATGACGTTTCCCTGGACTGTACCATTGTTTGTCATGAGGCTGGAATCCTGACTTTATTTTACTCTGGACTGTACCATTGTTTGTCATGATGCTGGAATCCTGACTCCTTTTTTCATTGGACTCTAACATTGTTTACTATGAGGCTGATATCCTGACTTGTATTTCCCTGGACTGTACCATTGTTTGTCATTAGGTTGGAATCCTGACTCTTTTTTTACCCTGGACTGTACCATTTTTTTGTCATAATGCTGGAATCCTGACTTGTTTTTCCCTGGACTGTACCATTGTTTGTCATTAGGTTGGAATCCTGACACTTTTTTACCCTGGACTGTACCATTTTTTTGTCATAATGCTGGAATCCTGACTTGTTTTAACCCTGGACTGTACCATTGTTTGTCATTAGGTTGGAATCCTGACACTTTTTTACCCTGGACTGTACCATTTTTTTGTCATAATGCTGGAATCCTGACTTGTTTTAACCCTGGACTGTACCATTGTTTGTCATGAGACTGGAATCCTGACTTGACTTTTCCCTGGACTGTATCATTGTTTGTCATGATGCTGGAATCCTGATTTGTTTTTAATCTGGACTCTACAATTTTTTTACTATGAGGCTGATATCCTGACTTGTTTTTCCCTGGACTGTACCATTATTTGTCATGAGGCTGGAATTCTGACTTGTTTTTTCCCTGGACTGTACCATTGCTTGTCATAATGCTGGAATCCTAACTTGTTTTTACCCTGGAATGTACCATTGTTTGTCATGAGGCTGGAATCCTGACTTGTTTTTACTCTGGACTGTACCATTGTTTGTCATGATGCTGGAATCCTGACTCCTTTTTTACCCTGGACTCTACCATTGTTTACTATGAAGCTGATATCCTGACTTGTTTTTCCCTGGACTGTACCATTGTTTGTCATGAGGCTGGAATTCTGACTTGACTTTTCCCTGGACTGTACCATTGTTTGTCATGATGCTGGAATCCTGATTTGTTTTTTGTCTGGACTCTACCATTTTATACTATGAGGTTGATGTCCTGACATGTTTTAACCCTGGACTGCACCATTGTTTGTCATGAGGCTGGAATCCTGACTTGATTTTACTCTGGACTGTACCATTGTTTGTCATGAGGATTGGATTTCTGACTTGTTTTTCCCTGGACTGTACCATTGTTTGTCATGATGCTGGAATCCTGACTTGATTTTACCCTGGACTGTACCATTGTTTGTCATGAGGTTGGAATCCTGACTCCTTTTTGCCTGGACTGTACCATTGTTTGTCATGAGGTTGGAATCCTGACTCCTTTTTTACCATGGACTCTACAATTTTTTTTACTATGAGGCTGATATCCTGACTTGTTTTCCCTGGACTGTTCTATTGTTTGTCATGAGGATTGGAATTCTGGCTTGTTTTTTACCCTGGACTGTACCATTGTTTGTCATGAGGCTGGAATCCTGACTTGTTTTTACCCTGGACTGTACCAATGTTTGTTATGATGCTGGAATCCTGACTTGTTTTAACCCTGGACTGTACCATTGTTTGTCATGAGACTGGAATCCTAACTTGACTTTTCCCTGGACTGTACCATTGTTTGTCATGATGCTGGAATCCTGACTTGTTTTTAGCCTGGACTGTACCATTGTTTGTCATGAGGATTGGAATTCTGACTTGATTTTTCCCGGGACTGTACCATTGTTTATCATGAGGCTGGAATCCTGACGTGTTTTTACTTTGGACTGTACCATTGTTTGTCAGGAGGCCGGAATCCTTACTACTTTTTTACTCCGGACTCCACCATTGTTTACCATGGGACTGAAATCGTGACTCCTTTTTACCTTGGACTGTACCATTGTTTGCCATGAGGCTGGAATCCTGACTTGTTTTTACCCTGGAATTTACCATTGTTTGTCATGATGCTGGAATCCTGACTTGTTTTTAGCCTGGACTGTACCATTGTTTGTCAGGAGGCCGGAATCCTTACTCCTTTTTTACTCTGGACTCCACCATTGTTTTCCATGGGACTGAAATCCTGACTCCTTTTTACCCTGGACTGTACCATTGTTTGTCATGAGGCTGGAATCCTGACTTGTTTTTACTCTGGACTGTACCATTGTTTGTCATGATGCTGGAATCCTGATTTGTTTTTAGTCTGGACTCTACCATTGTTTGTCATTTGGTTGGAATCCTGACTCCTTTTTGCCTGGACTATACCATTGATTGTCATGAGGCTGGAATTCTGACTTTTTTTTTCCCTGGACTGTACCATTGTTTGTCATGATGCTGGAATCCTGACTCCTTTTTTACCCTGGACTCTACCATTTTTTACTATGAGGCTGGAATCCTGATTTGTTTTTAGTCTGGACTGTACCATTGTTTGTCATGTGGTTGGAATCTTGACTCCTTTTTTACTCTGGACTCCACCATTGTTTTCCATGGGACTGAAATCCTGACTCCTTTTTTACCCTGGACTGTACCATTGTTTGTCATGAGGTTGGAAACCTGACTTGTTTTAACCCCGGACTGCCCCATTGTTTGTCATGAGGCTGGAATCCTGACTTGATTTTACCCTGGACTGTACCATTGTTTGTCATGAGGGTTGGAATCCTAACTTGACTTTTCCCTGGACTGTACCATTGTTTGTCATGATGCTGGAATCCTGACTTGTTTTTAGCCTGGACTCTACCATTTTTTTTGCCTTGAGTTTGTATGTCTGTCTTTTGTGATCAGTGTTTCTTTACTGGCATTTTTAACTCTTCAGCATGTCTCTTGATCTTCGTTTGCTATGTGCTTTTTAATTCCATGGTTTGAAAAGTTCAGAGGGGCAAGGTGATGGCAATGAGAATGCCTAGTTCACAAAGGAATTGGTGGTACAGTGGTAGAACTGTTGCCTGCCATGCAGTAGGATCAGGGTTCGAATCCCACCCAGTGCAACAGCAACTTGTTTTGATGATTGTTTATTTCAGCAGAATACGCCTGGAAGGTAATCAAGTTCCTGATTTTTTTGAGACATTTGTCTTTCCTGATAGACAACTTCAGGTCTGTTTATCATTTGGCTGTACAATCAATAGATGGTTGAAATCCTGACTCCTTTGTTACACTGGTCTCTATCATTGTTTACCATGAGACTGAAATCCTGACTCCTTTTTACCCTGGACTGTACCATTGTTTGTCATGAGGCTGGAATCCTGACTTGTTTTTACACTGGACTGTACCATTGTTTGTCAGGAGGCCGGAATCCTTACTCCTTTTTTACTCTGGACTCCACCATTGTTTTCCATGGGACTGAAATCCTGACTCCTTTTTACCCTGGACTGTACCATTGTTTGCCATGAGGCTGGAATCCTGACTTGTTTTTCCCCTGGACTGTACCATTGTTTGTCATGATGCTGGAATCCTGACTTGTTTTTTGCCTGGACTGTACCAATGTTTGTTATGATGCTGGAATCCTCACTTGTTTTAACCCTGGACTGTACCATTGTTTGTCATGAGACTGGAATCCTGACTTGACTTTTCCCTGGACTGTACCAATGTTTGTCATGATGCTGGAATCCTGACTTGTTTTTACTCTGGACTGTACCATTGTTTGTCATGATGCTGGAATCCTGATTTGTTTTTAGTCTGGACTCTACCATTGTTTGTCATGTGGTTGGAATCCTGACTCCTTTTTTACCCTGGACTCTACCATTTTTTACTATGAGGCTGATATCCTGACTTGTTTTTCCCTGGACTGTACCATTGTTTGTCATGATGCTGGAATTCTGAATTGTTTTTTCCCTGGACTGTACCATTGTTTGTCATATTGCTGGAATCCTGACTCCTTTTTTACCCTGGACTCTACCATTTTTTACTATGAGGCTGATATCCTGACTTGTTTTTCCCTGGACTGTACCATTGTTTGTCATGAGGCTGGAATTCTGACTTTTTTTTCCCCTGGACTGTACCATTGTTTGTCATGATGCTGGAATCCTGACTTGTTTTTTGCCTGGACTGTACCAATGTTTGTTATGATGCTGGAATCCTCACTTGTTTTAACCCTGGACTGTACCATTGTTTGTCATGAGACTGGAATCCTGACTTTTTTTTCCCCTGGACTGTACCATTGTTTGTCATGATGCTGATATCCTGACTTGTTTTTCCATGGACTGTACCATTGTTTGTCAATAGGTTGGAATCTTGACTCTTTTTTACCTTGGACTGTACCATTTTTTTGTCATGATGCTGGAATCCTGACTTGATTTTACCCTGGACTGTACCATTGTTTGTCATGAGGATTGGAATTCTGACTTGTTTTTTCCCTGGACTGTACCATTGTTTGTCATGATGCTGGAATCCTGACTTGATTTTACCCTGGACTGTACCATTGTTTGTCATGAGGATTGGAATTCTGACTTGTTTTTTCCCTGGACTGTACCATTGTTTGTCATGATGCTGGAATCCTGACTTGATTTTACCCTGGACTGTACCATTGTTTGTCATGAGGCTGGAATCCTGACTTGTTTTTACTCTGGACTGTACCATTGTTTGTCATGATGCTGGAATCCTGATTTGTTTTTAGTCTGGACTCTACCATTGTTTGTCATGTGGTTGGAATCCTGACTCCTTTTTGCCTGGACTATACCATTGTTTGTCATGAGGCTGGAATTCTGACTTTTTTTTTCCCTGGACTGTACCATTGTTTGTCATGATGCTGGAATCCTGAATTGATTTTACCCTGGACTGTACCATTGTTTGTCATGAGGCTGGAATCCTGACTTGTTTTTACTCTGGACTGTACCATTGTTTGTCATGATGCTGGAATCCTGATTTGTTTTTAGTCTGGACTCTACCATTGTTTGTCATGTGGTTGGAATCCTGACTCCTTTTTGCCTGGACTATACCATTGTTTGTCATGAGGCTGGAATTCTGACTTTTTTTTCCCTGGACTGTACCATTGTTTGTCATGATGCTGGAATCCTGACTCCTTTTTTTACCCTGGACTCTACCATTTTTTCTATGAGGCTGGAATCCTGATTTGTTTTTAGTCTGGACTCTTCCATTGTTTGTCATGTGGTTGGAATCCTGACTTTTTTTCCCTGGACTGTACCATTGTTTGTCATGATGCTGGAATCCTGACTTGTTTTTTGCCTGGACTGTACCAATGTTTGTTATGATGCTGGAATCCTCACTTGTTTTAACCCTGGACTGTACCATTGTTTGTCATGAGACTGGAATCCTGACTTGACTTTTCCCTGGACTGTACCAATGTTTGTCATGATGCTGGAATCCTGACTTGTTTTTAGCCTGGACTGTGCCATTGTTTGTCATAAGGATTGGAATTCTGACTTGTTTTTTCCCTGGACTGTACCATTGTTTGTCATGATGCTGGAATCCTGACTTGTTTTTACCCTGGACTGTACCATTGTTTGTCATGATGCTGGTATCCTGATTTGTTTTTAGTCTGGACTCTACCATTGTTTGTCATGTGGTTGGAATCCTGACTCCTTTTTGCCTGGACTGTACCATTGTTTGTCATGAGGCTGGAAATCTGACTTTTTTTCCCCCTGGACTGTACCATTGTTTGTCATGATGCTGGAATCCTGACTCCTTTTTTACCCTGGACTCTACCATTTTTTACTATGAGGCTGATATCCTGACTTGTTTTTCCCTGGACTGTACCATTGTTTGTCAATAGGTTGGAATCTTGACTCTTTTTTACCTTGGACTGTACCATTTTTTTGTCATGATGCTGGAATCCTGACTTGTTTTAACCCCAGACTGCCCCATTGTTTGTCATGATGCTGGAATCCTGACTTGTTTTTAGCCTGGACTGTACCATTGTTTGTCATGAGGATTGGAATTCTGACTTGTTTTTTCTCTGGACTGTACCATTGTTTGTCATGAGGCTGGAATTCTGACTTGTTTTTTCCCTGGACTGTACCATTGTTTGTCATATTGCTGGAATCCTGACTCCTTCTTTACCCTGGACTCTACCATTTTTAACTATGAGGTTGATATCCTGACTTGTTTTTCCCTGGACTGTACCATTGTTTGTCATGAGGCTGGAATTCTGACTTTTTTTCCCCCTGGACTGTACCATTGTTTGTCATGATGCTGGAATCCTGACTTGTTTTTAGCCTGGACTGTACCAATGTTTGTTATGATGCTGGAATCCTCACTTGTTTTAACCCTGGATTGTACCATTGTTTGTCATGAGGTTGGAATCCTGACACATTTTTACCCTGGACTGTACCATTTTTTTGTCATGATGTTGGAATCCTGACTTGACTTTTCCCTGGACTGTACCATTGTTTGTCATGAGGCTGGAATCCTGACTTGTTTTTAGCCTGGACTGTACCAATGTTTGTTATGATGCTGGAATCCTCACTTGTTTTAACCCTGGACTGTACCATTGTTTGTCATGAGACTGGAATTCTGACTTGACTTTTCCCTGGACTGTACCATTGTTTGTCATGATGCTGGAATCCTGACTTGTTTTTAGCCTGGACTGTACCATTGTTTGTCATGAGGATTGGAATTCTGACTTGTTTTTTCTCTGGACTGTACCATTGTTTGTCATGATGCTGGAATCCTGACTTGTTTGTAGCCTGGACTGTACCATTGTTTGTCATGAGGTTGGAATCCTGACACTTTTTTACCCTGGACTGTACCATTTTTTTGTCATGATGCTGGAATCCTGACTTGACTTTTCCCTGGACTGTACCATTTTTTTGTCATGATGCTGGAATCCTGACTTGACTTTTCCCTGGACTGTACCATTGTTTGTCATGAGGCTGGAATCCTGACTTGACTTTTCCCTGGACTGTACCATTGTTTGTCATGAGGCTGGAATCCTGACTTGTTTTTAGTCTGGACTGTACCATTGTTTGTCATGTGGTTGGAATCCTGACTCCTTTTTGCCTGGACTGTACCATTGTTTGTCATGAGGTTGGAATCCTGACTCCTTTTTTACCCTGGACTCTACAATGTTTTTACTATGAGGCTGATATCCTGACTTGTTTTTCCCTGGACTGTACCATTGTTTGTCATGAGGCTGGAATTCTGACTCCTTTTTTACCCTGGACTCTACCATTTTTAACTATGAGGTTGATATCCTGACTTGTTTTTACTCTGGACTGTACCATTGTTTGTCATGATGCTGGAATCCTGACTTGTTTTTAGCCTGGACTGTACCATTGTTTGTCATGAGGTTGGAATCCTGACACTTTTTTACCCTGGACTGTACCATTTTTTGTCATGATGCTGGAATCCTGACTTGACTTTTCCCTGGACTGTACCATTGTTTGTCATGAGGCTGGAATCCTGACTTGTTTTTACTCTGGACTGTACCATTGTTTGTCATGATGCTGGAATCCTGATTTGTTTTTAGTCTGGACTCTACCATTGTTTGTCATGAGGTTGGAATCCTGACTCCTTTTTTACCCTGGACTCTACAATGTTTTTACTATGAGGCTGATATCCTGACTTGTTTTTCCCTGGACTGTACCATTGTTTGTCATGAGGCTGGAATTCTGACTTGTTTTTTCCCTGGACTGTACCATTGTTTGTCATTTTGCTGGAATCCTGACTCCTTTTTTACCCTGGACTCTACCATTTTTAACTATGAGGTTGATATCCTGACTTGTTTTTCCCTGGACTGTACCATTGTTTGTCATGAGGCTGGAATTCTGACTTTTTTTCCCCCTGGACTGTACCATTGTTTGTCATAATGCTGGAATCCTGACTTGTTTTTAGCCTGGACTGTACCAATGTTTGTCATGAGGCTGGAATCCTGACTTGTTTTTACTCTGGACTGTACCATTGTTTGTCATGAAGCTGGAATCCTGACTCCTTTTTAACCTGGACTGTACCATTGTTTGTCATGAGGCTGGAATCCTGACTCTTTTTTACCCTGGACTGTACCATTTTTTTGTCATGATGCTGGAATCCTGACTTGTTTTTACCATGGACTGTACCATTGTTTGTCATGAGACTGGAATCCTGACTTGACTTTTCCCTGGACTGTACCATTGTTTGTCATGATGCTGGAATCCTGACTTGTTTTTAGCCTGGACTCTACCATTTTTTTGCCTTGAGTTTGTATGTCTGTCTTTTGTGATCAGTGTTTCTTTACTGGCATTTTTAACTCTTCAGCATGTCTCTTGATCTTCGTTTGCTATGTGCTTTTTAATTCCATGGTTTGAAAAGTTCAGAGGGGCAAGGTGATGGCAACGAGAATGCCTAGTGTACAAAGGAATTGGTGGTACAGTGATAGAACTGTTGCCTGCCATGCAGTAGGATCAGGGTTCGAATCCCACCTAGTGCAACAGGGTGGTTACACTAGGTGTTTACCATGAGACTGAGACTGAAATCCTGACACCTTTTAACCCTGGACTGTACCAATGTTTGCCATGAGGCTGGAATCCTGACACCTTTTTACCCTGGACTGTACCAATGTTTGCCATGAGGCTGGAATCTTGACTCGTTTTTAGCCTGGACTCCACCATTGTTTTCCATGGGACTGAAATCCTGACTCCTTTTTTCCATGGACTGTACCATTGTTTGTCATGAGGCTGGAATCCTGACTTGATTTTACCCTGGACTGTACCATTGTTTGTCATGAGGCTGGAATCCTGACTTGTTTTAACTCTGGACTTTACCATTGTTTGTCATGAGGCTGGAATCCTGACTTGTTTTTACCATGGACTGTACCAATGTTTGTTATGATGCTGGAATCCTGACTTGACTTTTCCCTGGACTGTACCATTGTATGTCATGAGGTTGGAATCCTGACTCCTTTTTTACCCTGGACTCTACAATGTTTTTACTATGAGGCTGATATCCTGACTTGTTTTTCCCTGGACTGTACCATTGTTTGTCATATTGCTGGAATCCTGACTCCTTTTTTACCCTGGACTCTACCATTTTTAACTATGAGGTTGATATCCTGACTTTTTTTCCCCCTGGACTGTACCATTGTTTGTCATGATGCTGGAATCCTGACTTGTTTTTAGCCTGGACTGTACCAATGTTTGTTATGATGCTGGAATCCTCACTTGTTTTAACCCTGGACTGTACCATTGTTTGTCATGAGGTTGGAATCCTGACACTTTTTTACCCTGGACTGTACCATTTTTTTGTCATGATGCTGGAATCCTGACTTGACTTTTCCCTGGACTGTACCATTGTTTGTCATGAGGCTGGAATCCTGACTTGTTTTTAGCCTGGACTGTACCAATGTTTGTTATGATGCTGGAATCCTCAATTGTTTTAAACCTGGACTGTACTATTGTTTGTCATGAGACTGGAATTCTGTCTTGACTTTTCCCTGGACTGTACCATTGTTTGTCATGATGCTGGAATCCTGACTTGTTTTTAGCCTGGACTGTACCATTGTTTGTCATGAGGATTGGAATTCTGACTTGTTTTTTCTCTGTACTGTACCATTGTTTGTCATGATGCTGGAATCCTGACTTGTTTTTAGCATGGACTGTACCATTGTTTGTCATGAGGTTGGAATCCTGACACATTTTTACCCTGGACTCTACCATTTTTAACTATGAGGTTGATATCCTGACTTGTTTTTCCCTGGACTGTACCATTGTTTGTCATGAGGCTGGAATTCTGACTTTTTTTCCCCCTGGACTGTACCATTGTTTGTCATGATGCTGGAATCCTGACTTGTTTTTAGCCTGGACTGTACCAATGTTTGTTATGATGCTGGAATCCTCACTTGTTTTAACCCTGGTCTGTACCTTTTTTTGTCATGATGCTGGAATCCTGACTTGTTTTTAGCCTGGACTGTACCATTGTTTGTCATGAGGATTGGAATTCTGACTTGTTTTTTCCCTGGACTGTACCATTGTTTGTCATGATGCTGGAATCCTGACTTGTTTTTACCCTGGACTGTACTATTGTTTGTCATGATGCTGGAATCCTGATTTGTTTTTAGTCTGGACTCTACCATTGTTTGTCATGTGGTTGGTATCCTGACTCCTTTTTGCCTGGACTGTACCATTGTTTGTCATGATGCTGGAATCCTGACTCCTTTTTTACCCTGGACTCTACCATTTTTTACTATGAGGCTGATATCCTGACTTGTTTTTCTCTGGACTGTACCATTGCTTATCATGAGGCTGGAATTCTGACTTTTTTATTCCATGGACTATACCATTGTTTGTCATGATGCTGGAATCCTGACTTGTTTTTAGCCTGGACTGTACCATTGTTTGTCATGAGGATTGGAATTCTGACTTGTTTTTTCCCTGGACTGTACCATTGTTTGTCATGATGCTGGAATCCTGACTTGTTTTTACCCTGGACTGTACCATTGTTTGTCATGATGCTGGAATCCTGATTTGTTTTTAGTCTGGACTCTACCATTGTTTGTCATGTGGTTGGAATCCTGACTCCTTTTTGCCTGGACTGTACCATTGTTTGTCATGAGGTTGGAATCCTGACTCCTTTTTACCCTGGACTCTACAATGTTTTTACTATGAGGCTGATATCCTGACTTGTTTTTCCCTGGACTGCACCATTATTTGTCATGAGGCTGGAATTCTGACTTGTTTTTTCCCTGGACTGTACCATTGTTTGTCATATTGCTGGAATCCTGACTCCTTTTTTACCCTGGACTCTACCATTTTTAACTATGAGGTTGATATCCTGACTTGTTTTTCCCTGGACTGTACCATTGTTTGCCATGAGGCTGGAATTCTGACTTTTTTTCCCCCTGGACTGTACCATTGTTTGTCATGATGCTGGAATCCTGACTTGTTTTTAGCCTGGACTGTACCAATGTTTGTTATGATGCTGGAATCCTCACTTGTTTTAACCCTGGTCTGTACCATTGTTTGTCATGAGACTGGAATTCTGACTTGACTTTTCCCTGGACTCTACAATTGTTTGTCATGTGGTTGGAATCCTGACTCCTTTTTGCCTGGACTGTACCATTGTTTGTCATGATGCTGGAATACTGACTCCTTTTTTACCCTGGACTCTACCATTTTTTACTATGAGGCTGATATCCTGACTTGTTTTTCTCTGGACTGTACCATTGCTTATCATGAGGCTGGAATTCTGACTTTTTTTTTCCATGGACTATACCATTGTTTGTCATGATGCTGGAATCCTGACTTGTTTTTAGCCTGGACTGTACCAATGTTTGTTATGATGCTGGAATCCTCACTTGTTTAAACCCTGGACTGTACTATTGTTTGTCATGAGACTGGAATCCTGACTTGACTTTTCCCTGGACTGTACCATTGTTTGTCATGATGCTGGAATCCTGACTTGTTTTTAGCCTGGACTGTACCATTGTTTGTCATGAGGATTGGAATTCTGAGTTGTTTTTTCCCTGGACTGTACCATTGTTTGTCATGATGCTAGAATCCTGACTTGTTTTTACCCTGGACTGTACCATTGTTTGTCATGATGCTGGAATCCTGATTTGTTTTTAGTCTGGACTCTACCATTGTTTGTCATGTGGATGGAATCCTGACTCCTTTTTGCCTGGACTGTACCATTGTGTGTCATGAGGCTGGAAATCTGACTTTTTTTTACCCTGGACTGTACCATTGTTTGTCATGATGCTGGAATCCTGACTCCTTTTTTACCCTGGACTCTACCATTTTTTACTATGACGCTGATATCCTGATTTGTTTTTCTCTGGACTGTACCATTGCTTGTCATGAGGCTGGAATTCTGACTTGTTTTTACTCTGGACTGTACCATTGTTTGTCATGATGCTGGAATCCTGACTCCTGTTTTCCCTGGACTCTACCATTGTTTACTATGAGGCTGATATCCTGACTTGTTTTTCCCTGGACTGTACCATTTTTTTGTCATGATGCTGGAATCCTGACTTGTTTTAACCCTGGACTATACCATTGTTTGTCATGAGACTGGATTCCAGACTTGACTTTTCCCTGGACTGTACCATTGTTTGTCATGAGGCTGGAATCCTGACTTGTTTTTACTCTGGACTGTACCATTGTTTGTCATGATGCTGGAATCCTGACTTGTTTTTAGCCTGGACTCTACCATTTTTTTGCCTTGAGTTTGTATGTCTGTCTTTTGTGATCAGTGTTTCTTTACTGGCATTTTTAACTCTTCAGCATGTCTCTTGATCTTCGTTTGCTATGTGCTTTTTAATTCCATGGTTTGAAAAGTTCAGAGGGGCAAGGTGATGGCAACGAGAATGCCTAGTGTCCAAAGGAATTGGTGGTACAGTGATAGAACTGTTGCCTGCCATGCAGTAGGATCAGGGTTCGAATCCCACCTAGTGCAACATGGTGGTTGCACTAGGTGTTTACCATGAGACTGAGACTGAAATCCTGACACCTTTTTACCCTGGACTGTACCAATGTTTGCCATGAGGCTGGAATCCTGACACCTTTTTACCCTGGACTGTACCAATGTTTGCCATGAGGCTGGAATCCTGACTCGTTTTTAGCCTGGACTCCACCATTGTTTTCCATGGGACTGAAATCCTGACTCCTTTTTTCCATGGACTGTACCATTGTTTGTCATGAGGCTGGAATCCTGACTTGATTTTACCCTGGACTGTACCATTGTTTGTCATGAGGCTGGAATCCTGACTTGTTTTAACTCTGGACTGTACCATTGTTTGTCATGAGGCTGGAATCCTGACTTGTTTTTACCATGGACTGTACCAATGTTTGTTATGATGCTGGAATCCTGACTTGACTTTTCCCTGCACTGTACCATTGTATGTCATGAGGTTGGAATCCTGACTCCTTTTTTACCCTGGACTCTACAATGTTTTTACTATGAGGCTGATATCCTGACTTGTTTTTCCCTGGACTGTACCATTGTTTGTCATATTGCTGGAATCCTGACTCCTTTCTTACCCTGGACTCTACCATTTTTAACTATGAGGTTGATATCCTGACTTTTTTTCCCCCTGGACTGTACCATTGTTTGTCATGATGCTGGAATCCTCACTTGTTTTAACCCTGGACTGTACCATTGTTTGTCATGAGGTTGGAATCCTGACACTTTTTTACCCTGGACTGTACCATTGTTTGTCATGAGACTGGAATTCTGACTTGACTTTTCCCTGGACTGTACCATTGTTTGTCATGATGCTGGAATCCTGACTTGTTTTTAGCCTGGACTGTACCATTGTTTGTCATGAGGACTGGAATTCTGACTTGTTTTTTCTCTGTACTGTACCATTGTTTGTCATGATGCTGGAATCCTGACTTGTTTTTAGCATGGACTGTACCATTGTTTGTCATGAGGTTGGAATCCTGACACTTTTTTGCCCTGGACTGTACCATTTTTTTGTCATGATGCTGGAATCCTGACTTGACTTTTCCCTGGACTGTACCATTGTTTGTCATGAGGCTGGAATCCTGACTTGTTTTTACTCTGGACTGTACCATTGTTTGTCATGATGCTGGAATCCTGATTTGTTTTTAGTCTGGACTCTACAATTGTTTGTCATGTGGTTGGAATCCTGACTCCTTTTTGCCTGGACTGTACCATTTTTTGTCATGAGGTTGGAATCCTGACTCCTTTTTACCCTGGACTCTACAATGTTTTTACTATGAGGCTGATATCCTGACTTGTTTTTCCCTGGACTGTACCATTATTTGTCATGAGGCTGGAATTCTGACTTGTTTTTTCCCTGGACTGTACCATTGTTTGTCATATTGCTGGAATCCTGACTCCTTTTTTACCCTGGACTCTAACATTTTTAACTATGAGGTTGATATCCTGACTTGTTTTTCCCTGGACTGTACCATTGTTTGTCATGAGACTGGAATTCTGACTTGACTTTTCCCTGGACTGTACCATTGTTTGTCATGATGCTGGAATCCTGACTTGTTTTTAGCCTGGACTGTACCATTGTTTGTCATGAGGATTGGAATTCTGACTTGTTTTTTCCCTGGACTGTACCATTGTTTGTCATGATGCTGGAATCCTGACTTGTTTTTACCCTGGACTGTACTATTGTTGTCATGATGCTGGAATCCTGATTTGTTTTTAGTCTGGACTCTACCATTGTTTGTCATGTGGTTGGTATCCTGACTCCTTTTTGCCTGGACTGTACCATTGTTTGTCATGATGCTGGAATCCTGACTCCTTTTTTACCCTGGACTCTACCATTTTTTACTATGAGGCTGATATCCTGACTTGTTTTTCTCTGGACTGTACCATTGCTTATCATGAGGCTGGAATTCTGACTTTTTTTTTCCATGGACTATACCATTGTTTGTCATGATGCTGGAATCCTGACTTGTTTTTAGCCTGGACTGTACCATTCTTTGTCATGAGGATTGGAATTCTGACTTGTTTTTTCCCTGGATTGTACCATTGTTTGTCATGATGCTGGAATCCTGACTTGTTTTTACCCTGGACTGTACCATTGTTTGTCATGATGCTGGAATCCTGATTTGTTTTTAGTCTGGACTCCACCATTGTTTGTCATGTGGTTGGAATCCTGACTCCTTTTTGCCTGGACTGTACCATTGTTTGTCATGAGGCTGGAAATCTGACTTTTTTTTACCCTGGACTGTACCATTGTTTGTCATGATGCTGGAATCCTGACTCCTTTTTTACCCTGGACTCTACCATTTTTTACTATGAGGCTGATATCCTGACTTGTTTTTCTCTGGACTGTACCATTGCTTGTCATGAGGCTGGAATTCTGACTTTTTTTTCCCCTGGACTATACCATTGTTTGTCATGATGCTGGAATCCTGACTTGTTTTTAGCCTGGACTCTACCATTTTTTTGCCTTGAGTTTGTATGTCTGTCTTTTGTGATCAGTGTTTCTTTACTGGCATTTTTAACTCTTCAGCATGTCTCTTGATCTTCGTTTGCTATGTGCTTTTTAATTCCATGGTTTGAAAAGTTCAGAGGGGCAAGGTGATGGCAACGAGAATGCCTAGTGTACAAAGGAATTGGTGGTACAGTGATAGAACTGTTGCTTGCCATGCAGTAGGATCAGGGTTCGAATCCCACCTAGTGCAACAGGGTGGTTGCACTAGGTGTTTACCATGAGACTGCGACTGAAATCCTGACTCCTTTTTACCCTGGACTGTACCAATGTTTGCCATGAGGCTGGAATCCTGAGTCGTTTTTAGCCTGGACTCCACCAATGTTTTCCATGGGACTGAAATCCTGACTCCTTTTTTCCATGGACTGTACCATTGTTTGTCATGAGGCTGGAATCCTGACTTGATTTTACCCTGGACTGTACCATTGTTTGTCATGAGGCTGGAATCCTGACTTGTTTTAACTCTGGACTGTACCATTGTTTGTCATGAGGCTGGAATCCTGACTTGTCTTTACCATGGACTGTACCAATGTTTGTTATGATGCTGGAATCCTGACTTGACTTTTCCCTGGACTGTACCATTGTTTGTCATGATGCTGGAATCCTGACTTGACTTTTCCCTGGACTGCACCATTGTTTGTCATGAGGCTGGAATCCTGACTTGTTTTTACTCTGGACTGTACCATTGTTTGTCATGATGCTGGAATCCTGACTCCTGTTTTCCCTGGACTCTACCATTGTTTACTATGAGGCTGATATCCTGACTTGTTTTTCCCTGGACTGTACCATTTTTTTGTCATGATGCTGGAATCCTGACTTGTTTTAACCCTGGACTATACCTTTGTTTGTCATGAGACTGGAATCCAGACTTGACTTTTCCCTGGACTGTACCATTGTTTGTCATGAGGCTGTAATCCTGACTTGTTTTTACTCTGGACTGTACCATTGTTTGTCATGATGCTGGAATCCTGACTTGTTTTTAGCTTGGACTCTACCATATTTTTGCCTTGAGGTTATATGTCTGTCTTTTGTGATCAGTGTTTCTTTACTGGCATTTTTAACTCTTCAGCATGTCTCTTGATCTTCGTTTGCTATGTGCTTTTTAATTCCATGGTTTGAAAAGTTCAGAGGGGCAAGGTGATGGCAACGAGAATACCACCAATTCTTTTGTAAACTAGGCACAGTGGTAGAACTGTTGCCTGCCATGCAGTAGGATCAGAGTTGGAATCCCACCTAGTGCAACAGCAACTTGTTTTGATGATTGTTGATTTCAGCAGAATACGCCTGGAAGGTAATCAAGTTCCTGATTTTTTGAGACATTTGTCTTTCCTGATAGACAGCTTTAGGTGTGTTTCTCATTTGGCTGTACTCTCTATAGATGGTTGAAATCCTGACTCCTTTTTTACCCTGGACTCTACCATTGTTTACCATGAGACTGAAATCCTGACTCCTTTTTACCCTGGACTGTACCAATGTTTGCCATGAGGCTGGAATCCTGACTCGTTTTTAGCCTGGACTGTACCATTGTTTGTCATGATGCTGGAATCCTAACTTGACATTTCCCTGGACTGTACCATTGTTTGTCATGATGCTGGAATCCTGACTCGTTTTTAGCCTGGACTGTACCATTGTTTGTCAGGAGGCTGGAATCCTTACTCCTTTTTTAATCTGGACTCCACCATTGTTTTCCATGGGACTGAAATCCTGACTCCTTTTTTCCCTGGACTGTACCATTGTTTGTCATGAGGCTGGAATCCTGACTTGTTTTAACCCTGGACTGCACCATTGTTTGTCATGAGGCTGGAATCCTGACTTGTTTTAACCTTGGACTGTACCATTGTTTGTCATGAGACTGGAATCCTAACTTGACATTTCCCTGGACTGTACCATTGTTTGTCATGATGCTGGAATCCTGACTTGTTTTTAGCCTGGACTCTACCATTTTTTTGCCTTGAGTTTGTATGTCTGTCTTTTGTGATCAGTGTTTCTTTACTGGCATTTTTAACTCTTCAGCATGTCTCTTGATCTTCGTTTGCTATGTGCTTTTTAATTCCATGGTTTGAAAAGTTCAGAGGGGCAAGGTGATGGCAACGAGAATGCCTAGTGTATAAAGGAATTGGTGGTACAGTGGTAGAACTGTTGCCTGCCATGCAATAGGTTCAGGGTTCGAATCCCACCTAGTGCAACAGGGTGGTTGCACTAGGTGTTTACCATGAGACTGAGACTGAAATGCTGACTCCTTTTTACCCTGGACTGTACCAATGTTTGCCATGAGGCTGGAATCCTGACTCGTTTTTAGCCTGGACTGTACCATTGTTTGTCAGGAGGCTGGAATCCTTACTCCTTTTTTACTCTGGACTCCACCATTGTTTTCCATGGGACTGAAATCCTGACTCCTTTTTTCCCTGGACTGTACCATTGTTTGTCATGAGGCTGGAATCCTGACTTGTTTTAACCCTGGACTGCACCATTGTTTTTCATGAGGCTGGAATCCTGACTTGATTTTACCCTGGACTGTACCATTGTTTGTCATGAGGCTGGAATCCTGACTTGTTTTTACTCTGGACTGTACCATTGTTTGTCATGAGGCTGGAATCCTGACTTGATTTTACCCTGGACTGTACCATTGTTTGACATGAGACTGGAATCCTGACTTGACATTTCCCTGGACTGTACCATTGTTTGTCATGAGGCTGGAATCCTGACTTGTTTTTACTCTGGACTGTACCATTGTTTGTCATTAGGTTGGAATCCTGACTCTTTTTTACCCTGGACTGTACCATTTTTTTGTCATGATGCTGGAATCCTGACTTGTTTTAACCATGGACTGTACCATTGTTTGTCATGAGACTGGAATCCTGACTTGACTTTTCCCTGGACTGTACCATTGTTTCTCATGAGGCTGGAATCCTGACTTGTTTTTACTCTGGACTGTACCATTGTTTGTCATGATGCTGGAATCCTGACTCCTTTTTAACCTGGACTGTACCATTGTTTGTCATGAGGCTGGAATCCTGACTCTTTTTTACCCTGGACTGTACCATTTTTTTGTCATGATGCTGGAATCCTGAATTGTTTTAACCATGGACTGTACCATTGTTTGTCATGAGACTGGAATCCTGACTTGACTTTTCCCTGGACTGTACCATTGTTTGTCATGAGGCTGGAATCCTGACTTGTTTTTACTCTGGACTGTACTATTGTTTGTCATGATGCTGGAATCCTGGCTCCTTTTTAACCTGGACTGTACCATTGTTTGTCATGAGGCTGGAATCCTGACTTGTTTTTACTCTCGACTGTACCATTGTTTGTCATGATGCTGGAATCCTGATTTGTTTTTAGTCTGGACTCTACCATTGTTTGTCATGTGGTTGGAATCCTGACTCCTTTTTGCCTGGACGGTACCATTGTTTGTCATGAGGTTGGAATCCTGACTCCTTTTTTTCCCTGGACTCTACCATTTTTTTACTATGAGGCTGAAATCCTGACTTGTTTTTCCCTGGACTGTACCATTGTTTGTCATGAGGCTGGAATTCTGACTTTTTTTTCCCCTGGACTGTACCATTGTTTGTCATGATGCTGGAATCCTGACTTGTTTTTAGCCTGGACTCTACCATTTTTTTGCCTTGAGTTTGTATGTCTGTCTTTTGTGATCAGTGTTTCTTTACTGGCATTTTTAACTCTTCAGCATGTCTCTTGATCTTCGTTTGCTATGTGCTTTTTAATTCCATGGTTTGAAAAGTTCAGAGGGGCAAGGTGATGGCAACGAGAATGCCTAGTGTACAAAGGAATTGGTGGTACAGTGGTAGAACTGTTGCCTGCCATGCAGTAGGATCAGGGTTCGAATCCCACCTAGTGCAACAGGGTGGTTGCACTAGGTGTTTACCATGAGACTGAGACTGAAATCCTGACTCCTTTTTACCCTGGACTGTACCAATGTTTGCCATGAGGCTGGATTCCTGACTCGTTTTTAGCCTGGACTGTACCATTGTTTGTCAGGAGGCTGGAATCCTTACTCCTTTTTACTCTGGACTCCACCATTGTTTTCCATGGGACTGAAATCCTGACTCCTTTTTTCCCTGGACTGTACCATTGTTTGTCATGAGGCTGGAATCCTGACTTGTTTTAACCCTGCACTGCACCATTGTTTGTCATGAGACTGGAATCCTGACTTGACATTTCCCTGGACTGTACTAATGTTTGTTATGATGCTGGAATCCTGACTTGTTTTAACCCTGGACTGTACCATTGTTTGTCATGAGACTGGAATCCTAACTTGACTTTTCCCTGGACTGTACCATTGTTTGTCATGATGCTGGAATCCTGACTTGTTTTAACCCTGGACTGTACCATTGTTTGTCATGAGACTGGAATCCTAACTTGACTTTTCCCTGGACTGTACCATTGTTTGTCATGATGCTGGAATCCTGACTTGTTTTTAGCCTGGACTCTACCATTTTTTGCCTTGAGTTTGTATGTCTGTCTTTTGTGATCAATGTTTCTTTACTGGCATTTTTAACTCTTCAGCATGTCTCTTGATCTTCGTTTGCTATGTGCTTTTTAATTCCATGGTTTGAAAAGTTCAGAGGGGCAAGGTGATGGCAACGAGAATGCCTAGCGTATAAAGGAATTGGTGGTACAGTGGTAGAACTGTTGCCTGCCATGCAATAGGTTCAGGGTTCGAATCCCACCTAGTGCAACAGGGTGGTTGCACTAGGTGTTTACCATGAGACTGAGACTGAAATCCTGACTCCTTTTTACCCTGGACTGTACCAATGTTTGCCATGAGGCTGGAATCCTGACTCGTTTTTAGCCTGGACTGTACCATTGTTTGTCAGGAGGCTGGAATCCTTACTACTTTTTTACTCTGGACTCCACCATTGTTTTCCATGGGACTGAAATCCTGACTCCTTTTTTCCCTGGACTGTACCATTGTTTGTCATGAGGCTGGAATCCTGACTTGTTTTAACCCTGGACTGCACCATTGTTTTTCATGAGGCTGGAATCCTGACTTGATTTTACCCTGGACTGTACCATTGTTTGTCATGAGGCTGAAATCCTCACTTGTTTTTACTCTGGACTGTACCATTGTTTGTCATGAGGCTGGAATCCTGACTTGATTTTACCCTGGACTGTACCATTTTTTTATCATGATGCTGGAATCCTGACTTGTTTTAACCATGGACTGTACCATTGTTTGACATGAGACTGGAATCCTGACTTGACATTTCCCTGGACTGTACCATTGTTTGTCATGAGGCTGGAATCCTGACTTGTTTTTAGTCTGGACTGTACCATTGTTTGTCATGATGCTGGAATCCTGACTCCTTTTTAACCTGGACTGTACCATTGTTTGTCATGAGGCTGGAATCCTGACTCTTTTTTTACCCTGGACTGTACCATTTTTTTGTCATGATGCTGGAATCCTGACTTGTTTTAACCATGGACTGTACCATTGTTTGTCATGAGACTGGAATCCTGACTTGACTTTTCCCTGGACTGTACCATTGTTTGTCATGAGGCTGGAATCCTGACTTGTTTTTACTCTGGACTGTACCATTGTTTGTCATGATGCTGGAATCCTGTCTCCTTTTTAACCTGGACTGTACCATTGTTTGTCATGAGGCTGGAATCCTGACATGTTTTTACTCTGGACTGTACCATTGTTTGTCATGATGCTGGAATCCTGATTTGTTTTTAGTCTGGACTCTACCATTGTTTGTCATGTGGTTGGAATCCTGACTCCTTTTTTGCCTGGACGGTACCATTGTTTGTCATGAGGTTGGAATCCTGACTCCTTTTTTACCCTGGACTCTACCATTTTTTTACTATGAGGCTGATATCCTGACTTGTTTTTCCCTGGACTGTACCATTGTTTGTCATGAGGCTGGAATTCTGACTTTTTTTTCCCCTGGACTGTACCATTGTTTGTCATGATGCTGGAATCCTGACTTGTTTTTAGCCTGGACTCTACCATTTTTTTGCCTTGAGTTTGTATGTCTGTCTTTTGTGATCAGTGTTTCTTTACTGGCATTTTTAACTCTTCAGCATGTCTCTTGATCTTCGTTTGCTATGTGCTTTTTAATTCCATGGTTTGAAAAGTTCAGAGGGGCAAGGTGATGGCCATGCAGTAGGATCAGGGTTCGAATCCCACCTAGTGCAACAGGGTGGTTGCACTAGGTGTTTACCATGAGACTGAGACTGAAATCCTGACTCCTTTTTACCCTGGACTGTACCAATGTTTGCCATGAGGCTGGATTCCTGACTCGTTTTTAGCCTGGACTGTACCATTGTTTGTCAGGAGGCTGGAATCCTTACTCCTTTTTTACTCTGGACTCCACCATTGTTTTCCATGGGACTGAAATCCTGACTCCTTTTTTCCCTGGACTGTACCATTGTTTGTCATGAGGCTGGAATCCTGACTTGTTTTAACCCTGGACTGCACCATTGTTTGTCATGAGACTGGAATCCTGACTTGACATTTCCCTGGACTGTACCAATGTTTGTTATGAGGCTGGAATCCTGACTTTTTTTTTCCCTGGACTGTACCATTGTTTGTCATGATGCTGGAATCCTGACTTGTTTTTAGCCTGGACTCTACCATTTTTTTGCCTTGAGTTTGTATGTCTGTCTTTTGTGATCAGTGTTTCTTTACTGGCATTTTTAACTCTTCAGCATGTCTCTTGATCTTCGTTTGCTATGTGCTTTTTAATTCCATGGTTTGAAAAGTTCAGAGGGGCAAGGTGATGGCCATGCAGTAGGATCAGGGTTCGAATCCCACCTAGTGCAACAGGGTGGTTGCACTAGGTGTTTACCATGAGACTGAGACTGAAATCCTGACTCCTTTTTACCCTGGACTGTACCAATGTTTGCCATGAGGCTGGATTCCTGACTCGTTTTTAGCCTGGACTGTACCATTGTTTGTCAGGAGGCTGGAATCCTTACTCCTTTTTTACTCTGGACTCCACCATTGTTTTCCATGGGACTGAAATCCTGACTCCTTTTTTTCCTGGACTGTACCATTGTTTGTCATGAGGCTGGAATCCTGACTTGTTTTAACCCTGGACTGCACCATTGTTTGTCATGAGACTGGAATCCTGACTTGACATTTCCCTGGACTGTACCAATGTTTGTTATGAGGCTGGAATCCTGACTTGTTTTTACTCTGGACTGTACCATTGTTTGTCATGAGGCTGGAATCCTGACTTGTTTTTAGCCTGGACTCTACCATTTTTTTGCCTTGAGTTTGTATGTCTGTCTTTTGTGATCAATGTTTCTTTACTGGCATTTTTAACTCTTCAGCATGTCTCTTGATCTTCGTTTGCTATGTGCTTTTTAATTCCATGGTTTGAAAAGTTCAGAGGGGCAAGGTGATGGCAACGAGAATGCCTAGCGTATAAAGGAATTGGTGGTACAGTGGTAGAACTGTTGCCTGCCATGCAATAGGTTCAGGGTTCGAATCCCACCTAGTGCAACAGGGTGGTTGCACTAGGTGTTTACCATGAGACTGAGACTGAAATCCTGACTCCTTTTTACCCTGGACTGTACCAATGTTTGCCATGAGGCTGGAATCCTGACTCGTTTTTAGCCTGGACTGTACCATTGTTTGTCAGGAGGCTGGAATCCTTACTACTTTTTTACTCTGGACTCCACCATTGTTTTCCATGGGACTGAAATCCTGACTCCTTTTTTCCCTGGACTGTACCATTGTTTGTCATGAGGCTGGAATCCTGACTTGTTTTAACCCTGGACTGCACCATTGTTTTTCATGAGGCTGGAATCCTGACTTGATTTTACCCTGGACTGTACCATTGTTTGTCATGAGGCTGAAATCCTCACTTGTTTTTACTCTGGACTGTACCATTGTTTGTCATGAGGCTGGAATCCTGACTTGATTTTACCCTGGACTGTACCATTTTTTTATCATGATGCTGGAATCCTGACTTGTTTTAACCATGGACTGTACCATTGTTTGACATGAGACTGGAATCCTGACTTGACATTTCCCTGGACTGTACCATTGTTTGTCATGAGGCTGGAATCCTGACTTGTTTTTAGTCTGGACTGTACCATTGTTTGTCATGATGCTGGAATCCTGACTCCTTTTTAACCTGGACTGTACCATTGTTTGTCATGAGGCTGGAATCCTGACTCTTTTTTACCCTGGACTGTACCATTTTTTTGTCATGATGCTGGAATCCTGACTTGTTTTAACCATGGACTGTACCATTGTTTGTCATGAGACTGGAATCCTGACTTGACTTTTCCCTGGACTGTACCATTGTTTGTCATGAGGCTGGAATCCTGACTTGTTTTTACTCTGGACTGTACCATTGTTTGTCATGATGCTGGAATCCTGTCTCCTTTTTAACCTGGACTGTACCATTGTTTGTCATGAGGCTGGAATCCTGACATGTTTTTACTCTGGACTGTACCATTGTTTGTCATGATGCTGGAATCCTGATTTGTTTTTAGTCTGGACTCTACCATTGTTTGTCATGTGGTTGGAATCCTGACTCCTTTTTGCCTGGACGGTACCATTGTTTGTCATGAGGTTGGAATCCTGACTCCTTTTTTACCCTGGACTCTACCATTTTTTTACTATGAGGCTGATATCCTGACTTGTTTTTCCCTGGACTGTACCATTGTTTGTCATGAGGCTGGAATTCTGACTTTTTTTTCCTGGACTGTACCATTGTTTGTCATGATGCTGGAATCCTGACTTGTTTTTAGCCTGGACTCTACCATTTTTTTTGCCTTGAGTTTGTATGTCTGTCTTTTTGTGATCAGTGTTTCTTTACTGGCATTTTTAACTCTTCAGCATGTCTCTTGATCTTCGTTTGCTATGTGCTTTTAATTCCATGGTTTGAAAAGTTCAGAGGGGCAAGGTGATGGCCATGCAGTAGGATCAGGGTTCGAATCCCACCTAGTGCAACAGGGTGGTTGCACTAGGTGTTTACCATGAGACTGAGACTGAAATCCTGACTCCTTTTTACCCTGGACTGTACCAATGTTTGCCATGAGGCTGGATTCCTGACTCGTTTTTAGCCTGGACTGTACCATTGTTTGTCAGGAGGCTGGAATCCTTACTCCTTTTTACTCTGGACTCCACCATTGTTTTCCATGGGACTGAAATCCTGACTCCTTTTTCCCTGGACTGTACCATTGTTTGTCATGAGGCTGGAATCCTGACTTGTTTTAACCCTGGACTGCACCATTGTTTGTCATGATACTGGAATCCTGACTTGACATTTCCCTGGACTGTACCAATGTTTGTTATGAGGCTGGAATCCTGACTTGTTTTTACTCTGGACTGTACCATTGTTTGTCATGAGGCTGGAATCCTGACTTGTTTTTACCCAGGACTGTACTAATGTTTGTTATGATGCTGGAATCCTGACTTGTTTTAACCCTGGACTGTACCATTGTTTGTCATGAGACTGGAATCCTAACTTGACTTTTCCCTGGACTGTACCATTGTTTGTCATGATGCTGGAATCCTGACTTGTTTTTAGCCTGGACTCTACCATTTTTTTGCCTTGAGTTTGTATGTCTGTCTTTTGTGATCAGTGTTTCTTTACTGGCATTTTTAACTCTTCAGCATGTCTCTTGATCTTCGTTTGCTATATGCTTTTTAATTCCATGGTTTGAAAAGTTCAGAGGGGCAAGGTGATGGCAACGAGAATGCCTAGTGTACAAAGGAATTGGTGGTACAGTGGTAGAACTGTTGCCTGCCATGCAGTAGGATCAGGGTTCGAATCCCACCTAGTGCAACAGGGTGGTTGCACTAGGTGTTTACCATGAGACTGAGACTGAAATCCTGACTCCTTTTTACCCTGGACTGTACCAATGTTTGCCATGAGGCTGGATTCCTGACTCGTTTTTAGCCTGGACTGTACCATTGTTTGTCAGGAGGCTGGAATCCTTACTCCTTTTTTACTCTGGACTCCACCATTGTTTTCCATGGGACTGAAATCCTGACTCCTTTTTTCCCTGGACTGTACCATTGTTTGTCATGAGGCTGGAATCCTGACTTGTTTTAACCCTGGACTGCACCATTGTTTGTCATGAGACTGGAATCCTGACTTGACATTTCCCTGGACTGTACCAATGTTTGTTATGATGCTGGAATCCTGACTTGTTTTAACCCTGGACTGTACCATTGTTTGTCATGAGACTGGAATCCTAACTTGACTTTTCCCTGGACTGTACCATTGTTTGTCATGATGCTGGAATCCTGACTTGCTTTAACCCTGGACTGTACCATTGTTTGTCATGAGACTGGAATCCTAACTTGACTTTTCCCTGGACTGTACCATTGTTTGTCATGATGCTGGAATCCTGACTTGTTTTTAGCCTGGACTCTACCATTTTTTTGCCTTGAGTTTGTATGTCTGTCTTTTGTGATCAGTGTTTCTTTACTGGCATTTTTAACTCTTCAGCATGTCTCTTGATCTTCGTTTGCTATGTGCTTTTAATTCCATGGTTTGAAAAGTTCAGAGGGGCAAGGTGATGGCAACGAGAATGCCTAGTGTATAAAGGAATTGGTGGTACAGTGGTAGAACTGTTGCCTGCCATGCAATAGGTTCAGGGTTCGAATCCCACCTAGTGCAACAGGGTGGTTGCACTAGGTGTTTACCATGAGACTGAGACTGAAATCCTGACTCCTTTTTACCCTGGACTGTACCAATGTTTGCCATGAGGCTGGAATCCTGACTCGTTTTTAGCCTGGACTGTACCATTGTTTGTCAGGAGGCTGGAATCCTTACTACTTTTTTACTCTGGACTCCACCATTGTTTTCCATGGGACTGAAATCCTGACTCCTTTTTCCCTGGACTGTACCATTGTTTGTCATGAGGCTGGAATCCTGACTTGTTTTAACCCTGGACTGCACCATTGTTTTTCATGAGGCTGGAATCCTGACTTGATTTTACCCTGGACTGTACCATTGTTTGTCATGATGCTGGAATCCTGACTCCTTTTTAAGCGGGACTGTACCATTGTTTGTCATGAGGCTGGAATCCTGACTCTTTTTTACCCTGGACTGTACCATTTTTTTGTCATGATGCTGGAATCCTGACTTGTTTTAACCATGGACTGTACCATTGTTTGTCATGAGACTGGAATCCTGACTTGACTTTTCCCTGGACTGTACCATTGTTTGTCATGAGGCTGGAATCCTGACTTGTTTTTACTCTGGACTGTACCATTGTTTGTCATGATGCTGGAATCCTGGCTCCTTTTTAACCTGGACTGTACCATTGTTTGTCATGAGGCTGGAATCCTGACATGTTTTTACTCTGGACTGTACCATTGTTTGTCATGATGCTGGAATCCTGATTTGTTTTTAGTCTGGACTCTACCATTGTTTGTCATGTGGTTGGAATCCTGACTCCTTTTTTGCCTGGACGGTACCATTGTTTGTCATGAGGTTGGAATCCTGACTCCTTTTTTACCCTGGACTCTACCATTTTTTTACTATGAGGCTGATATCCTGACTTGTTTTTCCCTGGACTGTACCATTGTTTGTCATGAGGCTGGAATTCTGACTTTTTTTTCCTGGACTGTACCATTGTTTGTCATGATGCTGGAATCCTGACTTGTTTTTAGCCTGGACTCTACCATTTTTTTGCCTTGAGTTTGTATGTCTGTCTTTTGTGATCAGTGTTTCTTTACTGGCATTTTTAACTCTTCAGCATGTCTCTTGATCTTCGTTTGCTATGTGCTTTTTAATTCCATGGTTTGAAAAGTTCAGAGCGGCAAGGTGATGGCAACGAGAATGCCTAGTGTACAAAGGAATTGGTGGTACAGTGGTAGAACTGTTGCCTGCCATGCAGTAGGATCAGGGTTCGAATCCCACCTAGTGCAACAGGGTGGTTGCACTAGGTGTTTACCATGAGACTGAGACTGAAATCCTGACTCCTTTTTACCCTGGACTGTACCAATGTTTGCCATGAGGCTGGAATCCTGACTCGTTTGTAGCCTGGACTGTACCATTGTTTGTCAGGAGGCTGGAATCCTTACTCCTTTTTTTACTCTGGACTCCACCATTGTTTTCCATGGGACTGAAATCCTGACTCCTTTTTTCCTGGACTGTACCATTGTTTGTCATGAGGCTGGAATCCTGACTTGTTTTAACCCTGGACTGCACCATTGTTTTTCATGAGGCTGGAATCTGACTTAATTTTACCCTGGACTGTACCATTGTTTGTCATGAGGGTTGGAATTCTGACTTGTTTTTTCCTGGACTGTACCATTGTTTGTCATGATGCTGGAATCCTGACTTGTTTGACCCTGGACTGTACCATTGCTTGTCATGAGGCTGGAATCCTGACTTGTTTTTAGCCTGGACTCTACCATATTTTTTGCCTTGAGTTTGTATGTCTGTCTTTTGTGATCAGTGTTTCTTTACTGGCATTTTTAACTCTTCAGCATGTCTCTTGATCTTCGTTTGCTATGTGCTTTTTAATTCCATGGTTTGAAAAGTTCAGAGGGGCAAGGTGATGGCAACGAGACTGCCTAGTTCACAAAGGAATTGGTGGTACAGTGGTAGAACTGTTGCCTGCCATGCAGTAGGATCAGGCTTAGAATCCCACCCAGTGCAACAGCAACTTGTTTTGATGATTGTTTATTTCAGCAGAATACGCCTGGAAGGTAATCAAGTTCCTGATTTTTTGAGACATTTGTCTTTCCTGATAGACAGCTTCAGGTGTGTTTCTCAGTTGGCTGTACAATCAATAGATGGTTGAAATCCTTACTCCTTTTTTACTCTGGACTCCACCATTGTATTCCATGGGACTGAAATCCTGACTCCTTTTTACCCTGGACTGTACCATTGTTTGTCATGAGGTTGGAATCCTGACTCCTTTTTACCCTGGACTGTACCATTGTTTGTCATGAGGCTGGAATCCTGACTCGTTTATAGCCTGGACTGTACCAATGTTTGCTATGAGGCTGGAATCTTGATTTGTTTTTACCCTGGAATGTACCATTGTTTGTCATGAGGTTGGAATCCTGACACTTTTATACCTTGGACTGTACCATTTTTTTGTCATGATGCTAGAATCCTGACTTGACTTTTCCCTGGACTGTACCATTGTTTGTCATGAGGCTGGAATCCTGACTTGTTTGTACTCTGGACTGTACCATTGTTTGTCATGATGCTGGAATCCTGATTTGTTTTGTCTGGACTCTACCATTGTTTGTCATGTGGTTGGAATCCTGACTCCTTTTTTACCTGGACTGTACCATTGTTTGTCATGAGGCTGGAAATCTGACTTTTTTTTCCCTGGATTGTACCATTGCTTGTCATGAGGCTGGAATTCTGACTTTTTTCCTCTGGACTGTACCATTGTTTGTCATGATGCTGGAATCCTGACTTGTTTTTAGCCTGGACTCTACCATATTTTTGTCTTGAGGTTATATGTCTGTCTTTTGTGATCAGTGTTTCTTTACTGGCATTTTTAACTCTTAGCATGTCTCTTGATCTTCGTTTGCTATGTGCTTTTTAATTCCATGGTTTGAAAAGTTCAGAGGGCAAGGTGATGGCAAGAGAGCCTAGTTTACAAAGGAATTGGTGGTACAGTGTGTAGAACTTGTTGCCTGCCATGCAGTAGGATCAGAGTTTGAATCCCACCTAGTGCACAGCAACTTGTTTTGATGATTCTGGCTCCTGTTTTCCCTGGACTCTGCCATTGTTTACTAGGAGGCTGATATCCTGACTTGTTTTTCCCTGGACTGTACCATTTTTTTTGTCATGATGCTGGAATCCTGACTTGTTTTAACCCTGGACAGTACCATTTTTTTGTCATGATGCTGGAATCCTGACTTGATTTTACCCTGGACTGTACCATTGTTTGTCATGATGCTGGAATCCTGACTCCTTTTTAAGCGGGACTGTACCATTGTTTGTCATGAGGCTGGAATCCTGACTCTTTTTCACCCTGGACTGTACCATTTTTTTGTCATGATGCTGGAATCCTGACTTGTTTTAACCATGGACTGTACCATTGTTTGTCATGAGACTGGAATCCTGACTTGACTTTTCCCTGGACTGTACCATTGTTTGTCATGAGGCTGGAATCCTGACTTGTTTTTACTCTGGACTGTACCATTGTTTGTCATGATGCTGGAATCCTGGCTCTTTTTAACCTGGACTGTACATTGTTTGTCATGAGGCTGGATCTGCATGTTTTTACTCTGGACTGTACCATTGTTTGTCATGATGCTGGGATCCTGATTTGTTTTTAGTCTGGACTCTACCATTGTTTGTCATGTGGTTGGAATCCTGACCTTTTTTGCCTGGACGGTACCATTGTTTGTCATGAGGTTGGAATCCTGACTCCTTTTTTACCCTGGACTCTACCATTTTTTTACTATGAGGCTGATATCCTGACTTGTTTTTCCCTGGACTGTACCATTGTTTGTCATGAGGCTGGGAATTCTGACTTTTTTTCCCTGGACTGTACCATTGTTTGTCATGATGCTGGAATCCTGACTTGTTTTTAAGCCTGGACTCTACCATTTTTTTGCCTTGAGTTTGTATGTCTGTCTTTTTGTGATCAGTGTTTCTTTACTGGCATTTTTAACTCTTCAGCATGTCTCTTGATCTTCGTTTTGCTATGTGCTTTTTAATTCCATGGTTTGAAAAGTTCAGAGGGGTAAGGTGATGGCAACGAGAATGCCTAGTACAAAGGAATTGGTGGTACAGTGGTAGAACTGTTGCCTGCCATGCAGTAGGATCAGGGTTCGAATCCCACCTAGTGCAACAGGGTGGTTGCACTAGGTGTTTACCATGAGACTGAGACTGAAATCCTGACTCCTTTTTACCCTGGACTGTACCAATGTTTGCCATGAGGCTG